>JAJMCN010000016.1:0-209719 GCA_030573035.1 Pichia nanzhaoensis
CTCCTTGCACCTTCCCTACTCCTTGCACCTTCCCACCTACTCCTTGCACCTTCCCTACTCCTTGCACCTTCCCTACTCCTTGCACCTTCCCTACTCCTTGCACCTACTCCTTGCACCTACTCCTTGCACCTTCCCTACTCCTTGCACCTTCCCACCTCCCCACTCCTTGCACCTTCCCAATCTCAAAACTACACCAGTTAAATAAATAAAATAGTTTCAAATCAAATTAAATTAACCTATTATTTCCATAAAAAGTTCCGTGTAAAAAGTCTTAAATATAATAACTTACAGTTGACATTAAATAGATATATAATCTGTAGTATTAAAGCTACTTATCAAAAAAGACTATTGTTCCAACTAGCCCTTGAATGTAAAACATTTCACTATATTACATAGATAAATTCACCTTAAAAACTTGACTAGTTACCTCTTCAACTAGCAATCAATTTCACACGTAACGTCTAGCATTGGTAATCATGTGTAATCGTAATGGTGCCTGTAAATGCACAAGAGTCTTACAAATACAATCAAAAAAAACACTTGTAATAAAAACAAGAGACATTTAACACATCACAAACATTGCAACAAAATAGAAACGCATGACCTTGATTGCTTCAAACTCAACTGTATTTTCCAGAAATTCTTAAAAGCATCAAACATTCTAATCAAATGTTACAATATGCGCATCAATTGGAATCACGCTAACATTAAATCAAACAACATTTTCACTATTAAAAAATTGGCAGTATTCACTAACGATAACGGGAAAGCCAAAACAAAACCATCAAAACACCCGCTAGTAAACTTGACAAACCAACTTGAAGCCTTCTTTAAAAAAGATCCTTCTTATATTCTCGTTGTTTCTCTGAGTATACTTTTTTTGTCACTATTATCAATGGTATTCAGACACTTGCCACATGTTCAGGTTAAACATCCTGCCACCACGTTCCAATCGTGAAAAAAATTTTGTTGCTCTTTCAGCATCAGACATGGTAAATTTACCGCTACCCTTGTCGAACAATGCTTGTCCTATTTCCAAGGCTTTGTCTTTTCAAATGATTTTTTAGTCAGTATTGTGGGCATAATGTGACAGGAGATAGTTCCAATGCCTTTGTTCCAGCACATATCATTGCCTCTCTGTCACCAAACTCAGGCCAAGGACGGCAAAACCAAACCTGCCAAACATAGACAACACTTTTTCCCTGTTTTTTTCATCAATAAAAATCATGATCACTTCCTCGGTCAATGCATCAGTGTATTTTGCAGGAAAACAGGAATAAAATCTTAACTTGTTTTTGAACTGGTACTTACCTCCCAGTTTGCCGAAATATCTTTCGACACTAACAAAGTTTACGTGGGCATTGAAGTCCGCAATGCATTGATTGTACTCATCCTTCAAATTACCGTACAGCGTTGAAACAAAGGCTGTAGAAAATCAAAATCCGTTCACCATCACAATAATGTCTGGCATCCGTCCGGTTTGAGTGACAGTGAAGCTGTCTTTCTTCTTGAAAACAAAGGAATAGACTGTCTTCAGGTTTTCAATGGTCTGGTATGATCTTGCTGAATCCAAGGCCTGGGTGTATTCTTCAGGAGCCTTAATTTCATCTACATGAATAAAAAGGTATCTCAAAAACACCTTGTAAGCATTCAAGGCCTTAACACAGTATTCGTAGTTTCTCAGGTTATTTTCATCACCAAGAACTGCTGGCTTAATAGAAAAAGCGAAAATGACCTTGTTAGACAGCATAATAACCACTACTTCTTCAAGCGGTTCAACCTTCTCTTCAATCTTACAGTAATCATGTGGCCCTCTTTGTCACATGCATCACCAAACGAATGTTACAACACCTTGATTTTTCGACAATGTCTTGATCCAAACCAGCATTGTACAAGCAAGAGATAATTATACTTTGACTAGTTCATATAATTAATCATAGTAAAAATGCTATGCCTGCTCGTTAAGCTTTTAACCTTCATACTTTCGATGCTCAAAATATTTCAGCTTAATAAAGGCACTTTGGTATTATAATAAACAATCTGGTTGAGTTCAACTGCATAGTCCATATTTGATGGCGAAAATTCTCGGCTTTTTTACCACAAAGCAAAACGGCTGTTCTCGTAAAGGCTGATGATACCCAGAATTGATACTGTCGGAACCTTTGTGAAAATAAAGAAGGCCTGTAATTTCTCATGTTCTGAGGAAACAAGTTGATTTGTTTGTTGCTGGGGCATTTCACACAAATGTATTCAACCTCAATGCCGGACATGTTTTCACGAACAGTGAAGAAGAGGTTTCAGTTGGACTTATATTTTTGTATCAAAGGTTGGTCCAATTTTGGTTTTAACAATCAAATTTTGCTAGGAAAAATCATATTTGAAAACAAGCTCAGACGAATAAATTTATCCTACTGATAGAGTTCTTCGAGCTGGAGAGAGTCATCTTTTATTTTCTCCGCAATCTATTCATATACAGACTGTCCGCAGACCTTTTTGTATGAGCAACAACCCGAGCTTTACTGATTTCAAAACAAATATTTTCTAGTATATTTTCTTTGGGTATCAATGTATAGGAATTGAGTAGTTAAAACAAACTAGAAATTAAATACAGTTGAAAGGAAAACACACTATAAATAAGATGTGTTGTGAAGATTGCTTTTTGGTAAAGAACTTATCCTAGTGTTAGGTTTAATGTTCTAATGGTCTTTGGTTAATAAGTTTATGTTTTTGTTTTAGTTAAATGCCGTAATTAAATTTAGAATATTAAGAAGATTAAATGAAGGTAGTATATATGAACTTTTTGTTAGTATTGAAATGATTTGAAATAAAAAACGCCGGCTGATTGAGCTATGCAGAATTTTATAAGCGCTTAAATACGTAGAGATTGCCTGTAAATGGACGGAAGGTTAAAAATACTTAAAATACCATTTGAATAAAAAGTTTGGTAGATGTACAAATTGAATAGCTGCGTCCCGCTACTTTCAAAAATATGAATCAAAAGCATATTGCGTGTGTGTAATTTTACTATTGAGCTATATTCATGCTTAGCATTACTGAATTCTGAATCGTAAAGTGAAGCTATAGTTAAAAAAGTTTGTTTGGTTTGCTTTAACAAGAAAGCTGGTGGTTGCTTGCAATTATACGAAAATCAATTGTACTTTGATAATATAAACCGATCATTGAGCCATATTATATTAAAAAAATTTTTTTTACAGGTATGTTGTGCTATAATGTATTTGTGTTCCTTAGATAAAATTGTTGTATAAAGCTAGCGAAATAATTTAGTCGAATAGCAGTGTAACAATATTTGTAAAATAGCTTAGCTGATGTAAGTATTGCGCTAGTTTTAGTCAATAGGTTTTTAATCAAAGATCCGACTAAGGGAACTATCAAAATTTTATATTATGTAACAAATATTTACAGTAAATAAAGAAAAATGTATACATGTATTTTTGGAGTGCTTTTTTAATTAATTATTCCCAATTTGTGATATCGAAATAAAGTGAAACTACATTTGACCCCCAAAATAACAAACGCAGTTTTATTATATTAATTTATAAATCAGCGAGTAGGCCAAACTACGGATATTGGTTCATTATTTATATAGTAAATTGACTTAAAATTTGACAATTACCGTCCGGCGTTTAAGAACATCTCTCAATTGATTAGAGTTGGTTTTATTGTTATATTAATGTCGGTTATTCTTACTGAGTAGTATTATTTTGTATACTGTTTCTTACATAACATAATCACCTAAGAACAAAATTCAGCTACGTAGTTTCAACACAAAGATGAGCCTTTTTTCATGCAGCAGTTTCTTAATCTCAGAAAGTAACCTATTTGCCTTTATACTGTTATCATGTCTTGTTTTTTTGTTTCTTTTTTCCCAACATGTGCCTTCCTTTCCTTTTTCTTTTGTAAGTTCTTCAAGACTATAAATACTCTTTTATAATTGGAACCACTTAATTTACAAACCGAAGCGGTAGAAATACTCGAGCAACAACTGCGTCATGAAACTGACATTCCCGATGTCACTGTTGCCAATAATTTTGGGGAGCCACCTCCTCCTAATAAACAACTTAGTTCTGTTTTAGAATAAGAACATGAGTTACATAAGAAGGTGCATCTGGCTAACAATGACCGCTATACAATAAAGAAAGCTATAGCCGGTTCTAATATTAGCACTAATGCTGCATCTATGGCCAGTGAAATTATTGATATCAATCAAAATATCAAGTTATTGGCGCAACAGATAAACAATGTGGCCAACGCCGTGGACCACCGTGAACAACAACATCTCTAATATCAATGATCAGCTAGAGAAGATTGATCCTTTGATGTTGTACATTCGGGTGTCGGAGAATACTCGCCAGCGTAGTATGGGAATAAACCAAATTCCCGTTCCGTCTGTAATAGGTGAAGGGCCACAAAACACAGATCTACCTATTATAGACTCTGTAAAATATACTGAAATCTTAACCAAAACTCAAATTAGACGCTATTTGACTGGGTATGTCGTTGAGCATGATGCGAATGCACTCAAAAGAGAACTTAAAACTATTTTAAGGGACACATTAGGATATTTTTAAGGTTTGAAATATACCATTTTCATGTCTTAAACTCTCTCTTTTTGATTATGTAATTGCTACCGGTTAACGTGAAAACATTCTTTTAAATTAGGGCGCAATCGTTTATCATTACTGTGTAAAGTTGTAATTGAAGCTTTGCGAACTCAATATCCCGAAATACCTCAAGTTTATATTTTTAGCTCAAAGATAATAGTTTTTTAACGAGTTTTCATACATTTAAGATTTTCTCTTTTGGAAAGCTTTATTTTGAAGTGAATGTTACTCAAAGAACATTTTTTTAAGCGATTTTCTTCTACTCCAATTGGAAAAAAAATAAAATTAATATTTATTTTTTTCAATTACATAACAGAATGTGCTTCAACATAATAAAGAAGTACAGGGGCCATGAAATCAAAACTTAATATCATCAAATTTCAAAAAATGAAATGCTAACATGGCAGTACTTAACAATAAATGAAAAAAACTCGATACCTTTTTGCACTTTTAACGTACATTCCTTTTCAAGTAAAAGTAACTGAAAGACCGGTCCAAACTAAATTACTTTCAAAGTTTACTAATCACTTTTATATATTTAGGTGTCGTTTAGTCCGCCTCGTGCAAAATTCAACTGCTGCAACATTGCAATAAAACACTTAAAAAACAAGCAGATTTGCAAGCCCTTCTTAACACATTTTATTCTACTACAATTTTATGATACACCAATAAACTGATATGCATTTATTGAAAACGATTATAATTAAAATCCGCGATACCTTATACAAAAATAGCAATTTTTTGAAATAATAGTAACAACCCTGTCATAATATCATTATCATAAAGTTTAGTAAATGCACTCTGGAAACTTGAATTTGTTGCCACTGAAATTCATCAAGCTGATGTTGTTTGAAAAGTGGAAGATAATTATTTGTTGGCTCAATTGTATGTTTTAGAACACTCAAACTGACACATTAGCTTGGTAATATTTACTTGATAGCAGTCAAGAATTTAACTCAAAATCTAGAGCTTCAGGCTTTTTTATTTAGCATATTAAATCGAATTTTGTTTGGTTGATATATTCAATTACAGGCAGTTTACTCGCACTTTATTGCTTCATTGATTCAATATTTATAGATTAAGACTGTTCCGCTGTAGGCAAACTCTATGTAGATTTTTATTAATTATACTTCTGGAGCAAACCTGTGGTAGGTGAAAAAGTAAAGCTAGCCCAATTAGCGAGATCATATACAATAGATCCACATCTACTCTTTCTTTGAAACTTTTGTAACGTAACGGCAAGCTGATCCCACCATAAAAGAAGTAAACTTCGATACTTTTTTTTGTTTTAAATAACTGGATGATTTTTTGATAAACCGCCAGCATTTCTGATCGTAAACCATCACTCACATAATCCTTGCGTGGAATGCTAGTATCTAGATCATATTTCATGCATTTCGTTGCATCGACGCTTTTTTTCAAAGCCTGAACAACAGTAAACCCTTCGTTGAGTGTTACTTTTCAACGAACACACATCGGAAGAAACCGCCATGAAAAAAAGTGCTGGTTTTAAAATCTGCTTCCAAAAGTAACTTTGAAGCATGTTAAAAATATTGACTAGTTGCAAACTCGGTGGAGGTTAAATATCAGTCTTTTTTGTGCTGTGAAAAGCTTACTTTTGGTTTAATTTGATAAAACACAAATCATGGGTAATAGTGAAAAAATACCTTAAGCAACTAGCTCCAATTGTAATAAACTATATTTCAATCGGAAAAAAGATTTTTAAAATATGTAATGACCAGCTGTATCATCCCAAATTTTTAAATTTATATTTTCGTCAATAATTTTTTCAATACTGGAAAAAGGATTGCATATTTCATTCCAATTAAAATCGGAGACAGAAAGTTCATCGCTGTGTAAAGTTTCACCGTTTGAGGATAACAAGTGATCAGGCAAGTTTGGAAATAATTCATCAGAGACAAAATCATCTCTTCCAAATAAGGTACGCCAAGTTATACTTTTCAAGTCTGTTAACAATTTCCATCTTTGTTTGCACAGTTGTGTTGTATTTTGGGACAGATAGTTTAGTTTTTCGATAGCTTTATCAATTACTTTAACTCTAGGGTCATTTTTCAAATCCTTTATTTCATAGTGGTTGATTTGATTTATTGAATGAATGTAAATAATTTCTAGAACCAAGCTTCTTAACAATGAAAGTAGCGCCTGAATAGGTTGAAACTTACGAATTTCCCAGACAAAAATAGAGTTCCTCGGCATTTCTCCGTAATTTATGAATTCATTAAGAAAATGTATCTGTTTTTCCCAAAGCTCATAATTAAGGAAACTACTTTTACTATTTGAAATTGAAGACGTCTCTTTCGAACTGTTTGTTATTAACGAAGAATAGTCCCCATCATTTATGTAAACCAATTTTTTATCTTTGCCTGGAAACAGTATATCAACTAAAATATAGCACCTGTCTGCAAGAGTTGAAAGGACCGAGGTAGCAAACTTAGCAAACGGTTCTTGGGATGGCATAATATTTATTGGGTCTAACATTCTTTGAATAGATGACGAACAACAGAAAGACAAGTCTTCAATATCCCTTTTTATTCTTACCTTTGTCTGATCTGAAATTGCTTTAACACTAAAGGAAAATCTCAATATTCTATTGCAACACTCAACACATTTATATCTACCGTTTGCAAATGTTATAGCTTGGTCCAAAAGATAATCACCATTATGATGTTTTTTATATTCATTTGGAAATTGGGTATCATATTCATTATCAATAATCAAAGGGGGAAGTTTTGTTGACAAGGCAGTGGTACAGTCCAAATAGAAGATTTGCCACCATAATAAACGTCGATATTGAATTTCTTTGGAATTATTTATTTGGTGATAGCTTGATGGGTCTCTATTTAGCTCAAGTAGCTGTGCACATCTAACCAATGAAGCAATAGAAACACAATCATCAGTTCTACAATCATTTCGAACAATCGTATAAAGAATTGCAGATGATTGTAAGCCAACCAGCGTAACTCTTTTGGGATACTTAGACATTGCTAATGAAATTTCAGTTGCACCAACAAAATATTTCATCTGTTTGACTAAGTCATCATGATTTGTTCTATTATCCGGTCTTACACTCCTTTCCTCATATAAAGATACTGATGATGCATAAAATATTGTAAAAATAATGATATAGAACGATATATCAACTGAACAGCTGTCATTCCAAAATTCTTCATAAAGAGGATAAATCATTTGCCAGTCAAGAATGGGAATAATTGGATGTACAGAGTTTCTATATCTATCCATTAGCAAATCAGAAGCAAGCTTTGAGGGGAAAAAACTTTTTAGTAACGCCAAGTCTAACCCAATGCATTTTTCCCCTTGATTTATTGACGAGTTAAATAAGTTAGTAAATACAGGACCGACTCTCATATCGGGGTGTAGCTGTTTCGTTACTTCCATATTGTTTTGCTGGTCACAGCCCTCTATTGTTGAGTTTGAACATGCTTTCTCAAGCAATATTGAATTACTTATAATCGGGTTCATTGATTTGAGCTGATCTGTCTGTCTCTTCAATTCCTTCAAGATGTCATCCTCTTTTTTCTTATTTTCTGTTTTAATTTCCATTTTTGTTTTCTTGGATTCAATATGTCCAATTGCACTTTGCTCATATGAACTGCTTGGTGACACGATAATATCAGCTTCTCCTTGATTACCAATATTGCCCCTTATATTTAAAAAGCTTGTGGCAGACGATGAGGAACTAGATCGTTTTGTGCTATTGTTAGACGTGGTCGGAACTCCTGTATCATCATTTTGGTTAAAGTCTTCAGTTGATTGTTTGCCTAGGCTCATTAGTAATTGAGCATGTTCTTCTAAAGTCTTGGAATCCGATAAAGATGATCTAGATACATATACACAGCTTAAGTTATGCTGAGAACAATAGGAACAAACCGGATAATCTCTTGAACATTTTCTTTTGCGTTCTCTGCAACATGAACATGATTTGACTCTGTTTGTGCTCATTTTGTCCACACGAAAATGGCTGATACCAGGAATTGAGTTTTTGGACATGATCGCCTGTAACCTTGTGTTGATCCGTTTACATGCAACGATACATGAAGAAAAAAGTGTAGGTCTAAAGTGAGTGTGAGAATATCGAGATATTTCCATATCCAGTAATTTGTGGTGACGAAAAATTGTGGCGTTTTTTAAGAAAATGTTGAAACTATTGTCAATAACACATTTGGGCATTCAACGAACACCATTCTACAACACAAAGCAAGCTAAAGCAAGCTAAAGCTAGCTCATCAACAACCTTATTGGAACTCCGTACTTTGTTTAGGAGAAATGAATAAAAATTGTTGAGTACATATACACATATTCGGCCATAATTTGTCTGATTAAAAAGAAGGTGACTAAATTACTGCTTTGAAACTTAATTTTGTCTGGTACCACTGGATAGACAGCTTTTGGTTGTTTCTTAATGTTCAAACATAAATACAAAGCTTCAAGTCTGAGACGATTAATCCTTTCAAAAGGATGAGTACTAACTTTGAAAAAAGTGATTCTTAAAAGGGTAGTTTAAACCCGCAAAATGTTTGGCCAGCGAATTGTTCTTTTAACTTTTGCACTCCATGTCAAATGGTTAATGATGAAAGGCCAATTCCTTGTAGGACTCTAATCTTATTTTGTGTGAATTTTTTCGAATAAATCAAAGAAACATTTCCCGCTCAGATTGCCCAATAATTTAAGTCCACCAACAATGCCTCAATATTGAAAATTTTGGTAATAAGCAGTTGGCTGGAGCTAAACTTTTTGATGTCTTTCAACAATATTTAATGAAGTGCTGGCATTTCCTTTCATTGAGGAAGATTTACAGAAACTACTATTTATCACCTAGTTGGTGTTATCCAAAAAATGACCTTCAATTCGGCTATTAAGCAATCGGCATTTTGGTTTGCGTAGTTTTTCAAGAATGGCTCATACTACCGTTGAAAAACCGCTTTTTCACCCAATAAACCGTAACCTCATCAACTGCGGCCGCTAATAAAAATCTAGAGACTGCGATTCCATAGTAATGACATATTTAAACAGAAAATTGGCCATAAACTTAGCAAATTCGCAAACAGGTTACAAGGGTATAAATGCATACTACTTTTATAAAACGTAAAAAGCACATTCAAACCTGCTAGTCTCTTTCTAATATGCGAATTCGAGACACTGGCATGGGTTGACTTGTAATCCTGGAGTTAAGAAAAGATAATAGAAAGCAAGGAACAGATTTAGAGTAACTCAGTCCTCAAAAAATGCAAGACTTACAAAAATAGAAAGCTGGTCAATCTAATGAGGATTGGAAAAGAAATACAGCATCAAACATCGCATTTATTTATGAAGTAAAAATATTCTTAGTAAATCTATTTTATAATTAAAAACGTATTATAAAAGCTTTGAGGAAACAAAGAAAAAGTAGAAAAGCAAACAAAAAATAACTATGGATTATAATGGGTATATAAATCTATCATTTTCTAAATCAGTCAAATCAAGAACAGCACCATTGACTTCAACTTCATTTTCAGAGTCCTCCTCAATAAAACCTTTAACTTCACCTTCCTCGGCCAAAAGCTGCTTTCTTGTACTATTTCTTTTATTCAAAATAAACCAAATAAGTAAAGCTAGTAATGGTGCAATAAAGAATGATAGAACAATTTGAACAATCCATGCTGGAACATATCTAGGTCCATCCCTTTCCTGCCACAATTGTGGAGAAATAATATTTGCAATACCGTAACCAACCATAACCATGGCATTTCTGGTAATTTTCTTAGTGTAACCTGAACATGAAGTTGAGTTCCATGAGAACATTAAAATCCATGGAATACCAAATAAAGGTGATGCTAAACACAACATTGCTAATAAAGCAATTTTCTTATTCCATTGAATAGTAACAATTGCAATTGAGGCTGCAAATGATGGGACCGTCCAGAAAACAACCGAAAATGCCGTATAGTTAGGTTTAAAGAATAAGAATGTAGTTGCAATTATACAACAAACAGCTGCAAATCCACCAGATGCAACTGAAACTAAGGTTGAATCTAAGTTGGTGATATCCCCAATACCTTGGAAAAGTAAATTCTGTTGATATGGTAAATTGTTTGCTAACTGTTGTAAAAGGAAAAACAAAAAGAATAACCATGAAATTGGATCTTTCAAAGCTTCATAAGCCTGATGCTTTTTGATGACTTTCTGTTCAATTGAGGAACCTGTAGTTTTTTGAACTCTTCTGATAATCCAAACTTTTTCCTTCTTTGACAAAAATACAGCATCTGTTGGATTATTTGGATAAAGGAAAAAGATAACAACTGTCCAGAGAAATGTACAACCACCAATAATAATGAAAAATAGTTTCCAAATTGGAACACTTGATTTCGCATGTAAAATACCATAAGCAATAAAACCAACTGGGATTGTAACACCAACACAAGTTGTATAAAATAATGGAGCAGTTGCCGCCTTTTCGGATGCAGTCAGAAATTGACCCATTGTAGTATTTAAAATTGGAACTGCAATCGATTCAACGAACCCTAAGAAAAACCTTAGAGCATAAATACCCTGATAATTATAAGCAGTACAGTGTAAAAAAATAATTAATGTCCATAAGAATGAAATGCAGGTTAAAAGTCTACCAATTGGTAATTTTTGGACTAAAATTAAATTTATTTGACCAACAATATAACCGACATAAAATAAGGTCGACGAGTTGTTATATTTATTTTGATCTAAACCGGTATCCTTCCAAAGCTCAAAAATAGAAGCATATGATAGAGTCGCCTTATCGGAATAAAGTAATAAATTAGTCATGGAAGTTAAGAATAAAATAATAGCAACAACTTTTACTGCTAGTCTTTTCTCTTCTTCTGGAGTTATCTCTGGAACTTCTGCATCATTTTCTTCCATAAATTTTAATGTCACATCGGCATCACGAGACGAAATATGTTTTTCAATATACGTACTTTTAGGTGATAAGATTTGCTCTGTTCTTTTCTCATCAGAGGAGTTAGTGTCTGACATTTTTCAATGATGTTTGATATGAAGAGAAAGTAAGCTTAATTTGCTAAAAATTTGAGAAAGAAGTTTCACGCTATTAAATACAGTTATAAATTCTATCTCGCATGACTAATGATTACTCTACTTTGCAGTTGTGGTTAACATTTCCTGGCAGAACCACAGCGGAGAATTTTTTCTACAGTGAGTCCTCAAGTTCGCCATGAAGCAAACATTTGAACGGCTTACACCAATCTAACTGTTCGGGAAATTGTTTTCCCTCCAACTCCACCCATCCCTGCGGAAGCGGACAGACATTTCCTAAACCAGCGGTGGCTATTAAAAACGCACCGTTTTTGCGTCATTCCACGTGACATGATGCAATACCACAGTTGCGCGTATTGCGTAATTGTGTTTTTTTTCTTCTCCGAATAACGCCCAAACGTTTTCCGCGTGCCGCTCCTTATCAAGCAGCGCTTGTATCTATACAGCTGAAAGTTTTTTAAGGCACCTCACATTGCAGAACAAGTAAGTGCGTCAGCCGTTTCAGAGCAACACAAACATTTCTTTTTGTGGAACATGTTTCTGTGCATCGTTTACTCAGCATGTATTTGTTGACTTGTCTTTAGTTTTGCATCTTTATTAAAAGTGTAATACTAAAATTAAAAAAAAGTTCAATTCCTTCATAAATTAGGATTATAAAAAAGCTTTTCAAATGTGAGTTGAATTCATCCTAAACCACCTCGATAGAACTTGCAGAGGAGCTAGAATAACTGATCTGCTGCTCTTTAATGTGAACATCAAAATTATCTTTAGTATTATCATCATTAATTAAGGCTGAATCGTGCTCATGATTATAATTATTTTCTTTGTACGATGCATCAATCAATTTGTCATCTGCATCGATATGTCGGTGACCAGCATATTTTGGAATATATTTCAGGTCATATTTATCCAAGAACCAACAAACGAAGAACACAATATGTGAGCATCCAATTAAAACAAAATTAACAATGTAACCCTTTTTGAAGTTTGGGCCATCGTCAACATTATACTGAAGCGGTATTGCGAAAGCATTAACTGCATATGATAAAGCCTGAACCCAACTTAAGACTAATGCTTTCTTTTCAACGTTGTCCTTACACAATGATGCAATCCATGTATAGTAAACTTGAGCTAAACCATCCCTGAACGGTCTTTGCATAAAAAATGCTGAAATTAAAATTGCATTTGGAACTTTCCAAATACATAAAATAATACAAGCATAATATGCAGTCAGCATAACAACATTTACTGGTAAAAGTTTACCATAATATTTGCAAAGTGGAGCAACAATAATTGCACAAGGAATACCAACACAATACATATATGAATCCCATGTCGTGACCTGTGCCGTTGTATATAAATCTGGTCTTGATTTCATATAAAGTTTAGCACCATTGGAATACCACGATTGATGGTGCAAAACCCATAGCGCAGAAGCAACGTAAACCTGCCATGTAAGAACAGTTTCCTTTACAGTTTTCATAGTAAATGTTTTTGGGAACGCAATTTTATTTTCTAATCTTTTTCTAGCAAAAATCATTTCATCTTCAGTGAAAAAACCAAACTTTTTACATGAAGATGGAGTACCAGGAAATAACAGAAATCCATAGAGGAAAATACCAAATGTAATAACTGCATCAATAATGAATTGCCATCTCCAGCCTGATAAACCGTTGATCCCATTCAAAGTCTGGCGTGCATGAGTCTGCAATGCACCTGCACTTGCATTACCTGCTACAGCAAATGCTCCGTAAAAACCAGCCCTTTTGAAAAGTTCTTCATCAGTTAAATAACTTGATAAAATGACATAAGTTGCAGGAAATGAACAGGCTTCAAAAACACCCACAAAAAACCTAACTGCATACATTTGATTCGCATTTGTCACGTAAGCATTTGCTAATGTCATCATACCCCAACCCAATTCACAAAAAAGCAATAAATGTCTTGAAAATTGAGGTTTAGTGATTAGTAAAGTGATTGGAATTTGAAACACTGCATAACCAACCGTATAACATGTGTTAAAATAATTTAGCTCATTGCCCTTTAAATGCATTTCCTCCTTCATACCTGAAACATAAGCAGATCCAACGTTTGCATTATCAAGATATTTAGTATAGAATGAAGCACATAGGAAAAACAACACACAAATATCAAATTTAATCAAAAACTTTCTTTCATATGCACTATAATGTGACGGATACCAGTTAAAAGCATTTAAAAAATTGAACTTGCTATATTTAGTTACTTTTTCCTGTTTTCTGTTTCTATCAATAGTTTGATCTATATAATCCGTTTTAAAAGTTGACGGATCATCCCAGGTTAAATATTGTGCAATTGTTTTTTTTATCTTAGACATGGTTTATAAGATCACCCGGTTGAAACGTACTCGAATTGATTCAATCCAGTAATGAAGAAAATGGTGTGGAGATTACAAACTCTTTACAATGACCGTTTATTTATACAAAATTACAGTATATGTTGGCAGCAAGACTTCTTTTTTTCATATTTAAACTCGGAATTAGTAAGAGACGCCACATTGCATTAATTTGTCAAAACACTAACGCATGAGAATTGTGGCTGAAAAATAGTAGAGAACTTTACTGTTTGTAGTTTCAGCGGTTAAACCAACTACCTCGTATTTCCAGTAGTTATGGGCAAAATATAAGTTTTCTTATGTATATGGATGTAAATTTTGTGCTATCTGTATACCCACTTAGAAGAAAATGCCTACTATCCTCTATAAATCGTGCAAACATCAGCATGAAAACGCTAGGATCGCCACATTCGACAAGCTGCCGAATTAGGAAATTGTGTTGATCTTGATTTCCCCGCCCATCTGCCACCTTTTTGGACATTATGTTTGACGAATGCTTTGCATTTTATCCGCTTTTTCCGCTTTTCCGCTATTTCCGCCTACTGTTTGCTATATTTATTGGACCATGGATTGTCTTTTTTGACAAAATTCAAAACAGGTTCTTTTCCTTCATTAAAAACATCGAAAAGCAAAAATGAGTGCAGCCAATTTGCAGACAATTGTTGCACCAGCACAGCAAAAAACATTAACGGTTATTAATGATGCTCCACTTGATAGACAAATCGAAGATTTAATAAGAAGTCATCAAGAGCTGAATATCACCAGAAGTCGTGAAGCAAAACTGGCCTTCAATACTGGTCGTGATCGGGCTGGTTTAGAGCTTTTGCCGGAGTCAAGTAAAAAACGGCTTGCAGAGGGCGGAATTGATCTATCAAAAGGTTATCCTGAAATTCCAGAAAGATCCGAAATTCCGGTCTTTGTTGATCAAGCTCACGCAATCAGAGATTACGATGTTGCTTTTGTTGAGAGAGGTAAAGGTGCTGATCCTGAAATGAAAGCATTATTAGGTGCTGCAAGTGAAGTTATTCACTTAACAAAAAATGTTGGTACTGAAATTGTCGGTTTGCAAATTGAAAATTTAACAAATCAACAAAAGGATGAGTTGGCTTTGCTGATCTCTAAAAGAACAGTTGTGTTTTTTAGAGATCAGAAATTATCACCGAAGGCACAGCTTGAATTAGGTAATTACTATGGTAACGTTGAAATTCATCCGCAGACTCCTCAGGTTCCAGGACTACCTGGTGCTACTGTTATCTGGAATGACTACAAAATCAAACAAGGGTTGGATTTAAATTTCAACAATATTAATCTAGGTAATTGGGATGCAAAAAAATATTCTGCACTGGCCAATAATGTTTGGCACACAGATTTAGTTCACGAAAGACAACCTGCGGGTTATACTCATTTACATTTAGATGCAATTCCTTCTGTTGGCGGAGATACAATGTGGGCATCCGGCTATGCTGCATACGATAAACTAAGTGACGAATTGAAAAAATTTCTAGATGGTAAAAAAGCAGTCTATATTTCAGCTCATGGATATTTAGATAGAGATGACCCATTTGGTGGTCCAAAGAAAATTGAGAGAATCCATCCAATTGTGAGGACCCATCCAGCCACTGGTTGGAAGTATTTATTCATCAATAGAGTTATGACCAAACGAATCATCGGATTATCACCAGTAGAAAGTGATTTAATTCTTAATTATTTGTTTGATGTTTATGAAAAAAATGCTGATATTCAAGTTAGATTTAAATGGACAAACACTAAACCAGGTTACGGCACGTCTGCTATTTGGGATAACAGAATTTCTCAACACAGAAATGTCTGGGATCATGAAGGTTTAGAGCCAAGACACGGTACGAGAGTCACGTCATTGGCTGAAATTCCATATTTTGACCCTGAATCAAAATCTCAAAGAGAAGATTTGGGTCTTCCATTACACAAATGGGATTAATTGCTGGATTTTTGTGTATTTGTTTGTAGTTAAATAACAGAGAAAAAACATTACAATTTTCTTTTTTTTTTTTTTGTCAAGTGCTGACAATGAAGTCGACCTTTCCCTTTTGAAACGGTTTTTATAACATGAATCTAAAACAGAGAGATTAAAAGTCCATTCAAAAAGGCAACTTTTGACAATTAAAATTTGCTTATAACAACTTATGAATGTATCGCGCAGGATACCGCTCATTATTATTATCATTGCCACAGATAGCGTATGGGTACTCTTCCGCTAGATTATTTTAATAGGTTTTTCTGATGATTGATTGTGCCCTTAGACAAAATACTGAAAATTCATTTGCATTTACTTTATTGCAGGCGTATGTACTTCTGAATTTTACTTAAAGGCAAGATTTTGCAAATACCAAACGGTTTTAAAGTCTAATTAAAAAATAACGAAAGAAGCGGTATAAGATTACTAATAGTACAACAAATCAAGGAGCGTAGAACAACTCCGAGAAATACGTGTCATATGAATAGATAATATCGGTGTGGAAGGAATCAGTATCAAGGCACATATCACCACCAGTTGGACCAATATGTGGGCAATGAATACTTGGTCTGTATGGCAACATGACTTGATGAATGTTTCTACAAAATAAAGTATCTCTACCACCTTCATAACTTCTACCGATTCTTTTAGTACTTAGGAATTGTAAACATTCAGTCATATTTGCATATTGCTGATTTTCACCTTCACAATACGCTTCGTGCGCCAAACAAATTGATTCAATTGCTAAATCATAAAACATTTCAGAACCAGTTAAATTGGTGCTTGAACTATATAATGTTTCCAATGCTTTTTCAGTATAGGCACCAACAATAGCATAAATTCTATCAAAGTTTCTGAAACTAATATCGTATTCGGCAATTGCATAATTTTCACCATTAGATCCATCTAATAACATATATAAGTCCATTTGAACTGGAACTGTAAAATTGAATGGTTCAATTAAAAATTCCGATGTAACAGTTGAAATCACCTTGTTATCATCAAAAATAAAATCCTGAAGGGTGGCAGTCTTTGGTGTACCAATCATTCTGAACAGAACTGGATTGAGACCACTAAATAATCCAAAAATATATTCTGTATTCAACTCAGTACCAATAAAGTCTCTTGTTGCCGTGACTCTTCCTTTGCAATCTAAGGTGAATAATGGAGAATCGATTTTTGCTGCTTGAACTCTGTCTGCAGGGTTAGCAAGATATGACCAAAATTCGTTGACAAATCCAAGCGCAGCAGTTTTATTATTTAAAGGTGTAACTGATGCAGCTGGTGTTGATGTAGCAGTGGCAGAAATGGAAGCTGGTGAAACAGTTGCAGTTAGCTTCAATCCATTTGCTTCGGCTAATTCAGCCGCATTAAATAATCCCAACTTATTGTAAATTTCAGATAACTCTGCAAAATCGGCAACTTTCGCATAATTCGATGTTTGGTTCAGTGAATCGAAATCAATAAGCTTCAAATAACCGACCTCAGACACAACCTCGGCTTCTGCAAGCTGAATTTCAATCTCCCTCGAGATGTTGATAGACTCTAAGATGATTGCGTCAAATGGCGTTGCAGGGACAGAGGAGTATGGTTCAACAACTGTAGTTGTTGCTGCAATAACTGTCTCTGTGGTTGTTGTGATATATGCCGAGCTGACTAGACTGGCGAATGCACAGCATGCCAGATGTTGTAACATTTTCCTGGTGTTTTACTTGATGAAGATTACAAACAGCAACTCCAACTTTGAAAGTGAGGGGCCCTAACGCCTTTTTATCTTGCCACAAATTGGCACAAAGTGCCTCCATTCTACCCTGGGTACCAATGGATTGATACCGCAGAATGTGGGACCGAACAAGTACCGGCCAATTGAGCCACCAGCAAAACAACGCTACCTAATTGGCCGCACGGCACTTTCAACTTTCAAGATCTGCACTATGTCGCATCAGATACCGATGCAGCAAAAACAGAAAACAGGGGGTGTGGCCGTTGCTGCATGGAAGCAAACTATCTCCGCAATAGGGACACAAAGGCCACTGCAATTTCCATAATACAAATATCACGGAGAGAGGGAATAAAAAAAATTAAGTAAACAAATAAATAAGTAGATAAGTTAATTAATAAATACAGGTCTAGTCTGTGGACTGTTGATGGTCGCATCAAAGTTTTCTTCTAGATTGTCACACGGTTCTGTCATTCTTGGGGTCAATGGCGAAAACTTTGTCAGGATTGAGAATTTTATGTGGATCGACCGCAAACTTGATCTTTCTCATCAGGGCTATTGTATCCTCACCAAGTTCCTCAAGTAAGAATTCCTTTTTACCAACACCGATACCATGTTCACCTGTAACTGTACCATCTAATTCAAGCGCACGTTCAATCATGCCTTTGACCAATTTAGTTGCAATTGGTCTCTGCTCTTCTGTGTGTAAAATCACTGTATGATAGTTACCATCACCGGCGTGGCCAACAATTGGCGCTGGCAAGCCCGATTTATCAATTTCTGCCTTGGTTGCTTCCAAGGATTCTACGAATTTGGAAATTGGAACTGCTACGTCTGTTGTCCAAACTTGGATATTTGGATCGATGTTTTCTTTACCGTATTGAATAGTTGACCAAAGAGCAACTTTTCTTGCATTCCATAGTTGGAACTTCTCCTCTTCGTTTGCAGCAAATTTGAAACTTTTGGCACCGTTTTCATTGACAATTTTTTGAATGTTTTTAGTTAGCAAATTAGCAGTTTCCTTTGATGAACCACCAATTTTTAATAATAAAGTTGGAGCTTCATCATACTTTTGTTCGGTCTGATTAGAATAGTTGACATAGTGAATCATTTTCTCGTCTAATAACTCAATTGCATTTAATTGAATACCTTCTTGCACGAATCTTGACACCGACTTAGCTGCACCCTTCAGATCATTGAATGATATTAGTGCAATGTTTTCAAATTTTGGCTTAACGTTTAATTTTAATGTGACTTCAGTAACAATACCTAAAGTACCTTCACTCCCGACAAACAAATTAGTTAAATTATAACCAGCAGCAGATTTTCTTGGTCTACGTTTGGTTTTAACAACTGTACCATCAGCTAAAACAACTTTAACTGAAACAACATTTTCTCTCATTGTACCATATCTTGCTGCATTCGTACCTGAACATGAAGTAGCAACCATACCACCAATACATGCACCAGGTCCAGGATCCGGACCGAACATCAAATTGTAATCGTCTAAATATGTCCTTAAATCTTCCCAACCAACAGCCGGCTGAACAACAACATCGAGATCGCCTTGATGCAATGCAAGAATCTGATTCATTCTAGTCAAATCAATACAAATACCCGGACGTGTTGAAATAAAATGACCTTCCAACGATGTACCACCAGTGAAAGGAACAACTGGAACTTTCATATCATGACAAATCTTAAGTACTGTGGAAACGTCAAGAGTTGATTCGGGGTAAACCACAGCAAATGGATGTTCGCCTTCCTTTGCATGATCTGTTGCCCATTCACTATCACTGTGATATCTAATTTCAGATTCATTTGTTTTAACTTTGGACTCTCCTATTTCAGAAATTATTCTTTTAATTGCATCGTTTGGATTACCATACTTGAGTTCGGTAGCGTCTTCTAATTTTGTAACCGAAGACTTTGGAAATAAATCCTCGGGAGGATTATTCTTTAACTGATAGTAGATTGCAGATCCACCAAGAATTGAACCCGCAATTAGTGAACCAATCATTGAACCATAACTAGTTTCTTTCCTAGTTTGATTCCTAACATTTGTCGAATTGAACCTTACGTGTTTCAGAAATTTCAATGGCTTCAACGTACTATTTCTCAAAGAAACTAGCAGTACCATCCTGGTTGTTATTTAAACAACAAACGTAAACTAAACTTTTTCAACCTGGATTTTTTCGAGTAAACACGGCTTTTTATATGACTTTCAAATCTTTTCACTGAAAAAGCCACAGTTGAGATCCACAATAAAAAAATGTTTTCAATAACCTGAAAAGTTGAAAGTTTGCGAAGCTTAGACGAAGTATATGAAGCTATTTGTAATTTTGTTGACGGTAGTATCAGAAAAAGACTCTGTTCAAGAGATATTGTCCCCAGTGTATCTACTTTTTGACAATAGAATGCCATTTACTGGTTTTTCCGCCCGTACACCGGTTTTTTTCTCCGTAGAGTTTCTACTGTGCATTTCCGAACCTTCACGAAGCACCAAAACATGAAATGACATTAATTTATATGAAGAGTGGAGAAGTATTAACCGCAATGACTTATCAGTGCATTGTGTTATTGCCTCTTTGAAAATCTTTGAAAAGCCAAACAATGATTTTGAGTTTCTTAGTAGCTAGCGATTTTCAGTAGAATAAACTCATAGTATATCCATAGTACCTGATGAACAAAACAAATTACTTAACATAAGCTAGTTTTGGTTTGGAAACCTGTTTTCGGCTTAGTCATTTATTATGACTGGCCAAAAATATGCTAGCATCGTAGCATATATTATTTTGTTTACAAAGCTATACATGTATATTATGGCGCAACAAAAATTATCTGTTTCTAGTCCATAAAAAGCATTCCCTGAAAGTTGTAATGGTTTGTAAGAGATATGCTGCTACAAAAATTAGTTTTCGACACACAGCGGAAAAGTTTCAGTTTCTGGTTTGGAAAACTGCAACGTCTTCTCCCAGTAATGAAGCATCTCATTCGAAGTAAAAAATCAAGTATGTGTATAATTCACTATTGATAAAACAAAGATGGGTTTATATTGTAGAATTTAATATCTACTAATAAACGCTACTATAACAAAATTTTTAGGAATGTGGGAGAACAAGACATATGACAAGCAATTTTGGTATAATAAATGATACTATAACTTAGATGAATTTAAGGTTTTCTCACGTAAATCAACTTCTACTGGCATTAAGTTTTCACTGCTCGAAAGCAATGATGATGACAGTAAACTTGGTTTTGATGGCAAAACAAATATTAAGAATGGCAAGATCAATTGTGATTATATGGCCGTGGTAAATGACTCAATAGCTATTTAAGTTATTGCGATTTTGTCTACTCAAGTTAGTAAAGCAGTGTAGGGTTCTTTGAAATCTACTTTTATAGTCAACAAAAAGGTTTTGGTTATATGTTATGACATCGTCAAAGAGTTGTTTATGCAGACCGGTAATAAAACAAAGATTTCATCAAAAGCTGCCATTACGGAATGACTTATTTTAACAGACTATTTAAGAGTACAAAAGGAAAATGTTCAATGCTGAATACGTAGCAGCCATATTTAAATGGCAGATTTGAGTAACCATACAATTGAAAAATCAAATGCTAAATTTATAGCTAAATTGAGGAATGTGGTTCTTTTCATATACTTTACTAGGCATATTTATCGTATCATGTAGTCACTATTAGTAAATTGATTGGACATTGTTATAATAGAACTGGGCAAAGTACTTAAGGAAAAAGTCATTGACACATTCATAACCTTTTTAGGTAGTTTTCGAATGGAACTGCTTTTTGAAAAAAAAAAAAAGAAAGAATTCGTCAATCATTATCGACGTGAAGATATATGATATTAAGAAAAACGATGAATTTGTAAAAAGACGTGTACGAAGAAACAACGAAAAAAAATTCGAATTTTTGGCAGCCTTGTTTATCCGCTGATGCTAAATTAGCCGCAATACCAAAGCAATCACTCAGATGAACTAATTGTTGATACTTTCAAAGAACAAATTCCGGAAACTTTAGTTTATAGTTGCAAAAAAAAATTCCAAAGAAAAATTATAAAAAAAAATGATAAAGGAAAACTATAAAATGAACAGTACTCAAAGGAAGAAAACGACCGAAATGTAAGATACCAATTTGTTCGAGTTGTGAAGGACAAAACGAAGATGAATTAACGTTGGTTAAAATTACATAATAGAAGGATAATGCGATGCGATGATTTCTTCTCGGAAAACATTAGCGAGCATGATTTTTAGTAGCTAACAACGCTGTCTTTGTCGTGACCATAAAATGGAGTACATGAACAAGTCTGACCTGTTAAAATATAGCATTTATGTAAGGTCATCATTGATTTAAACAAAATTACTGCAACCTTTAAATGTGCAGTTTATTTAAGTTTGTAAAGAAATCTACGTACTTTTCATAAAAAGAAAAGTTTTTAAAAGTTTATGTGAACGATTTATGATTGTTTATCTTTAGCATCTCAACAAATTCACAATCTACAGGTTTTTTTTGATTTTAAACTAAAAAATTTCTGAACGGTTTCATTCCTATGCTGAAGCTGTTACTAAACTAGGCAAAACGTTAAAGGTTTATTTTAACTTAAAGGAAACTTTGGTAAAAAAAGTATTCAAATGAGGGATGTGACAACCAAGCAAGTAAAATACCACTTACAACGTTTTCAAACAGTGAAAGCACCCGACATTTTACTTTTTAACTAATTCGATATCTCGTGAATTCCAACAACTAACTTTGCAGCTTCAATAAATTGTTCATCATATAATTGACGTTGCCATGTAGAGCTAAAAAGTTAGTTGTCCTCTTAGATCTGTGATTTTATGGAAGCATAATTAGAGCTGCAATACAAGGTTTGCAGCGGTGTTTGTTAAAAGTCAGCGTATTAATGTTGCATTTGTTTGAAATTCTTACCAAAGTTACATTGTCATTGATATATGCACCACAACCTAATTCCTTTTTTCCTAATTACTATTTCTTTTGCCAATCATTTTTAGCATAAAAAATTTGCTTTAAGAAAATAACGGACTCAAACCTCCATTCTGTTATCCATTTATGCTTTTAATTGTGTGCATTTTATGTAGCAATAGAATTATGCAAACAGTCCCATCAGCTACTCGCGTAAAAGCTAAAAACTTCTTCTTGATTAAAACAATAATTGGCCATTCTATAAATAGTTATAAATTTTTATATTAAACGAAAATTGCGTCAAAGTTTATATTGAATTGATTTATCATGTTCATCCAAACTTCCTTTAGAGAACTTATAAAACAAGTCGTATAAAACATTTTTTGATTTTTCGATATCACCGTTGTTTACGTAGGACAAAAAGTTAAATCGATTAGATGGACCTAATTCATAACATTTATTAATGAGATTTCTGATTGTATTCTCATCATAAACCTGGAATCCATGACTTCTGTCCTTAAATCTGTCACTGATAAATTTTCTTTGTTCTTCAATGGATGGCAAAGTCTTACTATTCGACCAAACTCCAGCAATTGCAATAGCATTTGCTTCAGAAGTTAGAAAGAAAAGTGGATTCTGTGCCATACCGGTATGACATAATGTTGGATCGGAAATCGTGAATGTATAAAGATAAAGGTTATCAACTTTTGTCAACGCATAATTAGGGTTGCCATCAAAACCCGAACTAATACGGATGTATTCTTTATCCTTGTTTTCAGGAATATCTAAAAATGGATAGTAGAGATGGTATCCCGTGCAGAACATAATTTCATCGAAATCCTCAACTTTTGAGCCATCCTCAAATTCAACTGTGTTCTGATAAAACTTTGAAATTCTTCCATGTTTGGTCCATTTTAAATCATTATCAGAAAACACCCTATCTACCCAATCTTTTTTCGCTTTACCGTCAAACTCATCCGATGAAATGTTGTTTGAGATGGATCTTGTATTACTTGAAATATGTAAATCACAAATTGGAATCAAGTACTGCGCAATGTCCAGCGCACTAACACTACTGCCAACAATTAAAACTTTTTTACCCTCTAAGTGATCAGTTTTTCTAAATGATTTAGAGTGGAGAATAACACCAGGATGAGATTCGTTATACTCTTTTAAACCCTCAATTTTAGGATAAAATGGAACGTTGAACCTACCAATTGAAATTACAACAGCATCAAATTTTTCTGTGTAGATTTCAAAGCAATCATTAGCTTTATCAAATTTACAAACCGTGATGTGCCATTTTTCACCAACTTTGTATACTTTTTCGACGGAAGTATTCAATCTAACATATTTTGTAAGGTCGTACCTTGTCGCATAATCATCTATATATTTCAAGACATTTTGGTGGGTTGCAAAAGGTTCATAGATTTTAGAGTGTTTGTCCAACTTCAATTCTTCATCAAAACTAGTTGAAAATCTCATTAAATAATTGGGTATATTTGTGAACAAATGATCATAAACACCACTTTTGTTCCATAACTTAGTTAACTTTTTCGTTAGACTGGCATTAACTGGTACTACAATCGGATTTTCTTTGGTAGCATTTTCAAGACTTTCCAAATGCTCCGTCAGATTTGGTCTCAAAAATTGTGGCTTTGAATAATTCTCAACATCATCTGGGAAAGTTGAATCAGTTTCAGAGGTATAATTCCAAACACCTCCAATTCTGTCATTCTGTTCAAACACCACAATCTCCTTAAATGCTGGATCTTTGGGTAATGTTGAATTAGACGATGGATTGATGATCGTACTGTCACCGTTCTTAGAAGTGTGCAATAGTTCATTTAAAGTGGTCAAACCACCGGGACCTGCCCCTATGATTGCAACCTTTTCTATGTTGAATTTAGTTTTCATTTTCCTGAAAGACACAACATGCAAAATCAAACACCTTCCTCTATATACTATAAAAGAACCGATGACTTAAAAGCGTCCATGTGTAGTATGGGTTTGAGAAACGGAAAACGGTAAACGGAAAAACCTCCTGAAATACGTATACGGAAAACATTACCGCCACAGTCCCAAAAAGGAAATTATGATCCGTACTTACAGCAGCTACAATATCTAACCTGTGTTCGACACCTTCAAGGTACTCATGATCATATAAAATGGGGTGGCAAACAGAAACACAAATGATGCTTCAATGGGCAATTTCATAAATCATATTCATGGAATGCCGAACATAAAAAGGCAGCCGTACATATGGTACACATGGCATCAATGTGAATTGATAATGAACCAAAACTTTATCAGCTTTCAAAGGTTTGCAAATTTCTGAAACGTGATAATAAAAGGTTTGCAATTTTTAAAATATATACAACTGTATGATGAAAAGGTTCAAGGCAAAAAAAAAGCTGAAAATTTACATTTTTAGTTAACAAAGAGTTATGGTTTTGTAAGAAGGTAAAATGAGTATTATCGCGTCAAGTTAAAGAAATGTAAAGTTGTAATCTGAGAAGAAACATAATCATTTGGTGCAAAAATATCTAGTCGAGGTTTAAAGAATGACAAATTTCCCGTTACGATAAGTCCATTTTCCATCCAAGAGGATTATCAAACTTACGATACCAGAAAACAAACCGTTGTTTCTGCTAGACCTATGATATTGAGTTGTTTTAGACCCAAGTAGGTACTCCAGTGAATAGTAAGAAGTCACACGTAATAACGTAGAATGTGTAGTAAGTGTGAAGATAAATCGTTATTTTTTTGTGCGGTGAGTTTTCAAGATACACAAGCCAACTATACTTTGCGGTTCAACGTTTGCCATCCTTGTGTATATACCGCAGTGAACTTCATAATGCCAACTGAATATAGCTATGACGACAACGTGACGGGTTTAGAAGATCCTTGGGCTGATGAAAGCACAAAACCCTTAAAGAATGCCAGTAGAAAAACATTAGATGTACAAAAACAACAAAAAAATCTAGCTGCAAATTTTGATATTGGTTCTAGCTTGAGCAGTACTATCAATATTTTTGGAGACTCTACCACGTCTTCTATGATGGAGTCTATGATAGGTGGTGCAGATTCAATTGATTATAACGGCGCTAAAAATAACTGGGGTGATTATAATTCCTTTAACATATTATCATCTAACAATCAACTAAAGAAATCTGCTAACGAAAATCCAACGTTGAACAAACTTACAAATCTACATTTAACTTCAAAGATAAACTCGTCATTCGATACACAGAACACCGTGCAATTACAGGAAAATTATGATGACAATGCAGCAAATGACAATGAAGACGAGCAAGAGGAAGAGGATTCCACACGACCTGTTAACATAGGTATTTGGTCTGATGAAGAGGTTCAGCGTTTCAACCCATTAAGTATAAAACACTCAATTGATGGTTTGAGTGTAAAAGTACGTGAAATACCAGAAAAGGAAGGCTTGGTATTTAAACATATCAATTATTTGATCTCTCATACAATAAATTTTGGTAGTGACTATGCATCTGGTAAGGACAAAAATATCAATACCAATGCTAGTGAAACTAAAGTAATAAGACGTTATAGTGATTTTGCATGGTTGGTAGAAGTTTTATGGAAAAAATATCCATTCAGATTAATCCCAGAGTTACCACCTAAAAAATTTGCCGGTATGTATTAATGCACATTTTTTTAACTTCATCAATACAACTACTAACATTTATCTCCTTTTATTCAGTAGCTTCCTCAAATGATGTATTGTTTCTGCAAAAACGAAGAAGAGGATTACAAAGATTCCTGTATCAATTATGCAAACATCCGATATTGTCAAAGGAAAACCTTGTTGTTATGTTTTTGACAGTACCAAATGACTTTTCAACTTGGAAAAAATTTGCCAATATTGAATTGAATGATGAATTTGATGGTGTCCGCATTAATTTACCCAGGAGGTTTAAAATTGATTTATCAGACGTTTTGAAAGGATTAAGAGAAATCGAAAGCGCATACGATTATGAGGAAAATGAAGATTTGGATGAGGATAATATTAACAAAAATGATAATCATAATATCAGAAATAAAAATGAATGTATTATAAATAATATCGATCAGCTCTGGAACGAAAGTCCAATTAATTATAAAAACAAAGAATTTATCTCAAATATAACAAGGCTGAATGAGAATCTATCTAAATTAGCTGAGTTATGGGCTAAACTGTATCTATTGGTTGAAAGAATTGAAAAACGTGAAATTGCCATCTCAGCAGATCAACAAAGATTTTCAATAATATTAGAAAATATGACTAAAACTGATAATGACGTTTTTGGTATGGACAACTTGATTGAAAATAAATCAAGAAGAGTTGATGATGAAACACAAAATATGTCCGTTATCAATTCAGTATTACTACAAGTGTGTAAATTTTTCACTGGATCTAGAGAACTGAAAGAAGAAGAAATGACCGTTATAAACAACAAAATTTTAGAATCATGGAAAAATTTTCAGGATTATTTAATTAGTTTACATTTTTTAATTGAAAGGTTTATCAATTACAAGATTGAAAGCGAGAAAGAGATTCAAGCATTGTCACAGATGATAATAAAAATTAATGAAAGGATAATGCATCTGAAAACAAAATCAGATATCAGGGGCTCAGAGATTGAAAAGAATATTATTGTACTAACAAATTCAATGGATCAATTGAGTATGCTAATTTCAAGGATAATGCTTGTTAAAACAACGTTTCTAAACGAATTAAAAATTTTCCAGAAAGTCAAATATCTTATTAGTGAGGTTTTCCAAGATTGGTTTGAACAAAGAAATAAATATAGTAATACACAAAATGATTATATTGAAAGGTTGCTGAATGAATTAAAAGATATGCCATTAGGAAATTAGTATTAGTTATCCTTTTATATAAACTGTATAACTATTAAACAATTCATGCAATTTTTTTCGAAGCATTTGTAAACCCAATACCCTTACAAGTTGCAATTAATGCATCAGCGTATTCATCATCTTCTTGGAAATAGAATTCTGTATTGAATAAAGTTTTGATATCTCTCATCAGTTGAACAAGTTCTGCATCTATTTGAATTTTATTGATAATTAATCTACCTATATCTTCCTTACCTATTACCATGAACGTGAAAGCCATATCTAATTGAGATCTTGTAATACAGCCACTATTTTGTATTAATTCCAAGAATTTGTAAGATAACTCTTCTGATAAATCTTCAGGCGTTTCACCACTCCCAGCTACATCATCTAAAATATATCGAGTTTGTGTTTTTTTAGATTCTGTAAATAATGTTAAACCAAAACCTGGTGATTTACCCGAATTTTCACCTCTCCAAACATCTGTTGTTATATTAACATCACAACCAGTTTGTCTTAAAACACTACGTGCCGAATCAACTAAACGATTGACAACCGATGGTGAAACACGTGTACACCATGCAATACCTCTAATTGAGTTGATTTTTGGAATTTCTAACAAATGAACGGTGATTGGTTGGGGAATTAAGGAATTTACTAACAAATGAACTTCACCACCTGCATTTGGATATGAACCTCTTTTCAATATATGCAATTCAACATCACGAATACCAAACTTATCCATCAAAGGTACATAGCCCCATTTGATAAAATCCAAACCAACTTCGTTTTTGTTCGAAGTTAAACCTTTGAAAACTATTGAGAACTTCTTTTTAGAAAATGGAGCTAGCATTAACATTGGAACTATGTAATAAGATAATGATTTTGAAGTTGGACAGTTATGTGAGAATGAACCACCTGTTATAAGACCGGGACGATATATCAACGATGTACCTGTATATGATATTTCTATTATAGAACCATTTGTTACAGATTCCAAGAGTCGTAAAAATGATATCTCGAATTCCTCTAAACCAGGATTCAAAGAATCAGAACGAATATTTGAAATTTTGATGGATTTTCCTGATAAAGTAGCAAGTACCAGTCTGGTAGTGAAATTTTCGTGTGTAGAAAAATGTATTAAATGAGATGAAGCTGATGACATTATGGCTAGTGTGTGTATTGAACTGCAACAATAAATCTTAGTTTATATCCTAGCAGGTGGAGAAATGAAAACTTGTGAAAAATAAAATTTTTGAAAAAAACATGGCTTCCCAAAATGGCAACTTTCATTTTTCGTTTTTCTAGTTGGTGCACGGATAAAGCCGATCGACGCTGACGTAACATTAGTGAAATTTGTTCAAAATAGGGATGTTCACTTTTGCCCCCTATAAATGCCTCTGTTGAGGATTTGATATTGGAACAGATGGCATAATAGCAACCGAATATAGCTTAAATTGGCCTTTCAAGAATAAAGCTGAGCAAAGAATGTCTACTGCAAAATCTCAAGTTGGCTTCGCTTCTGGAACGGGCCCAGAGAGTGCCGCCAGTACGAGTCACACCCCACAAAAGAAGAAACCATCAAACAAACTACAAACAGAAAATCCTGAAGTATTATCTGATGCTGTTGCAGCATCCGGTGTTAACATTCGTGCAGAGGAAGAAGCCATGGTGACGGGACTATCGATATCAAAAAGACAAATCGAACAAAATACCTTTTTGAAACCAAGCCAGTTGCATTGGTTCATGAATAAAACATTAGAAGAGCAAGGTATTAAATTAGTTGAAATGGATAGTGAGGTTTCTAATTTAATATCTGCTTACTGTGAACATTATATCACCCAAGTACTAGAGGATACAATTGTGATGATGAGACATAGAAGACATTTAAATGATACGCAGAAAAATGGTAATAAAAGTGACAAGAAGCATAGTAGGGCGTCTAAGTCATTCTCAATTAATTCAGGAATAAATGGTAAGTCTGAAATCTCAAAAGCACTAAGAGATATAGCTTCAAAGCACAAAGAGCGTGAAGAAAAAAGGATGAGGAGAAGAATTTTCCTAGGTTTGGATGAAGAGAAGCAAGAAGAAGATTTAGTCCAGGATCATAAACAAACAAATTTAACTGCTTCTTTAATGATGAACGGATCAAAAAAGAAAAAGTATTCCTGGATGCAGTCAACTTCGAATTCTTCCTCGTCTAGTGCCATAAATTCTCGTGGTGATAATGGTATCAGGTATAGAGAAGCTAGAGAAGAACAGGCAGTTGTTTTGAGGGACTTAATTGCTGCTTTGGAGAATAGAAGAATTGGAGTTTCCAGTACTTTACTCAAAGGTTATGCTCGTTTAAGAGATTGAATACTATTATCCCAACCCTTGTATATTAGCCGACTATATATATTGTATAATTTATTTGATGATGTTAATTTTTTTCCGTTTAACTATTCCATTTAATACATTTGATGTCCTTTTTGTTCCTATTTGATGCTTCTCCTTATCCTGGCTCTCATCTTCAGCACTTTCATCCGAGGAGGACGAATATCCACTCACCAAAGGATCGTGTTTTCTGCCAGCTTTATCTTCCAACTTGCCTTTTCTAAAATTTTCAAATGCTTCTGCTGTTTCTAAATTTAAAGACTCACTATATTTGTCTTCTATTCCCCCATTTGCTTCTTCTAAAGCAACACGTTTACTCTCAAGGCTTTGCATTTGCTCCTGTAAATCTTCTAATGCATCAATTCTTTCTTGTTCTTTTTGCTGCTCCACTAACCTCTTTTCAAGCTGTTCCATACCAGTCTCTTCACCTGTCAATCTATTTCGTATGTTGTTTCCGGATTTCCTTTCTAGTTCTTGCATTCGTTCATCGTCTTTTGCTTCTTTTTCCAATCTTAAAATCATCTCATCAACACTTTCATTATTCTTTACTTCTTTTGGACGTTCATAATTTTTCTTGCACCCGCTTATGCATTGATAATCACCATTTTTAGGATCAGTCTCAAATATTAGTTCACTAAAACAACGGGGGCAACGAACATTGAACCTAATAATTTTTATTCCAAGATAATCTCTATCAGTTACCTCTTTTCTAGCATTGAATTTTCTAGATTGTGCAATGTATTCGTTACACTTCAAACATTTCATTGAAAATGCTGCCATCATTCTAATGCTTTGTGGTTTAGGCCTACCATTTTTACCCTTACTACTTTTCTTATTGGAAAACCTCACTTTTGATGGGTCCAAATCAGGTGGATAGTACCTATTAATACCCTTTCTATCACTCATGTTTTTTGGCGCCTTAACGCAATAAAAAAGACATCGACATGAGTACTTAAGGATATAAAGAATGACAATCACGAGCGCCTTGATTTCGTGATTTCATGTTTTTCGTACTGTTTTTGTTGATGTTTCACATTGGCGTAAATTTCAACCAATTTTTTTGGCCAACAAGGCAGAATCATGGAATTTAATCTGGATACAGCAATAAGTGAATTCACTATAAACTCAAGTCCTGATCATGACTTCGATTATACATCTTGTTTCAACTCAGTGTCCGACGCACTTGCTGCTTCGCCATTAAATATACTGGATAATAGTCTTTTTGAAAATTTCAAACAACTTTTACTTTTTGTTCCAGAGGCAAAAGATAATAAGAAACTTTCTGCAATTTATTTTACTTTGACTAAATCAATACAAGCGGAGATTGAAATTATAAGCACAGAAGGTTTTGACATTGACGCGTCAGAGCACAAACAAGTGTTATACTCGTACATGTATTTGATATTTATATCTGTCCAGTATTTAGTTCTTTTATTCAATAATGAAGAAAAAAGTAAGGCCAAGGCAAAATCTAGACCTAGGTCCTCCGATGCGGAGCATGAAGCCGAAAAAAGAAGAATGCATGCCTTAAATACAATTCTGTCATCAATACTAAGTACACTTTGTGAATTAGTTAATCATCAACTAACTGCAATTTTGCAAGGCGAGCAAGACTTGGTTGAATTTTGTGATGTTATTCTCAAGTCGGTTTATTCTATTATGATGTCAAAGGAAGCTTTGAAAGAAAAAGAGAATAAATCATTATTAGTTCAGCTACTATGTATAGTTGCAAAAAGTCATCAACAAAACAACCAAGTTGCTCATCGTTTGACAATGGCTCTACCCTTTTCTGAACATTTAGCTGAGCCAATAGCCGAGGTTATTGCAATTTCATTCAAATCATATGACAATAGAACTTTGCTTCAAGATGTGCTGGGATCCTTAGCATCAATAGATTCAGTTCGTCCCAATTTAGCCAAAAATATAAGTTTGTTTCTTATTACATTATCTGAAATTTTAAGCACAGATTTAGTGTTGTTTCTCAATTTGTTGAGAGCTTTTGAGAAATCTACTCACACAATTCGTGCTGCAGTTATGATCTGTTATGGAAATTGTATCAATTCTCTCTCAGAGTCTTCTGACTTGTTATCGCAATATCATGAGACGGTAACGGAACTTTTAGAGATCCTTGAAAATCATTTGCTTGATACATTGCAAATAGTTCGACAGAGATGTTTTCAAGCGTTAGAGTTAATTCATTCAAATGAAAAATCGCTATTGAATTTTAAAGAGTATAGATATCGGTGGACGGTTTTTTCTATACGACATTTAGAGGATAAATCCAGTTTTGTACGTAAAGCCAGCATTTCATTGTTGAAATGCATTATAAAAAATCATCCTTATAATATCGATAATGGTAAACTTTCTTGGAAGTTCTATTGGGATAATTATTTTGAAAACTCTAAATTAGTTAAACAATACGATAACGGTTTAACATATAATACAATTAGGAAAACTGAATTAGAAGACACGGAACTTTGTTCAATTTTGGAAGTTAATGAATGTGATGGCGATTATAAAGAAACTTTTGATATGGTATTAGGTGTAGTTCCAAACGAAGAAGATAATTCATCAACTGAAAATTTACCCAATGAAGTTGTTGAAGTTGTTTTGAAAAGAGCATATTGCCGTGATGCGTGCATTTTTATCAAACTTTTGGATAAATCATTTGAAACTGCAGGAAATTTACTAAATTCGAAAGTTAAAAGCGATGCCATTTCATCAATAGAATATTTTACAGTTGGTGATGCTTATAATATTGATTCAGCCAAATCTGGTATTAAACAAATGTTACATTTGATTTGGAAAGGTGGATCAAATGAAGATGGCAATAAAATTGTTGAAAAATTAATTGATGCTTACATTACCATGTTTTTGACTCCGGATGATTCAGAATCATCGCAAATGAAAACAATATATATTGCAACTTCATTGATTAAACTAACATATAATTGTTCGATGGCAGACTTAATTTCACTGGAAAAATTAGTTGTCGAAATCTATAAAGGAAAATTGATTGAATCATCTAAAAGGGAAAAAGAAAAGGTATCTTATGTTCCAAAATGTACGTACTGGATTACTCCACAAGTTATTGATGCACTGTGGCACAGTTTTGTGTATCCAAAATATGTTAAAGAAAAGAGAGGTGCAATTATTATTTTAAGTATGATAGCTTTGGCAGATTATCGGGTAGCATATAAAAAAATTGATTTGCTATTGAAATTTGGGTTGGACCTAGAGAATATTAATTATCAAATCACCGGGTTTGCTTGTATTGCATTGAGAAGGGTTATACCAGAGAAAATAACCAAAAATTATTGTTACCCAAATTTTACTCCAGCTGTAGATAAATTAAAGAAAATACTATTGATTGATACGAGTAACGGTAACTGGTATAACTTAGCAGAAGAAACATTGAATACTTTGTATGAAATTGATACAAATTCAGACGAGTCAGCAACTGAAGTTTTAAAACTCAAAGCGTTAAGCATATTTAACGACACGGAAGAAAATAATCTTTCAAATGATAAATCGATTTTGTTAAGCCAATTTTTATTTTTATTGGGACATGTTGGACTAAAAACTATAATTTATTTGGAAAAATGTGAGGCTGAATTCAAAAGAAAGAAGCAAGATCATGAAAACAAGAAAAACGAGCAAGATATGGAACTTGACATGATTGGTGGTACGAACGAGGATGAGTTTACAGATGCAATACAGAATATCAAAGAAAGAGAGCTTTTGTATGGATCGAATTCAATTTTAGCAAAATTTGTTCCGTTATTGATTGAAATTATCACAAGACCTAAAAAATACAAGAATAGTATTCTACAACGACAAGCTACGTTGTGTTTTGCTAAATTTATGTGTATTTCATCCAGATTCTGTGAAAGTCATCTTGGGTTATACCTTTCTTTGATGGAGAAATCGAATGATTCGATAGTGAGAAGCAACATGGTTTTGGGATTAGGAGATATTGCCGTTTGTTTCACTAATATCATCGACGAGAATAGAGGCGCATTATACAGTGAATTGAATGATAGAAACTTGACGGTTCAACGAACCTGTTTGATGACTGTTACGTTTTTAATTTTAGCTGGACAGATTAAGGTTAAAGGTCAATTGTCTCAATTAGCAAAACTATTAGTCCATGAAGATACGGGATTAAAAGAAATGTCTAAATTATTCTTTCAAGAATTAGCAACCAAAGATAATGCAATTTACAATGGATTTATTGAAATGCTAAGTGGATTAAATCAACATTTGGATGCTAAGTCGCCAGCCGAGGAACCATTCCCATTGGCTAAGTTTAAGGAAGTTATCAAATTTGTCCTTCCATTTATTAATAAGGATAAACAACGTAATCAATTGATCAAAAAATTGGATGGTAGATTAAAGACATGTTCCAAAAATGAATGGGTTAGATATGCATTCTGTTTGAAAGAATTAATAAGAAGGGATGACACTGGAACTCAAAAAGATACGGAAAGTGATAAGTCAAAATATTATAAAAGCATTTTAGAGAAAATTAACAAGGTTGAGACAACTAACCATTTAGTACTCAACAATAATTGAAACAGTTGCTAAACGATTAGCAGCTCAACAGCCTTTTATAAAAGTACGATAAAACTGTTTTTGTAACCAAAGGCGATTTTTGTGTCTTGAAAAATAAACTGAACTGCTTTTGATATAAACACAACTTTGTTGAATGTCTGCGTAAAGAAATTTTTCACTAGCCAACAGTCGGAGAATCAAAATTATCTAGTAAGATAAAATCCAAATCTGCTTAGGATACGGAACCTGGCGTTTGTTAAGACTTTATGAAGTGCTCCATGAGAAACTTCACTGTGTTTTGTAACTTCAACTTTTCTAAAATCAAAAAGACTAAAATTTCTTGCTTATCTCAAACAATTGCATAGTTATTAATATTTTTATTTTTTCTAGGTGGTAATTTAACCATACATTCATTCATCAAACATCCTTTCTTAGTGTTTTGCAAACATCGGCAAATTTTATTATTGATAGCATGGCAAGACTTTGGCTTGTAGTAACTAATAGTTCGTTTTGTTTTTTCTATGATGTACTTTCTCTGAATCTTGATCAATTTTATCTTAGCCTCCCTACTTCTTTTAAAAAAGCATCTAGTTATAGCCAAGCGTGAATTTTATTCTAATTTTAAACCAATTTATCAGAGTTTGAAAAATGTTGAAGTATGCAAAAAAATAATAGCTTGAAAAAACGTAGGGACTGATGTCATTATTCTTTCGGATTAAATTTCAGCTGAAACATTATGCCCTGTAAAGAAAGTACTAAGAAAAAACAGGATAACTTTTAACCAAAACTATATTCTAGATCTAACAATTTATATAAACTGTACATAATTACACAAGATAATCAATCAACTTTTTTCTGAGTTCTATCACCAAAAAATTCATCAGGGTGGTTAAAAACGTTTTTGGCACTGACGCTACCTAACTTATAATCTAATGGTAATTGCTTTGAGTATAGTTCACCTGATTGCAAGTGAGCCTTAACTAAATCTGCCAAACCTTGATGGAATGAAGGATCCCCATTCAATGATTCACATCTAACAACTTTTTCTGGGTGATCCATTGCCTCCACTAATTCAATATCAACCTCGTGTAATGTTTCAATATGGTCCGAAGTGAATGCAATAGGAACAAGAACAACACCAGGTACAGAAGCATAGTCAGTGATTCTTTTACAGGTTTTTTCAGTTTGAGCACCTAACCAAGGTTTTGGACCAACTTGTGATTGCCAGGTAAGTCTGTAAGGATTTGAAAAATTCAATTTTTGCATGACTGCATAGACAGTAGCAGCAACTTCCGCTGGATATGAATCACCCCTATTTACAATGTCCATGGGTAATGAGTGAGCAGAGAATTGAATCACCACATCACTTCTAATATCGTCTGGGAATTTTGAAAGTGCATCTTTAATATGGTTGGTGAAAGTGTTTATTAAACAGGGATGTTGAGGCCATCTGTCAATAATTGACCAATTAATTTGCCCGTTTGGATCATGAACCTTGGATAACCTATATAAATCATTAATAGAAGAAGCAGTTGTTGAATAACTAAATTGCGGATATTGACTGAATGCAACAGCTCTTGTAACACCATCATTCAACATTTTTTCGAGTGTTTCTTCAGTCAATGGATGTGCATAACGAAATGCAACGTATGGGGTGTGAGGGGCTGACTCCGGAGATATTTCGTCTAAGCGTTCACATGCTTTCGATGCTTGAAACTCAGACCATTTACGAATTGGTGAACCACCACCTATACGTGCATAATATTTTTCAATCATTGGTGTTCTTCTCCATGTAATAAACTTAGCAATTGCATTTTGGAACGGTCCTAATGGAATTAAATCACCATCAGAGAATAACCGAAGCAAGAAATCTCTTGTTTCGGAAACGGTGGATGGACCACCCATGTTCATGAAAACAACAGCAGTTCCTTTAGATTGTGGTTTAGTGGAGTTGGATAAATGACGTACAAATCTTCTTAGCATTTTTTCTTCTGCTTGCTGTATTTATTTTCTGGTGTTGGTTTTCAAATTCCAAAAAAAGCAGTGGTTTATCAATAGGGAACGGCAAGATCAAGAAAGATGGTAGTTTAGTGGAACGAGAAAAAATAAATGCAATGTGCATAACGCACTACAATAAATTATAGTGTTTTTTTTCCGGATGTTGATGGCTGTCTTGTTGAAACTGAATAAGATATGTCATTTGACATTCAGTGGGACACTATATGTAATGACGAGGAGCTAACCGTGTCTTTCCGGGAATTTTTGAATTCGAAATTGTCGGCTGTCGAATTACCACATTATTTAGCAAATTTACAAGTGGTTGATTTCAAATTTGGTGAAAATGCACCAGAAGTGACTATAAGAGATATTGATATTCCATTTCCTGAATTCTACGCTTCACGAAATACATTTCCGGATACTGATGATGACAAAGGAGAAATGGATGAAGACGAAAGTGAAAGTGAAAGTGAAAATGAAAGCGGCGAAGAAGCATCAGAGGGAGAAAAAGAAGATAACGGGGACAAGAAAGCGGCAGTAGAAGAAGGGCAGATAGGAGAAGACGGAGAATATACCGGCAAAGGAGAATATTATAAGCAACAACATGGATCAAAGATTTCCTCCAATTTGAGGAACGAAATTAAAAAGGGGTGTAGATCCAAATCGCCTAGTAAGGTAACGTTGAAGTCGAAGCTAAGAAACAACCTGAAATCTAAACTGAATCAGAAGTCAGACCCAAGGCCTAACGTCAAGTCAAAACCTAAGTCCAAAACTAAAGCCAAATCTAAGCTGGATTCGAAATCTCCAGAGTTGACTCCTCCACCAGCAGCTCCATTTTTGGGCAATGCTAATCTTTCCAGATCACCATCACCTCATCCGTTTTTGAATAGCCCCAACTCTTTGCTTATGCCTAGAACTAGTTCAGGATTTACTCCTACAATTGGAAGATTAGGTCTCGGGTTAAGTGGGCTAGGTGGATTTCCGACGGATAGTGGAAGCGGACAAAACAATATATGTAACAGCAATAGAAGTGGTAGTATGAGCCATATAGGGTCTGAAAGTGAGTATTTTCAATCATCATATAAGGATAAGGAGGGAGATGAAAGCAAAATATTTCCTGGACTTGTAAAAGGAATTTCAGGAGTCCAATTGAATAAATCTGATTCCTGTTTGGACGTTGATATGAACAACGATATTAATCAGTTGAATGTAGAAAATGATGTGGATTTTGGAAAAATGGACAGAAGTTTGGATCTACAACTGTCAGTCGATGTTCACTGGGATTCTAAACTTTATATTGAAATAATCTGTGACTTGCTAGTTAATTATCCAGCGCCTGAATTTATCAGGTTACCAGTAAGACTGAAGATTACAGATCTAAAAATACACTCGCTGTTGGTTATTGCATTGCTTTCAAAGAAAGTGTTTTTATCATTTCTATGTGATATAAATAATGAAACGGACGTTGATAATACTGATGATTTCAATAGTTACAATGAAAATGAGTCAAGGCAAAATTTGAAATCCTCTAAACCCTACCATATACACAATAAGGGAAAAGAAAGAATTGATATTTTACAAGATATGAAAATCGAAGGGGAGATTGGAAATTTATACGAGGATGGAGAGGTTTGGAAAGAAAACTCATTAAGGCAATCCTTTCAATCACAACTGAACCATGCTATGAATAGCCAATTCAATGATTCCACTGCATCCTCTCACTATGATATTAGTGGTGCGAATGCGAGTGGATCAAGTATGATACCAGGGCTGGCAAATAATGAAGACGTTGGCGATGGAAATGGATTGGTGCTTCGAAATATAGGTAAAATTGAAAAGTTTTTAATCAGTGCTTTTAGAGGGCTGATTATAGATGAACTCGCATGGCCTGGGTGGATCGAACTCGATTTCAACGAAACTGAAGAAGAAGAAGAAGAAGAGATATGTACTGACACTAGTTCTGCTGAAAAGGAAGTTTTTACGAAAGATAATGCGTTCTATCGACAACAGGACGGACAGGGTGATGCTGAAGATGGTGATGTTTTAAAGACAAACAGCAGCCGAATTCACCGATCCAACCGTGCGTATAGTCGAAGCAGCAATTTGCAGGATGACCGTAGCAATGCCATTGGCTTCAATAGAAGGATATCGACATATGCTGACGATTCCTCCATGTTCTCCAGTGACTACTTTACCAGTGATAGTGAGTAAATCGTTGAAACAGATTAGTAGTAGGTTTAGATAGTTCAACACAAAATTACGTAATGCAGTGGTTAATTTGATGGGGGGAGAGGGGGGTGTATGAGCTAGATTATGTTTTATAAGGTAGATGGTTATCTTTTGGCTGGATTCTGCGGGACGTGCATATCTTGGACGATAAAGATGCAGGTGAATAGCATATACCGATTACATGTACGCCAAATACATAGCAGTGCCGTTAGATGCAAGGCAACACATTATGAGCGGTTGAAGCTTCCCTTTGATGCATCAACTGCAGAGATCAAAAATAAGTTCAAGAAGCTTTCCTTGAAACTTCATCCTGATATGTTGAAATCACAGGGATTGAGTGATCAGGAAATAAGTGATAAGTCTGACGAATATCTGCAAGTGAAAAAAAGTTATGAAATTTTATCGGATGATAAAAAGAGAAGTGAATATGATTTACATATGGGTATCAGAAGAAGAGAGACTTCTCAGCCCAACAATTTTTTCAGCAGGCCAGGAAATACATTTCATTTCCACGAAAAATATAACATTAACGATGTTCCTCATTTTGATTCGAAGAAACATCAAGAGAGAAATGAAAGGGTTGAAAAACGTTACATGTACAATCAGAAAATAAAACAAAATGTTGATAGGTTCGGTCGTGATTTATATGCCAGGAATTTAGGCGCAAATGGGCCAAAGAAGGACATATACAAGAACTACAAATATCAACCAGGTATTCATAATGATGAATCGGAAGGTAAAAAAATGGCAATAAAATTATTTGGTGGAGTTATCGGATTTTTCAGTGTTTGGTACATGTTATGTGGTAACTTCAGCACTGCCAAGGGGGAAAAGACACAAGATAGCGTAGAAAAAGACAAGAGTGTTGGACGAGATCATATCAATGATAGTGGTGCTGGTGTTATCAGTCCTGTTGAAATAGAAGAAAAGAATAAAGTAAGTAAAAGTGGAAATAAAATGAACGTTAACAACTCGTATGGAATGATGTTGATTAAGGGGAACGATAAAAGAGATGCAGTTGAAACATTTGAGGAACAAATTTCCGAAACTGCAGAGTAGATACACATAAGTTATTCGCATCACTGATAATATATATATAAAACATTTATATACTTTACTTGTTTATATACACGCACATAATAGTGTTCATCAATGTATACATCAACGTAAACAAATAAAATTCAATTTTTTAAAACACATTACTTAGAGCACATAAAGCGGCACCAACACTTGAACCATCCTTTGAAATATTGATATGCAATCTTCTTTCACCCTTTGAACCTAACTGAGTTTCTGCAATTGCATCACGCATCATTGTTCTAAAACCCGGATAGAATTCGACAACTGCACCATCGACACCAACGTCAACTTCAACATTATGGCCCTTAAATGCGTCCATTTTCTTGACCAAAGCAGAAACTGGAACAGCAGCAAGGTGTGCAGCTCTTTTAGAGATTGCCCTTGTTAACCATTGAATGGCTATACGTTCTGCAGGAGTAGTTGGCAATCTTAACATATTCTTCAATTCTAATTCAGTGGCAATTAAATTGGTTGAATCATCGATTTCAAATAATGACATACCTTCAGATGACAATAGCCATGGGGTTCTTAATCTATGTGGCAAGGCGTCAAAACTAGTATATTGGGTTAATATTAAACCCTCAGAATGTAAATCAATTAAAACATTTCTTAAAATTTCACCTAAAAACATACCACTGACTCTTTTTTCAAACATATGGTAACCGGGATTTTCGGAGAAACCATCAACTGCTGTATCATACTTTGTAACAGGTAGAAGTTTTAGTTCATTATCAAAAGATCCCCATTCGGTATTAATGACCATGTGGGAAATGTTCTTGGCCTTTAGTTGATCAACCACTTCCTTTGGTAACTTTTTGATATTTTCCACTTTTTCATTATAGGCACCATTTGTACCAGTACCAAAGATACAACCGAGTGAAGTCAAACCCTCTTTGTTTTCACCCGTATAAGATCTTGCCAACAAAGTACCAACGGTATCATTAGCCAAAGCAGCAACATGGACTGGAATTTTCAGGTTATCTAGATGAGATTGCAACAGCTGGACAACATCTTTACCGATTGTATCGGGAATATTGAAACCTTTTGTCCATCTAATCAACTTACCGGAATCCAACGACGTTTGTTCAACGGGGAAACTAAAAGTAAAGCCCAGTTTTAGTTTACTACCACTATCGGAGCTGAATTTCTCATTGTGATGTTTTCTAACAAAGACACCAATCTTTGACGCCAAGTACGAAAACAATTCCTCCGAGGATGACGTCATCAATTCACTTGGAATAGGATTTTTCGAGTGAATCAAACTGAAAGTATGGTCTCCATTAAGGGTAACGGAGCAGACTCTGAAATTGGTACCACCCAAATCAGCAGCAAGCAAAATGCCCTTTTCTTTTCCCGTTGGAATCGACGTAACAAACGTTGGGATCATTGGCATTGCCACTTTTCCGGATGAGGTATGGGAGAGGCCGTAATCGGCAGACTCAATGAATAAATCCACCAAATCCTTCAAATGAAGGTCCTGCATCTCAAAAGACTTGGTGATCTCTTCGACTTTAGCTTTTAATTGTGCGTCCATGATGAATGAATTTCTTTTTTCCTTTTCTTTTCTTTTCTTTTCTTTCTCTTTTTCCTTTTCTGTTCTACTTCTTTCTGTTTCCTTTGGGAGACCTAGGAAACAATGATTACAGTGAAATGTCGTTGAAAACGCAAGATATTGCAGGAGTAGCACCTGAACAAACTGGAGTAAGGGACAGTCCGTAGGCTTCTTGTATCGAGCGCAGCGTGACAGAACAGTCAGCAGATGGGTGGCAGGGGCGAAGCAGAACACCAACCCACCAACCTCCACGGAACAGAGCGAAACGAGCATCACCACATTTTTTTGTCAATGGGGCGGGGGCGATAAGGCGGTGGGCTGACGTATTCGGTGTTTGTTCTGTTCCGTGCTGTTCTGCTGCTGTGTTGGCTCTGTGCTTTGCTGTGTTGTTGTGCACGTAGCTCTGTCCTGCATGGCACTGTCGTCTCCCGGGCAGCATGTAGCCAGCAGCAGGCCGAAGAAACAAGCCCTGGCAACACACAAACAGGGTTGAACTGCATGCATCACGACCCTGTGCAGAGGGGCAAAGCCTGTTTTCCAGTGGCGCAGCACAGGGGAAATGCGCAGCCCCGCTGGCGGTCACGTGCTGCGTTTTGCATTTTCGCATTTTTGCATTTTTGCATTTTTGCATTTTCGCATTTTCGCATTTTCGCATTTTTTTGACTCTGCACTGGCGCTGGAAATGACTCTGCCACATGATCTGTCAAAGGTCTATTACTGAAGGAGTACTATTGTTGCAGTTTTCTTTATAAAGAATGCTGGTTGCATCCTGGCAGCAGTTTCCTCATTCTGGAGCTCTCTGCACAACTTCTCATCGCTTGCACCCCCTCCCCACTTCCCTTTCTTTCTGATCCGTCAGCCAACTCACAACTCACTGAAAAATGTCTGCCATTCAGAAAGCCTGCAAAGTTATACCTGCATCAAAAATTGCAAAAGCGTATCTTGTGGAAATTACAGATGCCACTTCGAAACTTGACCGTAAACCAAAACTAGTGGGCCTGCTAGCTAATGATGACCCAGCAGCCATGATGTATGCCACTTGGACCGGTAAAACTGCCAACAGCTTGGGTTTCCAGTACGAGTTGATCCAAGTTTCAAAAGATCAACTAGAGGAGGAAATTTACAGATGTAATAATAATGACGACATCAATGGTATGATTGTGTATTTTCCAGTTTTCGGAAACCAACAGGATCAGTATTTACAACAGTGTGTCTCAATTCACAAGGATGTTGAAGGCTTGAACTTCAAGTATATTTCAAACATGTATCATAATAATAGGTTTTTGGATGACACAAAATCAATGAAATCAATTCTTCCCTGTACTCCTTTGGCAGTCGTCAAAATCTTGGAATATATTGGTGCTTACAATAACGTTTTGGAGTCCGGTGATAGATTATACGGTAAAACAATCACAATCGTCAACAGATCTGAAATCGTCGGTAGACCTTTGGCTGCTTTGTTGGCCAACGACGGTGCAACTGTTTATTCTGCTGATATAAATGATATACAATTGTACGAAAGAGGTGACGGTTTGAGATATAAACAACATAAAGTTTTGGATTGTGACAAGTCTCTAGAAGAATGTGCAAAAGCCTCGGATATTATAATTACTGGTGTCCCAACAAAAACCTATAAATTCCCCGTGGAATACATCAAACGTGGTGCAATTGTCATTAATTTTTCAAGCGAAAAGAATTTTATTGACGAACAAGTGGAAAAAATTGCTTCCCTATACGTCCCATCAATCGGTAAAGTCACAATCGCAATGCTTTTAAGAAACTTGCTCAGATTAATGGAAAATAAGAAAGCTACAAATTCTAAAACAGTCGAGCAAGCAACTCAACCAACTAATGAACCACAAGAAATTTAACCTTAATGAATCATTCCTTTTTATGTTATACCTTTCCGTACTTTTTTATAAATTTATCTTTCTTTTTTTTTTAATATTTCCGCTTGTATGCCAAATTTCATTCTTCAAATCATCCAGTACTCGTATTTAGTAGGCAATCATCATCACGTTCCCAATGTGTGCGCTAAGGTAGGGTTTATAGAAACACGAATCAACCACACAGGGTAATAAACGTCCATGAAACTGATTTTCTGATGAAATACGCCTTTTTCCAATGATGTGTTCCTATTACTTATATGCAAAAACCGCTATAAAATAGTAGCATACAACAGACTATATACTCATTTTCAAAACTTTGTGAGCAATCTCTCACAATATATAAATTTAGTCAAAATCATCAATGCCGAAGAAACAATACATAGCACACCACAAAAAATCGCCAACTTATCAAATCCCTCAACTGAATTGACTTCACCTTTGGGTATAAACGTACCACCGATAATGGGACCCAAAAATATACCTGTTCCACCAATAACGAAGAAAAATGATAGGTATGAATACATATCACTGCCATTAAACAGCTGTCCAATAATTGGAGGAAAAATTGCAATTGGAACACCTGTTGCACATGACCATAAAACAATAAATGTAATTGATAATGCTGAACTTTTAGCTGGTATCCATAAAGCTAGCGGTAATATACCAGATAAAGCTAGTGAAGGTATTAGCATATTGAAACGTCCAACCTTATCTGCAATAAATCCAGGAAAAACTCTGAAAATACATGCACATGCATTAATAATAACAACTGTATATAACCTAAAATTCTCAATGACTCCAGCTCTCAGACAGAACAAATCAAGGTAGAAAAGTCCCGGAAATAAGGCAAGTAAATAAAGAAACCACGCAATGTCGACAATCAGATATTTCCAATTGAGAAGAACTTTGAATTTAACTCTTAAAAAATTTTCTGTTGGTAATCTTTTTCTAGGTTTGACCCTTGGCTTTAAAAATAAGACACCCACCGTAACAAGTGGAATATAAAGAAACCCAAGAATTCTATTTGCCCATCCAAATCCTACTTCATTAATTAGCATCCTTGCTGCAATTGGCCAATAAATACCACCTAAACTTGCGCCCGCTGTGATAATACCCTGCGCAAGAGCCTTCTTTTTGTCAAAATATTGAAAGGTAATTGCAGTTGAATGAACATACATAATACCAGATCCTAATCCAAACATTAAACCCTGAACAACAAAGATTTCTGCAACTGATTTTGTAATTGATAAAAACATAAATGACAAACAAGCCAATAATCCACCAATTCCTACCATTATTTGTGGTCCAACATAATACATTCCAACTGTTGATGGCAACGCAATCCACATAGTTAGCGCTCCCTGTAAAGCCCCAATAATCGATAACACATTGGAGGGAATATGTGCATACTTCGTTTCGTAGTATGTTTGATAAACTCCGTATGAATTGCACATTCCAAATGTCATTGACATTATGCATGATGCAGCTAAAACCACAAGCCAAGCTCGTGCCCCACCGTCGGGTGGTCCACCAGTTGTATTAATAACAGCACGAGAGCTTCCTACGTCCTTGAAATCTTTTGATTCCTCTTTTTCAATGCCAACTTCATCGTCCATGCTTGCTCATGTGGTATGAATGAGGACCAAACAATACAAAAAAATACAAGATTTTTTTGACCAAGCAATAGTAGATAGTATCGGTTTCAGAAGTATCAATATGAGCTTGCATTCATTTTAGCTTTTTGCAAGCATCCGATTTCCAGACCAGCAGCACTGTTAACATTGTAAAAAATCGTCCCCAAATGGTCAATTTAGCGAACTCTAAAAAGCATGGCGAAGATAAGCTGTGTTCTCATTAGGAAGGTAACCCGATAACCGAAGCGCAAGTAGTTCAGAAAATAGCGTTCTGTGGCACGTTCAACCCAGTTTTTAAAGAAATCCCGTGTGCACAAAAACGCTCATGGTTGAAATCACTGTTTGCATCTACTATCACTTGGACATTTGAGAAATACTTCGAATGATACGTCAACTTCCTTTCGGTCATGTTTCCATGGTGGTACTTAAAGTATTGCTAAATTAGTATGGAATCAATGTAGTGCCTATATAAATGGATATAAACCCAATTCAGTCAAAAGCTTGCTATGTTTCGCTTGAGAGTTGCATAAATATGATCACTATAAATAAATAATTTTAAGTCCCTAAAGCATCATTTTGTGTACTATTGACTTGCTTTTTTTTTTATTGGACACATTTAGTTATTAGTTTTCAACTCACTTGCCAATCAGTAATTTTTATTAATGATGTAACGTGTTTGAGTTTTTAGTGATTTTTTAGTGGGCGTAAAGTTTCTCTCATTTTTCTTTATTTACTTGGATACTCTCAACTCATTGTGTTTACTTCTGGATATGGCACAAAGTTATTATCATAATGATTGAGTTGCACAATTGTGTGGGACATCAGTAAAGATTATGAATAACAACACATTACCCTCAATTACAAAAATAAAATAATTATATATGGTTTTCGGTAGAAGAAGCAAAGGAAGGGTTAGAACAAAAACCTACAGAAGAATAAATGGTGCCGTTATTAACTGTAATATGCATAAGATCCGTATGTTTTGCAAAACACGGCAACTAACATTAGAGGTATCACGTGACGGTACGCTGTTTTTCAACGTTTTTCAACGTTTCTTACGTTTTTTACGTTTTTCACTTTCAAAATTACTCACAACATCAATTGAAGACCGACGCTTACCGAAAACTCTTCCGAAATGTGTACTCAACTCTCCCTCCAATGTCAAAAATATCCTTGATAAGTACAGTTAAGGAGCTCCGTGCCCTTCGTCATTCCTTTGCCCTCAAAAATGAAACTGTTGGGTTTGTTCCCACAATGGGATACTTGCATCAAGGCCATTTAACATTAATAGAAAAATCGTTACTTTCAAATGACCATACAATTGTTTCCATTTTTGTCAATCCATCACAGTTTGCTCCAAACGAAGACTTAGAAACCTATCCACGTGATATTGACCATGATCTGAAGGTCATTGACGATTTTTTAGCTGAAAAATTTAAAGACAGTACAAAAGATGTCAAAGTTGATGCCATTTTCAAACCAGACGTGTCGGAAATGTACCCATCTGGATTTACAATGGATATATCACAACAAAAAGGTGCATTTGTTGAAGTTTTAGGCGTTTCGGAACCTTTGGAGGGTAAAACTAGGCCAGCCTTTTTCAGGGGTGTTTCAACCGTAGTTACAAAACTTTTAAATGCAGTTCAACCAACAAATGCTTATTTTGGCCAAAAAGATATTCAACAAACTGTCGTTGTTAAAACATTAGTTAAAGATTTGTTAATGAATGTCAACATAGAAATTGTACCAACTGTCAGGAACTCAAATGGTTTAGCGTTAAGTTCAAGAAATGCTTATTTATCACCAGAAATTGCAGATCAAGCTACATGCATATTCAAGGGTATGAATCTAGCACTGGCTGAATATTCCCAAAATGGAATATATGATGTTTCAAAATTAACAAAGTTAATAACTGATTCCGTTACGTCTGTAAATCCAAGCTTTAAATTTGATTATGTCTCATTCAATGACTCACACAGTTTAGACTATCTAGAGAAAATTGACCCTTCAAAGGGTTGCATATTGTCATTAGCCATCTACGTGCCAAATTCTATTAAGTCCGACGAGCAAAGTACAACTAGACTTATTGATAACATGGTATTTAATGCTTTATAAAATTAAAATGATAATGAAAAAGCTATTTATGTTTTACCAACTCCATTTTTTCATATTCAATTAATTGATTAAATTTTTGTTCTTTAATTAGTTGATTTTCTCTACTACTAATAGAACGTTCTCTTTTGCTGTAAAAAACACTACCATACTTAATTAACCATTCTGCTTTAACACTTGTAATACAATTCATTTGCTGCTTTTGTCCCGTTAATAAAAGTTCGTGGAAAACAACATATTTTGGTAAATCTCCAGTTTCATTTAATGCCGATGTTGGATGTATATACATTTCTAAACCAGATCTACAGTCTTTATATTGCCCATGCTTAAAAAATTCAGCAGCATTTGAATAAAAACTGGCACAGATGCACTCTTTGATTATCTCCCAATTATCGTAACATGTTGAAATTGTTTCACCACGTTTCAAAGTGTTTTGAACAAGTTGAACTAACTGATTAAAAATTTCAAGCGCATTTTTCAAAGATTTATAGTTGAAATAATTTTTATTGCACCATTTCTCGACATTATTGTTCTTTTGACTTAAATTGGAAAATTGGTTAAAAATATTTAGTAAGGTTAAATGATCACTGTCTCCAATTTGAAAATTTTCTCTAATTTTTTCCACTTTTTTCTGTAAATTTGGGTCATTTTTGGTTCTTTGAAAAACCTGTGGTACCGATAACATTGAGACAATTTTAATGGTTTCCAAACAACAATTGAATTTATTCATATTCGAAATAATTAACATTTTTGATAATTTTGTATCGATCGGAAATTGACTCATGCTTTTACCAAGATTAGTTAATTTTCCAAAATTATTTAGTGCGCCAATAGACCATAATTCATATTGGGAGGTTTCAATTAACTCGAATGATGGCTTGTCAATAAATGGAAACTTGTTTATATTTTCAATGTTCAAATTTTTTAATAAAAGTATTATATTGATGAGATTTGACCTCTGAATTTCAGGGATTGGTTCATTCCACATTTCATCCTCATATGATGAAAGTGTATATAATCTAAAAGACTGACCTGGACAAGTTCTACCAGCTCTACCAGACCTCTGATTTGCTTGAGCTTTAGAAATTGGTACAATCTGTAAAGAATCCATATTTAATTTAGGATTGAAAACTTTCAATTTCATCAAACCTGAATCAATCACAAATTTAACATTTTTTAAAGTTAGTGATGTTTCGGCAATATTTGTTGCAACTATACATTTCCTATTTGGTGAATCCTTAAAAATTTTGGATTGTAAATTTGATGACAAGCTCGAATAAACCGGTAACACATCTAAATCTTTAATTTCGTTATTTATTTTCTTTAATTTTGATAACTCATCATTAATTAATTGACATGTTATTTCAATATCTTCTTGACCTGTCATGAAAATTAAGATATCTCCAAAACTATCCGAAAAATTTGATAAATGAATCTTCAATGATTGTTTAACAGCTGAGTCAATATAATCAATTGAGGGAACTGATTGATACATTATATCCACAGGATAGGTTTTACCAGGAATTTTAAATTGAATTGCATTATTGAAGAATTTTGAAAATTTTAATGAATTCATTGTAGCTGAAGTTATGATTAGTTTAAAGTCTCTTCTTTTTAACAACAGTTTTTTGAAAACACCAAATAAAATGTCAGTGTTCAAAGATCTTTCATGAGCTTCATCCATGATGATACAAGAATATTTGTTTAGATTTGAATCATTTAAAGTTTCTCTCAACAAAACACCATCAGTCATAAATTTAATTTTGGTAAAGCTGTTTGTTAAATCATTAAATCTTATGGTATATCCTACTTTATCACCTAGTTTAACATCCATTTCTTCACTTACACGTTTTGCAACTGAGATTGCTGCCATTCTTCTAGGTTGTGTTATACCAATTAATCCATTCTGATGATATCCTTGGTTGTACAGCAGTTGGGGTATTTGCGTTGTTTTACCTGAACCCGTTTCACCAATAACTACAATAACTTGGTTTTCACTGATTAGCTTGAGCAATTGATCTCTAACTTTGTAGGCAGGTAACATCTCCTTATTTGACAAGACTGGTGGCTTGGGGTCATCTAAATTTTGAATCAAATCATCATTGATTTTTTCTTCAAAACTATCTTCTTCATTTGCTTCATTTTGCTTCTCAATGATTTTATTCATTCCTGAATTTTGAAGTATTTGCTCCTTTGAATTTTGTTTCCTATCATTTAGTTGCCTTTTTTCATTCAATATAGCAGATCCATTTTTCGAATACTTATATAAATCACCGGATTTATCTTTGATAACATCGACAACTTGAGTATTTGAAGTGAGAATTGAATCTGAATTCAAAAAAGGTGGGGTTAAACGATGCACAATAAGTGAGATTTCACGATCAGTGTTTTCCACTGGTTTCCTCCCTATTTTAGTCTTAGTTGACCTATCAGGTTCATCTTCATCAAATTGAGCAAAGTAACCATTTGCATGATCCTCGTCCTGTAAATACCACTCTTTAAACTCATTTTCGGTAGAATTGTTAATAGGATGAGGACTTTTATCAACAAAAGATTTAGTTTTTTTCTTAAAAAGTAGTGTGTGTTTTGGTCTTTTCAGCGATGGGGCAATATCTGTATCGTCAACAACTTCATCTTCTATAACCTCTTCTAATTCAGAAGGTTTATTAAACTTTCCTCTTTTCTTGAACATGCCAATGATTGATTATAAACAGCTGCGATTTTATTTCATGTCAGTAATAAACTCAAAAATTCCTTTTAAAAAGAAAAAATAACTAAAAAAACATTACGTAATGTGTGTTCGGGTCACGTGACTTTTTTTATTAGTATTCCGCGTTTAGGTTTAACATTAGCGCAGATCTTACGTGCCTCGTATATGGAGCGACTGCTAGGTTTTAAGGTTACCTGCGATCCAAATACAGCTAAAACCAAAACGAGGCAGCAGCAAGGCGGAGAAGCGGAAAGACAGCACAACAGAGAGGCGGATGGATGGAGCGTATTTGCGTACGGGATGTACTTTGCAAAAACGTCCTTAGTCAGCTGGAAACAGCAGAATTAAACTTCGTTGAATGTCGGTTGCACGCATTAACGATGGCGGCGATCGTTCGCTGTCAATAGCTAGGACAATCACGAAAACAGCACAATTTGGATTAACCGCGGTGCTTCTTTACTCGCGTTCCTTGATGTGGGCTAAGAAAGTTGATGCCGTCGTCAGTTACTGGCGTAACGGGTGGTAATATTTTTCCTCGTTTAGCAAAACACTTGCTGGCTCCAAGGAAAAGGCGCCACTGAGCGTATTTATATTGTTGATTTTTTAGGAAGCCCACTAGCACGCTGTCTAGTTTCTCTAGAAACAAAATACGAATTGGCAGCTGACAACTCAAAGAGAAGATAAGGGCTAGGGAACTTGGGGAAGAAAAAAAGGAAAGCACTGGTGGGGTTGCTGCGGTAATTCTTTGCTATACCCAAGCTAATGTATTTTGGCATGCAATGCGCAGCATTGCCCGACTTTCTGAATTTGAGGAACAGTCAATTGATTGGCTGCTGGATTGCGTGACACAAATTTAAAGTTTCAGTATTGTGTGAGGCGCATGCATACATGCAGATGCTTGCTTATGCAGCGTTTATGCATCACATATTACTAATAAAGTAACAATTGCTGACATTATTCGTGGAGATATAGAACCATGTGAGATGGAATATTTTTAGCCATATAGATATGACCGCTCTAACTATCTTATTCATCTTTGCAGCAAGATAAATATAACGTCGATAGACTTGCATAATTTATGGCTTTTCGGACACCTACGAATTGGAAGACGTTGTGCTACAAGCTCATCAATGCTAACCTGCCTGCAACATTGTGCTGGACTCTTCCAAAGGAGTAGGCAGACAAAGATATTTCTTTACCCCACACGCACTATATTAATATCCTTTTGTCAGTACTGTACATCCTATTGTAATAGGAATCATAGTGGATAGTCAACTAAACGCTCCCTTCTAATGCTAGTGATTAGTTGTGCCATACAATAGCTCGAACGGGAAGTGAAGTTCTAGTTTAAATAAATGATACAGAAGATAAGGAGCAATAAAGCTAAGATACTAGTTCATATAGGGATCGTAAATTTAAGCACATTTCTAGCTAGGATGGTTTCGTTTTATAATTAATCCAAATTCAATTTTTTTGTCTTGCATGCATAATTGCTGTTAAGCGAACTTCCGCCCGCTCCTTCTGTTACCTTAATATGACAACAAAGTTTCTACATTGTTAGCGGGGGTTATTATTAGTCAGGTAATTAATTACTAGTATATAGTTATCGAGAGGTATTAGTAAAGAAAAATCGAAATAATGAGTAAAAGAAAAATATCCAAGGTAAAGAAATAAATGGATGTGGTAGTAATTGAAAGCCAGTTTCAATTAATGCTCAGATCATCTTATCATTAGTCCCATTCGTATTATATATCATTGACATCATTACTTGTATTTGGTGTATCATTTGTATTATCATTTGCATAATCATTTGTATCATCGTTTGTATCATCGTTTATATTATCATTTGAATCGTTACATGCGTTTGGTGTACCATTTGCAGCATCAGTGTTTTGGTGGTTGCCACTATCAGAATCACTTTCGCCGTTGTTTTCGTTGTTGCTGTTGATTTCCTTCTTGTTTTGATTCAAAATACCCTTAAATTCACTTGGCAGCCTTTTCTTACCATGGTTTTGCAAGTGAATGTGAAAATTAAGATGGTTTAATGTACCATAAGATTTTGTACAGCTTTCATAGGTGCATTTATATAACCTTTTTATTTCACTGTATTTTCTTCTCTTTCTTTTACGTGAATATGGTTTAAAAAACTGTTTACTATTAATATGACCAGCTAGATGTTTTGTATCAAAACTGTTTTGCTCTAATTTCATTTTATTTGTTGGTAGATAATTATTTGCGACTGGAATAGAAACTGGAGTTGATGATGGTGTTGGATATGTAGTTGAAGGAGTCGAAGTAGCTATTGGCATATGAACAGAGACAGGCTGTTGGTATAATTGAGTTGGCGATGCTGGATAAGCCAAGTAATTAACATTCTTTTTCCCATTCATACTTATTTGAGTATTCGGCAGAGGAAGTGAAGGAAAAGAATATAAATTAGGCGTATTAGCCTGTACAGGCTGACCAGGATACTGATATTCATAATGGTATTGATGATGATTATATTGTGGAGGTTGATGTTGTACATGTGGGGGTTGATATGGTTGATATAAAGGATACGAATGAAATGAAGGAAGTAATTGTTTGTTAGTCATGGGAACATTATCATAATATTGGTTTTGTTGATTATGTTGTTGAATATATGGAAAATTTAACTGGTTGTACCAAGCTGAAGGTATTTGCTGGGACTGAGGAGTTTGTAATGGCAGTTTTTGATGTTCTGGAGACTGCAAACTCATATTCATATTCATATTTGTAATTGTGTTAATATTCTTATTGTAATCCATGTCTGGGACATAATAGATAGGTAACGAATGTGGTAACATTATAAGATAGCTTTAATGCCAGGACTGTTGAGGGACTGAACTGGTAAAGGATAAAGGATGAAGAATACTGGTATAAAATATAAAATGGTGAAACGAAGGTAAACACAATAAAAAGATTGGCCAGGTTTGGAGAATTGCAAGAATGAAAAGAACAAATCCATCGAAAGGGAAGGAGGAGAGAGAAAAAGAAGAAAGGAAGGAATATTTAAACAATTGTATACGGTTGGGGATGGCGATAGAAGATGTGTAAATATAATTATGTGGTCCTAATTAGTCGGGAATTCAAGAAACTACCCGAAAACATTAAAAATTTAGAGAGACAAAAGATTTTTAACAAAGGCCAGAGAGAATGCCAAACAAACCCCATACTTGAATTCTCCTATTTAAAGGTGCATAGAAAAATGTTCGTATTTGGGACATGTCAGAATAATCATCCCGGCATATCCTTATAACAGGGCTTCAGCATTCTAGAATGCATTTTGTGGAATACAATAAGTGCAATCTAGAGTTTGAGCGTTAGTTTTCGTTAGGCTACGTATAAGAAACAATCGAGAGTATGATGTGCATAAACATAAATGCATGCATGTTGATATGCGTAGATATGCGAGTTTATATGTGGCAAAGCCTAAGTTACTTATAGGTATTATTTAGAATTCACGAACGTCCAACAAATAAGGTCACAGGGAAAATGTCGAAAAAGCATCTTATAATAGCATGCATGATAAGCTAGTCATAGCCATAGATGTAGCTTTTTGTTAAATTCCTGTAGCATGTACAAAATAAGGCGCCAAGGCAGGGGTGTTCACGTCAACACACCGGGAAGCAGCGTTATGGGAACAGTTACGAAAACAGTGCAAAACTGGTCACCCAGCGGAAACACGTATCTTCACCGGGCCGCGCCATCTTCGTTTAAAGGCCGTTTGTCGAGGAACGGCTGCAGCAGCCCAGGAAAAAGCCGCACCAGCAACCGGAACAGCAGATGCTGCAGGCCCATCCCCAGAACGATACACAAAACGCGTTCTAGAACGGCGCTTTCTGCGTTGCTTCGCTCGGTGTTTCGCACGGGAACACGTTCGGGAACAAGTCCGGCAAATAGTCGGCGAACGGCTGAAATTGCAATGCCGCCAATCACCGTGACAAAACCGAGCTCTAGAACAGCATTATAGCCACTGCTAAAATGTCTGGCTTCCCTTTTCGTCGTTTCAATGACATCAGCTGTTGTCGTATTCAGCAATCTTCTCATCTCGGACTCCATCTGCACCATGATTTCCCCTATTTGTTCTTCCAGTACCTGGAGCTGTCTCTCATGCCCCTCTTGCACGGAGATTTGCGTATCAACCATTCTCAGCAGGTATTCTTTAAGGTTTAAGATTATCTCTTGATATTCATGCAGTATTTCGAGATTTTCGACTTTTTCAAAATTACTGCTCACTATTCCATCTATACTATTCAAATACCCGTTAAACGTAGTCCACACTATAGTGTCCTTGCTCATTAACCCAATACATCTATTAACATCCCGTTGATCGTTGTAAAAATCGTAACACTCTTGCGACAACTTGGGCATATTCTCATCCGATGCAAACAAGCATTTTGTTAATTCTATTGAAATGATTTTCATAGTTTCTTCTCTGGTTTTCCAATCCGTATTACTGCTACCCACATCACGTAAAAAAGTACTTAGTACCTTCACGTAACATGCCTCGTCCTGTTTACCTCGAATGTTTTCAATAATGCGTTTCTCTTCCAGTTCCAAGATATTAATATCCGTGGTGGTACCACTATCAATATCACTGGTACTAGTAAATCTGATAATACTGATAAACACACTTAAAATAATTCCAATTTTCATTTTTATTCTTTCCCACTTATCAAACCATTTATTTTTCACATATATAGAGATGTGTGCGTTAGCATGATATTTCAGTTAGCTAGTTTGTAAGTTTTATACATCTGGGCAACATAAACCAGCCACCGTCATTTCAGTACACCTTTTTTAGACTTGTGATGTATCACATTTTAATTTTGAAATTAATTTTTATTTCAACTTTTTTCCTGTTTTGCTTTTGAACACTTTCTATCCTAAAAATGACGAAATAGAACAATTGATCAATTAGATTTTCAATTATATGGGGGAATGAATACTACATAAATTACAATTCTATATTCTACACTAATGATTTCTCATAGACTTAACTAGAAGCTTTAGGCAGGCGCATAAAGATGGAAAGTGGTTGCTGGGATGTAGATAATGTCGATATAATATTAACAAAAAAGATGTGGTCTTTCTTCTTAGCTACCTGCCAACTGCCAAATGGCTTGATCAAGGTATAAAAATCTATCTTTCGTCTAGTTTCAAAATTGAAGGCGGCGAGATAATAAATACAGTTTTGGTAAAAAAGAATGTTCTTCATATAACGAGGCTACACAATAGAAATATTTAGAGCTTATTTGGAGATTAACACCAAGGGTCATTCATATATAAGATATCTTCGCACAGATAATTTATCCGAAATGCAAAGCTTCTTTATTAAATCTGATTTTCGTAGAGGAAGAAAATCCAAAATTTTTCCGTTCAAAAAATAGAAATCTGTGAAAACAATAGAGAACAACAGTAGGCCAAGCAGCCAGCCACCGTTCAGGAAGATTAGCTTTAAGTTTTCAAGCACGAAAAACTAGGTTTTTTTGTTGTTGTTACGTATTTCCAGATTAATTGGAATCGTTGATGCCCCCATGATACATTACATTAATGTGCTCTTTTTTCGTTTATTTGGAAGTGCGGACACAATTTTATAGCTGGTATAAGCATGACGAAATAACAAAAATCTGATAGTTCATATTTTATTCTCTAAAAAGAAATTTGTATATTTTCATGCAAGTTATATGACGGCATTGTTAGCGTTCGCGTTGGCGTAAAATATACTAGTTGGGACGGTTAATATAATTCTGCATATTCTTTAGGGTTTATTCGGAAGCGTTCCTGCTTAAAACTGTTGATGCTTACTTACTACATTTATGCGTTTGGAATTTTTCATCCACAGCCAATATTTCCATACTTTTTTTTTCAGTGGCTTACTCGATCTCATAATGTTTTTCGGTGTTAAGACATTGTAACGTGTAACAGTTACAAAGCAGACTGCCAGTTATTGGAATTATAGTCCGCGGAAATTACTGTTCTTCACTCATAAAGTCATAGAACCCATATACTAATATACTGGTGGACCGGATAAAGTCGCTTAAAAAATCGAATAGTTGAATAGACGTTACAGAACTGCTGGAGCATTACGTAAGGCAATATTCTCGTTATAGTTAAGTGTAAAATTCAACTACAACGTTAGTTTCGGATAGCCTAGAAAATATTTTTCCATTAATCCTACTAAAACTCACTAGTTAAAAAAAAAATAAATGATTGAAAAAGTTTTCAAATTTTTATAACATGGTAAGAAGTTTTCAGGAAATCTGGCAAGCAGGCTTTTTATTATCGTAAATAGTGTTCTAAGTATGGTTGGTATCTTTATTCTCGGAATCAGCCAAATCGTATTCTTTCATTTTTTGTGCGCCCAGCTCGATTTGAATTCATGTAGCGTTCGTTTCTTCCCATGGTTTTGTAGCTGAATGTGAAAATTTAAATGGTTTAGAGTGCCATACGACTTTGTGCAATCACCAAAATTACACTTGTAATACCGTTTAATCTCAGTATACTTTCTTCTTTTTTTTCTTGAGCTAACAAAATGTTTGCTATTGACTGATGGTTTGGGAAGTGATATATTTTTTGTTGCAGTTTGCTTGCCCATTTGCGTAATCACCATTGAACTTCTATCTTTCGGATATACTGTGGAAATTGGAGTAAGTGAAAATTCTGAAAGTGCTGTGAAAGCAGCAGGTGTTGAGACGGGAGAAGCTGAATATGAAGGCGAAAAGACCACTTGTAGTTTCGGTGGGTGTTGTTGATGCTGATGCTGATGTTGGAATGAGTACCATGGTAATAATGTGTGCTCACAATAATTAATGGGCATCAATGTTTTATTCCTATTGGTATTATAATCATAATTCAAGCTTGTATGACTTGAAATGGCGGGATTGAATGCTATAGGGTACACAAGAGGCTGAAAATATTGCTGATAAGTCTGTAACTTGTTGTTTGGAAGCTTCTGTTGATGGTTAATCAAAGTGGCATCATTGTAGGGTTGACAAAGGGAAACAAACTGTTGCCATGAAGCCGTGTGTCTATTTGTTGGTTGATTATCCAAATAACAGTTATTGTAATATTGGTTTGGTTGGCTTTGCGGTTGTGGCGAAAAAAGAGAGTTGGATGTATTGATAATATTAGCGAGATTACTATAATTAGGATGAACCATCATATAATTTTAAAACGTAAAGCTTTTTCTGAGTAGTAGGGTGGTATATTATAAAGGGTTTTCAATAAAAGTAATACAGAAATACTGGTACCTGTGCAAATACATACAAAAAACACTCATCATCCATGGCTTTTAACGAGAAATTAGGATTTAAAAATAAAGACGGGGGGGAAGGGAAGGGGGCCAGAAAGTTGAAAAGCAACTGAATTAGTAAATCTATTAGTAACACCGGTATTTAGGTGAGAACTACCACACAAAAAACTTCTACATATATATCTATATTTATAACTCGAACATCAAATATACTGAAGTGTCAACTCTGCAACTTAAATTAGGAACGGACTTGTAACGCATGAAAACTCCTGCAGCGAACTTCTTTATTGCATTCCGTGATGGCAGTTGCTGCCTCGCTTTTTTCCCTGCTGTAATCGCCGTGGCCGTTCCCCAACCCGCGCTGATTTCCTATTGCGGTAAGAGGCTGTCGTGTTTTTGGCCGTGCTTTGCTGCTTTGTAACGGTGTCCCGGCGTTTGCGGGCACACAAACAGTTGCCGACGGAATTTGTCAGTTTTTGGGACAGATATAGAAACCGGCAAACATTGTAGTAGCAACCTATGCTATACCTGCATACCAGTATAAACCGACCGAGGTTAATAAGACTATCAACAATTGAATGATGCATGATCTTAATGCTTTTTTTTCTTGTGTTTCCTTGTCTGTTAACTAGCCGGTAGACATAAAAAAACTTATTGTCGAGGTTTGAGATATCTAGTTTATATGGCTTACTTCACTTAATTATGATAGATGCATACAATCAATCCAGACAACAAATTGGTTTGATTTACAGCATTTGTAAGTAACCATATACTATCTAAGAGTGTAATTTAAAACGAGAGGCCTCTACACATCAGGTAATTGGCGGTCAGTTTGATAACCAAAAAACGTTTTGGTTTTGAGAAACGACCATGACTAGGCAACAATTTATCTTTATCATCGAATCAGAGACACTGAAACATTGATGCTTCAGTGGGATGTTTAGTAGTAGCTTTTTTATTAGTTATCATTCGGCAGTTTCTATTGATTACCGATGGGAAATGTCAAAGTTGCACAACACATCATAAAACAGTTTCAAGGTTTAGTGGCATAATTGCCAATTCAAACTAATGGTCGACTGGATAATTTTTTAACCTGAATTTGTGGGTTTCCATGAAATAAAGACTAGCTACCTACAGCTCAAATAGTGCTTGTTTAAATTTAGTTTGATGTGCTATTCGAAAATTCGAAAATGGTACTTATTCAGTTTTACGGCTTTTTTGTTAATTGCAAAAAGATTTTGTTAAACGTTCTGTCATCCAAGCCAACCTCTAAAAATGCTTACTGTATTTCACACCTTTAGTCTTTTGTGCAATGCCAAAAGCCTTATAATGGAAATACAATTTATGCTTAAATGAAACGTAGGGTTTACCAAAAGGCATATCGTATTCTAATCCCTGTCGTATTAGCTCAGATTACATCAATCGTCTATTTTGTAGTATCACGTAAGCATTTAACGACATCCTAAATAACGTAATCAATTCTCTTCTACTCTTGTGCTCATAATGCTTATTACATCAGCTGTTCAACAATCTGTTGTCTTACCATGAAAGGAAAGTGAAGTTTTTGGAATAAAGTTTTATTAGAAAAAGGTGACTATTTAATAAAGCTTTTAAACCGTTTGAGTTTTCAGCATAATTTATATTTGAGTAAAACAATATCCCAAAAAATGAAACGCTAAAAAAGATAATCTTGATTTATGCAATTATTGTCTTACACACAACGTTATATAAATGTAGACAACCAAGTTACCAACATACTATTTAACACCTTTTGTTTCTCTTAATTTTCTAATACAGTAAGAAAAACTTGGTCCACCTGCTGCTGTGAATAAAAATTCGGTTGCCAAAAAACAGTATGATACAACAATAAATGTTGACATTCCAGATCTTGCGTAAAAGGGCCGAATACTAGTCAGCATTTAGATTGTCTAACAACAAATATTGAAATAAGTAAAGTCGATGTAATTGTCGATATATTCAGCCACTACAATAAGCCAATACCGATCATATAAAAGGAGAAGTGTCAAAACTTGGCGTTGCAACACAAGGGCGCTCAGCGGAAGAATGTTAAATGGAACAACCCATGTTGCCAAAATCAAAATACAAGTTCTCTCTTCTGCGGGCATGAATATTGGGGTGCATGCATGCATGTGAAGTGCGCAGTGGTCAAGGATGTTTCACCCAACTGCCTTGTCGGAAAGACTATCAACGTGATAGGCGTGTAGGTTGAACACACACATATGGGCGAGTTGTAGAGGATTATCTACGGGTAGCGGCAATAACAACCGTTTTGTTGCTATCCACCGTTTTACTGCTCACCCATAAAACCATTACCGGTTTTCTCCATCATCCGGAGAAGTGACCGGGTTGAACCTTATACTGTAATTTCTAGCGAAATGTGTGTAGTAGTCGGCAATTAAACCGACCGCCTTACCAAAGAAAGGAATTCCTAGATTGTTTTACAATAATCTGTCGTTCAAGTGAAACGACAGTACCACATTGATTTTGACGTTATTTGAGTATATATTTACTTTTTTTCTTTACCTAATGTAGTATCTTCAGCATCGTTATTGTCAATAAAGTCAATAATCAAACCTTTCAATCCTCTAAATTCAGCATAACCTATTTTTGAACGGATTAACATACCAAAAGATGGATATCCTATTGCCGTAAGTGCCCAATCAATTGCGAAAAATGTGTATGTAATACCAACAAAACGTACATGCCAAGGTTTCAACCAAATTGGTCTTTTGTTCATACTATAGTATGTTCGTCAAAGAGAAGCTAAGGTAAGAAAAAATGAATATATGAAACGATATGAAAAAAAATGAGGGAATGTAAAAATGGAAACAACAGTTGGCGAGGTGTAAATTAAAAATTAACAATTAAATCGTTATTACATGTAAAGTGTTAGAATGCAAAAATCACATGGCAAAAACGTGCACAATATATAAACATACAACTAAGTCAGGTCTCGATATCTCCGAATTTAAACTAACTAAAGGAGAAGAAAACTCCAAATAGCAAAGTAGCCTTTGGAGCTGTCGAAAACGCCAATGAACTGCCGCATGTTTGATTGAGCGTTGAAACTGAAGGAAAGGGCTAGCAGTAAACACTGAAAGGTAAAATGAGAAACAATTCTAGATAGACTACGTAAAACAGCAAATATTTTTCTATTACCAACCTGTGTCTAACAGCTTTCACCACGTGTAAGTTCATATGGTCGTGCAGTTTATGTCCCAGCAAAACAGCTTATTCTACAGTATATATGCATACATATCATTAATTTCTTTAAAGGAAAATTTTTCTCTAGATAAAATCATTTAATTTTTTGAAATTTTGATATGTTTTTAAAGTTTGGAAGTATATTATATACACCCTTGTTGTGGGAGAAACTAATGATGAAAGCTGAAGCTGGTTTTGGCCAGGACATTTTCATTTCAAATATGTACTTCTTGCACCTTCCGCACGAAAAATTTCTTTCCGCTGCCCAGTAAAAACTTTTTCCACATATTTTTTCTTCCTATTATGAAAACTTGCCTTTTTTTCCGCAGTGCGGCACCCCCGTAATAGAGCGTGTTTTTCTGCCGAAAGTAAACTTTTGTGGGAAAAAGACGTGCATCCCCAGCAAAAATATTTTGCTCCCCACTAAAAGTGCCTGTCTTGAGCTGGAAAACTTTTTCGTGCCCACAAGATTTCCCGCTTCCTGGGTGAACAATACATGGTTATTCTTACTAGCTTTCTTACAGATATGGCTACCGAATGATCCTTACATTGTATCTGTAATGACTATATATATATACCTATATGCATAAATTCGCACAGAATGTAAGCTAGAGAGCTTGTAAGTCTCCGCAGATTTTCTACTCCACACGGACAACCTTCACGTTGTAGATAATTATGTCTCAGTTATGAACCCATACGTTTCTTCTTGGGAAACTACAAAGACTGGCTAGCAAGCCATAATCATTATCAAAAAATGAACACTAAAACTTGAATGCTTTGATGTAACGTGTGACTCTGAAATTGTTCTTTAACATCATGGGGTATTGTCCTCCGATTACAAAGAAAAGAAGTTGCATATCGCATTAAATCCAAGTTCTAAAGCTTATGTGCATATGAACGTGGCTACGCAAAGTCCAGCTGTGATATTGGCTGGCTAGAAATTGTCTCATGCAACGCCTGTGGCATTCCATGAACTGAAGACCGGTTGTCCAAAGGTTGAAAACAAGTCGTGTTGTCTAAAGCCGCATTTTTACAAATAAATTATCTACTTACAAATGTGTTAAATAAAATGAATTCTGTGTCAACAATGTATGTAGTTGGATTTTACACCTATCTCGAATCTTTGGTTATATTTTTGGAGTTGCTCAAGATGTGTTTTTCACTATACTAAGCAACTATTCGCCAATACACCTTTTCTGTACACCCCAACCAGGATCTTCCGGTTCCTGCTAGTCTGTTTGTGCTCTCCGTCCAACTGCTAACGGCATTTATACTGTTAGACTCAAATTAGCATCCAGCATTTGACTCTTTCACGAAACACAAGAAATTAACGAAATATTGTCACCCTTAAGTAATAACATTCCTAAGTCTCGCCTCTTGGCTGGGTCTTTAACGTTGATTTCAGTCGCATCCTCAATGACCAAATTCATGAACTCGTCAAATCCTTTAATTACACCACTAATCCGTACTTGACTTTGTTGGTATAACCATATCGATACAGGCTTCTGCTGCTGTAAGTATTTAAAAATCTGGTTGATGGGTGGAGTGCTAACCACTCTGTGTTTATTCACCATTGCTTAATTCTAAAGTCAAAGTTATGCTAGTGGATTGTGTCGGGGAGTTACCCACCAACTTTATTAATCAATTATCCATCGCATGCAAATGTTGAACAAGAAAACAAACAAGATGGAACTGAGCTAACAATCGACGCGCCGATTCAACTTTCCTCTTTCTTTTGGCCTTCGACGTGTGTTCGCTCACAGAGAATTCATGCTTGATCAATTTTGACGCCAAAGCTGACCAAAGCAAATCGTATCGCATCGTCAATATCTAATACATCAGCTATGAGTTCAGTAGAGGACATAGAACAGGCGTTGACAACACTTTATGGTAACACAACACCTGAACTGAAAAACAAGGCGAATGAGTTCTTGCTTGATTTCCAAAGATCTGAGAAAGCTTGGGATATAATATTTCCAGTGCTAGATGATCCAAATTCATCTTTTGAACTTAAATTATTTATATGCCAAACATTAAGATCAAAAGTTCAGTATGATTTTGGACAGTTACCTAACCTAGAAACTATTGAAGCTTTGAGAATTTCAATTTTGAAAGTTTTATTGAAATTTAATAATTTTAAAAATGATAAGCTACTGATTATTCAGTTATCCATTGCACTATCTTATTTGTCGCTTCAAGATTTTCAATGGGAAACACCCATCATGGATATAATTACCTACTTATCTAACAACCCAATAAACTTGCTGGAATTCTTGAAAATTTTACCCGAAGAAATGTCAGATGTGAAAAAATTGCCATTAACAAATGAAGAATTTGAAAATCAATTTGAGAAACTGATAGTTAGCAATATTCAGAATGTATTTTATATTCTAGTAGAAAGTATGAATAATTTGTCTACTGAAAATAAAGACTTAGAGACGTTAGTACTCAATTGTATCAAATCATGGATTAATGACATTCCAATTGATTTAATTATAAATGATGATTCCAAGCTCTGGAATTTAATAATAGTTGGATTTCAAAATGATGAAACTTTTGATACTTCAATTGATTGTTTAATATCAGTTATAAGTCAAGTTGACATTTTTGATAAATTAAATGAAAACTTGAAATATATTGAAATTATTTATAGACAGCTGATTAACCTGAGACCCTTAATCGATGAAAATTGGGATGATCCGATTGTGATTGAAAGGTTAACTGAATTATATTCATCAACAGGTGAAGCATGGCACACTTTGATTGTCAAAGATCCAACCAATTTTACGGATTTGGTGGAAATAATTTTACACTTGTCAAATTATAATGAGGATTTAGATATCGTCAAATATACTTTCAAATTTTGGTATGAGTTGAAGTCGATGTTAGTGTTAAATAATTTTGCAGAATCAAAGAAAATTTTCAAACCTATTTTCATCAAGTTAATTGAAATTTTAATTAATCATTTGAAATATCCAACAACTTTAAATTCAACCAATGTAAGTGAATTATTTAACAACAACAAAGAAAACGAGGATAAATTCAAGGACTTTAGATACGAAATCGGGGATGTTTTGAAGGATTGTTGTCTAGTTGTTGGTCAATATGACTCACTTAAATTACCATTTAATAAACTACAGTACATAATTGAAAATAGTAGTGAGAACTCACAATGGCAAGATATTGAATGTCTATTGTTTAGTATTAGGGCCATGGCAAAAGAAATTGATAAGAATGAAAATGAGATTTTACCACAAATCATGAACTACCTGGTTCAATTACCGGAAAATCCTAAAATCAGATATGCAGCAACTTTAGTGTTAGGTAGGTATACCATTTGGACGAGTGCACATCCCGAGTTTTTACAAATTGAGTTAAACTATATTATCGAAGGGTTTAAAGTGGAGAATTTTAATTATAATAATGAAGAAAAAATGCAAATTATTGTAGCTACGAGTCATGCATTAAAATATTTCTGTATTGATTGCAATAATTTGTTGATTGATTACTTGGAACCTCTTTTCAACTTGTATTCTAGCATAGAAAATTTTCTCGATTTTCAATCACTCTATGATATAGTTGAAGGTTTATCCTTTGTTTTGAGAAACGTCATTGAAAAGAATATTCTAACCAATGAAGAGCAATGTCTCAATATAGTTAAAATGTTTTGGAACACAACAATAAGTAAGTTGAATGAGTTCAACAAGTTAAATCTAAACGATTTGAATAATTTACAAGAAATTGACTCAATTGATGTGAAAATTGCCAATACGATTGAATTATTGTCATTATATATTGACAATTTGAGGCCACCTAACGAATTTTTGAAGGTGAAAAATCCAAATTACATAATTTCAACGTTCATAATGAATGAGGTACTGCCTGTTATATGTTCAATTATTGAAAAATTTGGAAAGTCCTCCAAAGTTAGTGAACGGTCTGTTAAATTTATTAGGAAATGCATTCAAAATTTTAGAAGATTTTTAATTCCAAGTTTAAAGTTAATTGAGAATTTACTAATTGAAGGATTCAAAAAATATAAGTTTGGTTGTTACCTTTGGGTTTCAGGGTCACTAATTAAAGAATTCAGTGAAGATGATGAAGATATTGATGAATTTATTAAGCTTGATTCAAATTTAATCAACGAGGTGTGGAATTTTTCGATTGAACAAATTAAAACATTTATTCAAATCTTCAATGATTCAGGTAACGAAATCAATGAGGACATGGTTGAAGATTTTTATAGAATGATGAATGATATTTTGATGTTCAAGCCAATTGAATTACTGAATAATTTTGATGTTGTTGAAATGATTTTCAAGATGTCTATTGAATTAGTTGATAAATTCAATGAATTCAATATATTGAATTTAATTATGAGTTTCCTAACCGATTTATTAAGTTGGAGTTTGGACAATCCACCTATTTCCATTTATTTTGAAATACCAAATATACTGAAATTCAAAATTTATCAATTGCTAAATAACTATAATGACGAACTAATTATTAAATTTTTGAATTATTCAATTTTGAAGTTTAACGACGATTTGATTTTCACAAGTATCGAACTGATTATTGAAATTTTCAAAATCAATAACCACTATAAAAATATCGATGGCAATCTGAATTCAATCAACCTATTTTTAAGTTCGTTACCAAGTGATTTAATTAGCGATAATGAGAAACTGAAATTTTACTCAAACATTGAAATCTCGTTAAATTCAAGAAACCTGAGAAAAATTAGGTCAATATTGCTAGATTTTATACACTGGTACAAAAGAAAGATAATCAATAGAAGTTGAATGTAAATCATTATTATTATTATTAAAGTCTTTATATAGATATAGTATTTTCTTTTTTTACAAAATATTTGAAATCACGTGTGTACCTTATAAAGTTGAAGCAGTTGCAAAATATTTACCAGCATAGATTGCCTTATCACCTAATTCTTCTTCAATTCTTAACAATTGGTTGTACTTAGCAACTCTTTCGGATCTTGCTGGAGCACCGGATTTTAATTCACCGGTTCTTAAACCAACAGTCAAATCAGCAATGAAAGTATCTTCGGTTTCACCGGATCTGTGTGAGACCATAACACCCCATCCTGCTTGGAAGGCATCCTTTGCAGCTTGAATTGATTCAGATAAAGTACCAATTTGGTTAACCTTCAATAATAAACCAGAGGCAGCTTTCTTTTCGATTGCAGTCTTAATTCTGATTGGGTTGGTAACGGTTAAATCATCAGCAACAATTTGGACTGGTAACTTATCAAAGTTAGCGGACCAAGTCTCCCAGTCATCTTCAGCGAAAGGATCTTCAAGGGAAACAATTGGATATTTCTTGACTAATTCTGAGTATAAGTCACCTAATTGATGACCAGTTAAAGCTTTACTACCATCTGAGTTTGGATTCTTGTAATCCAAGTCATACTTACCGTCTTTGTAAAATTCGGAGGAAGCAGAATCCATTGCAATCTTGACTAAGCCGTCATAACCAGCTGCTTTGATTGCTTCCATAATTAAGTCTAAAGCTTCTTGGGCAGTGGAAATATCTGGAGCAACACCACCTTCATCACCAACGTTACCAGCAGATTGACCGTATTCTTTCTTGGCTAAAGATTTTAAGTTGTGGTAAACTTCGGAACCGATTCTCAAAGCCTCGGAGAAAGAAGAAGCACCAGTTGGAGCAATCATGAATTCTTGGAAAGCTAAAGAACCACCGGCGTGGGAACCACCGTTAAGGACGTTGAAGAAAGGAACTGGTAAAACGTAAGGAGATTTTGAATCTGCGATTTTAGAAATGTACGCATAGAGTGGTAAGTTTTCTAAAGCTGCAGCAGCCTTTGCAACGGCCATTGAGACACCCAATATGGCATTGGCACCTAATTTACCCTTGTTTGGAGTACCATCAAGGTCAATGAGAAAGTTGTCGTACTTCAATTGTTCGGTAACTGGGATCTTTTGTTTGAGAATAGCTGGTGCAATGATGTCATTGACGTTGGAGACAGCCTTGGTGACACCCTTACCTAACCATTTTGATTTGTCGCCGTCTCTCAATTCCAAAGCTTCGTGGACACCGGTGGAAGCACCAGATGGGACAATTGCTCTGAATAAACCTTTTTCGGTGGTTAATTCGACTTCGACAGTTGGGTTACCTCTGGAGTCGTAGACACTTCTTGCGTGACATTTAGTAACAACGGACATTTTATTTAGTTTATTTGGTTTGGTTTGAATTGGATTGGATTGGTTATCAATCTATACTGAAGAAAAAGAAACAAGAAAGAAGAAAAAAGGCCAGGAGAGAGAAAAACGGGAATGGAAACAAGAAGAACGGAAGGAAGAGTACGGTGGCAACATCCGGTCTCTTATAAAGGACCCGTCAGAGGAAGTGGTGATCATGTTTTCCGATGTGAACGGGCCTGTGTCAGATCAGAGGAGGTCCGGTTCAAGGAAGAGCGTGCGGCGGAGGGCGAATTTTGCATTTTTCCCGCATCTGGTTCTCACGCTGGTTTTCCCGTTTGGCGGTGGGCAGGCGCCGGGATGGCCACTCCCGGAGATCACGTCAGGTGGGGTGGGGTGGTGTGGCGCATGCGCAGAGCGCACAGGGGGGGGCTGGGGGAGGAGGCGGCGCAGGCTTACGTAACGCACGGTCTGCACGTGACCCGTGGCGTGTCACGTGCGGATCACGTGCGGATCACGTGCGCGTTTGGCGGTGTCCGGGCGTTTCTCGTTTCTGCCGCTGCTGCAACAGGTACTGCACCAGCCAGTTGACACTCAGTGCAGGCAGGGCAGTCACTGATAAGAGCCTGCTGCTGCTGCTGCTGCTGTTGTTGCTGCTGTTGCTGTTGGTCCTACATTCTGCTTTGGCCATCCCCTTCGTTTCCCCCCGACACTCCTCAGCAATGGTCTCCTTATCGTTCCTCCCTTACCTGTCCTCTCTGCTGCCTTTGACAAAACCCATTCCAGGCGATTCCCCACTTGAACAGTGTGACATATCAAATGCACAGTCCTTAAAACTCTACTCGGTAGACTTGTCGCCAAATCCACCGGAAAAAGGCTCCAATCTAACAATCACCGCATCCGGCTACATCTATGAGGACGTGACCGACGGTGCTTACGTCGATGTCGTCGTCAATTATGGTTATATCAAACTATTGACCCAAACCTACGATTTATGTGACGAGCTACCAAACGTTGATATGACTTGTCCAATCAAAAAGGGCGAGTACACCTTAACCAAACAGGTGGAAATTCCAAATGAAGTTCCTCCCGGTAAGTATACTGTCTTTGCTAGAGCTTATAATAAAGATGACTCGATGATTACATGTCTAACTGGTACAGTCGAATTCCCACCAGTTCTATAGGTCGTTAATATTTACATACACATATATAGCTGTATTATTATAATTATACTAATCTTTCATAATAGATGCGATCTATCATTTGATTCCGCATTGTTACTTTCTGCACTAGCCGCATTCCTATTATGATTATCTTGCTCAGTTTCGAGTATCTCTTGAACAAAAACTTCATTGATTTTAATCCGCTTCTTGAGATATTTCAATTGCCAGCCTAATGGTATCCAGCTAATTAACCCGTCCCTTTCGAACTTATTGCGTATTTTCAACATCGTTATAATGAAACACCAAAATAATATGTACGATATAATCGATCCATATGTTGCTGTATTATTCCAGCCTAACAATGCATTGAAAATCATCCATCCTCCATCAGTCAATCCATTGCAACAATTGACATGCCAAATCGTATTGGCTACATCATAACTCCCCGGTCCTGATCCTGTCTCACTTGTATCACTGCCACATTTTTGAACAAATCTTTCAAGTTCTAAAAACCAAACACCACGCGAAATTAATCCTGCTGCAACCAGATAAAGGAAACATGTTGACATGATTAGAAAATATTGAATCGACATTTGATTGCCTCCCTTGTACAACAAATATCCAACAGAAAACCCAACAAATCCACCAAAAATAATAGCCAATGGAAATGAACTTGCAGGTTGATTAACTCCGATACCTCCTATAAATACAACTGCTTCAAGTCCTTCCCGCAATGTAGTAATAAATGGTAAAAATGCCAGGAAGTATCTCTTCTTCAAACTTTGACGTCCTTTAACAACATGCGCCTCACTCTCAATTAACGTAGTTTCCTCAGTAGTTACAGGCGGGGTTTGATTATGATGATGTGATTTAAATGATGAAACTAAATTCGCCTTCCATTTATTCTTCATCGAATTAATCCTCAATAAAGCAACTCCCATCATTGCAATAATAACGCTTGATAAAATCGAGAATAATCCCTCCCAAATACGTTCAGCATATGACCAAAGATCGGTGCCAATAAAATAAAATAATGTAATAATGACACCTCCAATTAAAAAACATATCGCTAGACCACTAAATGCACCAATCCATACTTGCAGCTTCATTGTTCGGTATGCAGATGGGTCAATCAGTAATGACCCGGTATTTGGGTCAATCGAATTCTGTCGAATAAATGATAATAGTACAGACACAATAATTGCACTTTCAATAGTTTCTCGAAGGATAATAAAAAAAATCTGAAATGAAAAATAGTCCTCAAATTGCATCTTGGATAATATAAAGATCCTGCTGCTGAATCTTTCACGTTGATCAATAAATATAAATTCAACAAAAGGCACAGATCCAAGTTAAAAAATAAAAAACACCTGAAATCATGTCTCGCACTTTGCCTAAGGACCTGTATAGAAAACCAGGAAAAATAGGGAAACTGAAAAGTGTCGATCGTCTCCATTTTTTCTCGGTTTTCGTTGGTAACCCGTGCACCACTGCGTTTTCAACACCAGAGCCAGATTATTATTAATTGGCACAGAAGGCATGCCCTCCTTTACACATTCAATTTGCCACTCTTTGCCGGAGTATTGTCACTTTCTCTCTGTTTAGAATCAATTCAATACTCAATTGCCATCTACAATTATGATGGGGTTTAACAAGAGAACGCGGCAAAAAACCGCAGTCCCCGTCAAGAAAACAACGGTGGGAACTGCAACTTCTGCTTCAACCGGAATCAAAAAGGCTACTTATGAACATTCCAAAAAGAAAGAAGTCGGAGTCAGTGATTTGACTCTTTTATCTACAATCACAGATGAAGCAATCAATGACAATTTAAAAAAAAGATTTGAAAATGCACTTATCTACACTTATATTGGCCATGTCCTGATATCAGTTAATCCATTCAGAGATTTAGGTATCTATACATTAGACGTTTTGTTATCCTATAAAAATAAAAATAGACTAGAAGTACCTCCTCATGTTTATGCAATTGCCGAAAATATGTATCACAATATGATCGCTTATCAAGATAATCAGTGTGTCATCATTTCTGGTGAATCCGGTGCTGGTAAAACGGAAGCTGCGAAGAGAATCATGCAATATGTTGCTGAAGTTTCGGGTTCTCTGACCAATTCAACTTCAATTCAAACAATTAAAGATATGGTTTTGGCTACAAATCCCTTATTAGAATCGTTTGGTTGTGCCAAAACTTTGAGAAACAACAATTCATCAAGACATGGTAAATATTTGGAAATCCAATTCAACAAAATTTTCGAACCAATTAGTGCAAATATCACCAATTATTTGTTAGAAAAACAAAGAATTGTCAATCAAATTCAAAATGAAAGAAATTTCCATATTTTTTATCAACTAACTAAAGCTGCTGATGATAACTATAGACAGATTTATGGTATTCAACAACCTGAACAATACATTTATACTGCCGCTGCCGGTTGTACCTCTGTTGACTCAATTAATGATAATAAGGATTTTGTTGAGACTCTAAAAGCAATGGATACAATTGGTCTAACTAAAGACGAAAAGGACAATGTTTTCAGATTATTATCTGCAATTTTATGGATTGGTAATGTTAGTTTTGCTGAAAATGAGGATGGAAATTCTAAAATTAGTGATGAATCAGTTACAAATTTTGTTGCTTACTTACTTCAAGTCGATGCAGGATTGTTATGTAAATCATTAACTGAAAGAACAATGGAAACCTCTCATGGTATGAAAAGAGGATCCATTTATCATGTCCCGTTAAATCCAACTCAAGCAACGGCTGTTAAGGATGCCCTAGCAATGGGTATCTATAATAATTTGTTTGAATGGATTGTTGCTAGAGTGAATCAATCATTTTCAAGTATTAATACTAATGAAGTTTTCAAATCAATTGGTATTTTAGATATCTATGGTTTTGAAATTTTCGAACATAATTCTTTCGAACAGTTATGTATCAACTATGTTAACGAAAAATTGCAACAGATTTTCATCCAGTTAACATTAAAATCAGAACAAGATGAATATGTTAAAGAACAAATTCAATGGACTCCAATTAAATTTTTTAATAATCAAATTGTTTGTGATTTGATTGAATCAAAGAGACCCCCTGGTATTTTCGCAGCTCTTAATGATGCAATTGCAACTGCCCATGCAGATTCATCAGCTGCAGATCAAACATTTGCTCAAAGATTGAATATGCTATCATCAAACCCACATTTTGATTTGAGAGGTAGTAAATTTGTTATTAAGCATTATGCAGGTGATGTCACCTACGACATAAATTCAATGACTGATAAAAACAAAGACCAATTGTTGAAAGACTTACTAGAATTGTTACAGTCGTCTCAAGATGGTTTCTTAAAAGTTTTATTTCCAAATAAAGTTGATGAATCAAATAAAAGAAGACCACCAACTGCAGGTGATAAAATTAAAACCAGTGCAAATTTATTAGTTGAAACATTGTCACAGGCGACTCCTTCATATATCAGAACTATCAAACCAAATCAGCATAGATCACCATCTGAATATGATACAAAGGCAGTCCTGCATCAAGTCAAATATTTAGGTTTGAAGGAAAATGTTAGGATTAGAAGAGCTGGTTTCGCTTATAGACAAACATTTGAAAAATTCGTCGAAAGATTTTATTTACTATCAATTAAAACTTCATATGCAGGAGATTACATATGGACTGGCGATGCTAGAACTGCAACTGAAATTATTTTAAATGACTCTAAATTTGATTCATCCGAATGGCAATTGGGGGTTTCGAAAGTTTTCATCAAAAAGCCAGAGACTTTGTTTGCGCTAGAAGATCTGAGAGAAAATTATTGGGCCAACAAAGCAAAGGTCATCCAAAGAGCATGTAGAAGATGGCTCAGAAGAAGAGAAGAAGCTGCTAGGATTATTCAACGGCTATGGAGATCAAGATCAAAGGGTATTTCACAATCAACTGAGTATACTGAATTAAGAGATTACGGTAATAAGATTGTTTACGGTAAAAAGCAAAGAAGAAGATTGAGTTTATTGGGTTCAAGGGCTTTTTACGGTGATTATTTAGGCTGTAATGATAAGACTGGTGGATTTGGTAAATTCATTATGAATTCTGTGGGATTACGTGAAAAAATTTTATTTTCAGCCAAGGGTGAACAGTTGCATTCCAAGTTTGGTAGATCATCTCAAAGGTTATCTAAAATTTTTCTTATTACTAAAGAAAATAAATTTATTGTCATTGGTCAAATGATAGTTAATAACAAAGCAAAATATACTATCGAATTCAACAAATCGATTTCTTTGATACCTGAGATTAGTGTTTCGAACTTAGCGGATGACTGGGTAGCAATCAATTTAAATTCCAAAACTGATCCTGATTTATTCATCAACTGTTTGTTCAAGACCGAAATTTTAGCAAGATTCAAGAAGGCTAATCCCTCAATCAAAATTAATATTGGTTCATCAATTGTCTATTGTAAAAAACCAGGTAAGAAACATACAGTCAAATTCAAATTAGCGGCAAATGTTTCTAAAGGTAGCGACGCATATAAATCAAGTACTGTTTCAGTCACTCAAGGTGATGGCGCCAATTCCAAAAATCGGGTAACTCCTCAATCGAAGAAGGCATTTACAGGTGAAAAGATTGCAGCTTATAAAAGGAGTATACAAAGTCGTACAAATAGCTCTGGTTTGCCAGCATCAGCAGCATCAGCAGCGTATCATCCTAATGCCACCAACAACAATAATGCCCATAGAGAAATTCCAACAGCGCCAGTTTCTAGACATCAAGAAAACGCACACGCTTCTGTACCAGTACCGCCATCAGCATCTAATAAACCAAAGTTGACATCTAAACCAAAGCTGACATCTAAACCAAAACCAGCTGCACCGGTTTCAAGATCAAGACAATCTTTCACACCTGCGCCTGCCCAGCAGTTACAATCGGAAACCACCACAGCATCAGTTTCTCCGGTGCCTCCACCACCACCACCACCACCTCCAGCGGCAAAACCAAAGTGGCCAACATATAGAGCCGAGTATGATTATCCTGGTGCTAGCGGTTCCATGCCATTAACTAAGGGAACTATTATTTACATTTTGCAAACTGAGCCAAGCGGATGGTCATTAGCAAAGACATTAGATGAATCAACAGAAGGATGGGTTCCAACTGCATATATTGCAGCATGTGAACCACCGGCCAGTCTTGCATCCACACCAGTTCCAGCACCAGTGCAAATGCAAACATCATATGTCGCAACAGCAGCTGCTACTACTACAAATGGTAATGACATTGCCGGTGGATTGGCGGCAGCTCTGATAGATAAGCAAAAGGAAGAGACCAATATGGCCAGTGATTTGGCGGCGGCCATCAGACAGCATGCACGTAGAGAAAGTGATGACGAAGAAGAAGACGATGATGATTGGTGATAGCGTAGACTTTATAGCATCGAAACTAGATTGTAGAAGTTTGTATTGTTTATATTTATGTTTGTTTGTTTAATTGTACTTATTTATTTATTTATTTATGCATCCAGTAGGTTGAATTGATTACAGATTTTTCAATCAGCGGTCGATAGATATTAATGTGATATATCCGGTTTCCAGGTGATTCGATTAGAAATTTTCTCAGAAGGAGCAGTGCGGGTGAAATTTTCAGTTTTTATTTTCATTACATGTTTCTTTCTTCCGGCCCTTCTCTTTTTTTTAGCTTTTTTTCCTCAGGCACAACATGGCAGAGATTCAGTTAGTACAAGTACTTGAAAGGTCTCTTGACTCTTCTACAGCAAAAGAATCAGGAAATGTGCTGAAGAGTATGGAAACAGAGGTTGGTTTTCCAATCACGTTATTACACATCGTGGCAGATAATAGTATACCATTACCAGTCAGACTATCCGGAGCATTATATTTTAAAAATCTGGTGAAAAGAAAATGGATTGATGAAAACGGAACATATCAGATTTCTAAACAAGATGTTGATATGATAAAATCTGAAATTGTCGCATTAATGATTATCTTGCCTGACTCATTACAGATTCAAATTGGTGAAAGTATCAGTTTGATTGCTGAAAGTGAATTTCCTGATATGTGGGGAGGATTAATCGATGAATTGGTATCTAAATTAACATTAGATGATTTGATGGTTAATAAAGGTGTATTGAAAGTTGCACATTCAATTTTTAAAAGATGGAGGCCTTTGTTCAGATCGGATGAGTTGTTTTTGGAAATTCAAATGGTTTTAGATAAATTTGCCTCCCCATTTATGGAGATGTTAAAAAGTATTGATATATTGATTGATTCTAGTTCAAACGATGCTGCTAGATTAAAAATTTTATTTGAGAATTTATTATTACTTATTAAAATTTACTACGATTTGAATTGTCAAGATATACCGGAGTTTTTTGAGGATCATATTAATGAAGGTATGAATATATTGCTTAAATACCTAAAATTTCACAGTTCATTACTAGAAGACGCTGATGAAGATGAAGAACTGGATTTAGTCATTCAAGTTAAAATTAATATTTGTGAACTAATCCAGTTATATACAACTAGATATGAGGAGGAATTTAATACGTTTATTGAAGTTTCAATTCAAATTATATGGGATCTACTAAACAACGTTTCATTACAACAGAAAAATGACATCCTGGTGTCCAAATCACTACAGTTTATGACCTGTGTTGTTAATTTGTCAAACTTTAATAAAATATTCAACAATGAAGAATCCATTAAGCAGATTACTGAAAAAATTATATTACCAAATATTAAACTAAGAGATGTTGATTTGGAAATGTTTGAAGATGATCCAATTGAATACACAAGAAGAGACTTAGAAGGATCAGATATTGACAGCCGCAGACGATCAACGACCGAATTCTTAAGATCTTTGAAAGAATCGAACGAAGCTTTGATTACAAATATAATGATGGAATATATTAATCATTATTTGGCTAAGTACAATGAAGATCAAAACAACAATTGGAAATTTAAGGATATTTCAATTTACTTATTTTGTTCAATTGCATCTAAAGGATTAATCACAAATGCAGGTATCACAAGCACCAACTTATTAGTTGACGTTATTAAGTTTTTCACAGCATTTATTTACCCTGATTTGATCAGTAAGGTTTCCAATCCAATTTTGAAAGTTGATTCCATAAAGTATATCTACATTTTCAGAAATCAACTAACTAAAGCTCAACTAATTGAAACATTGCCTTTATTGACTAGTAATTTCAACGATGATAACTATGTTGTTTATACGTACACATCGATTACAATTGAAAAAATTTTATCATTAAGAAATCCAGTCAATCATCAAGAGTTATTATTTAATAAGAATGATTTATCAAGTGATGTTATAATCAGTTTATTAACAAATTTATTCAAGTTGATATTTAAAATGGGAACAACTCCTGAAAAGTTGTCAGAAAATGAGTTTTTAATGAAATGTTTAATGAGAATATTATTAATTAGTGAAGATTCAATTAATACTTCTATTTTACAGATTTTGCAAGAGTTAATTAAAGTGATTGAAATTATTTCCAAGAATCCATCAAATCCTAAATTTTCCCACTATACGTTTGAATCAATTTGTATTATTTTGAAAAATTATAATGGAGAAATTAAAAATTTTTTTGAGATTTTGAAAGGTACATTATTCTCGATTTTAGGCCAAGATGTTCAAGAATTTATACCATATTCATTTCAAATATTATCATTTATATTAGAAAGTTATCCATCTAACGAAGAGTTACCAATTGAATACAAACAGTTAGTCAAACCACTATGTTCACCACAAGTTTGGGAGTTTAAGGGTAATATTCCAGCAGTTAAAAGATTACTTAGTGCAATTATAAAATTTGAACCAACAATGTTTGGGTCAAGTGAAGAAATTACACCAATTTTGGGTATTTATCAAAAGTTGATTTCTTCAAAAAGTAATGAAATTTTAGGATTTGAGTTTTTGGAATGTATTTTGATGGATTTAAATCTGAATGTTTTAACACCGTTTTTGAAAGAAATATTTATTATTTTATTAACAAGATTGAAAAATTTCAAAACCGAAAAATTTGTCAAAAGGTTTATTATATTTTTGAGTAAGTTATCAAGTTTAGAAGTTGATTATGTCGAAAATAAGAATAAATGGACATCCACATTGATCATATCTATTTTTGAAAATATTCAAAATGGATTGTTTGAACAGATTTTAAATAGTTTCATTCTTGCAAATATTACAAAGTTCAATAATTTGGTTGATAAGAAGATACTAGTTGTCGGTTTAACAAATTTAGTGGTAGAAAATTACAAAACTATTAATGAAATTGAAATTTTCAAAATTTTCACTGAAGTGATCAAGTTAATCAATAGTGATTCGATAAAAAACTACAAAACGATTGATGATAATCTTGAAATGATGCTGGAAATAGATAATGATGAATTCACATTTGGCTCTAGTTTTAATAAATTAAGTATAATTCAAGTCAAACCATTCGATCCAATTCATAATATCAATAATAAAAATATGCTAGTGGAATTTTTTAAGCTGAAAATTCAGCAAATTGATCATCAATATTTGTATGGGCTTATACAGCAACTTGACCCAGAATGCAAAGCAGTTATAAATTCATTAGGTATGTAAATTGTATTTAGGTAGTTAGTTATTTAGTTATGATATAATATCTTATAAAACGATATTACAAAAGAAGAAACCCGATGAAGAGAACCAAAATAAAATTAATCGATAATTTCCAATCTAGCGATTAGGTGGTGGTAAATTCCTGTTTTATTGTCAAATTGCCAGCTGAAGAAGACAACTTTTTGTTTGCAACGTCAGACGTGTTTCTTGATTCAGTCAAACTTAAATCTGGTTTAGAGCCTTGGTTGATATCTTGTGATTCGATTTCTTTTTTATCAAGTTCGGCAATTTCAGCTGCCGTCAAAAATCGTCCACCTTGACCCCTTGGTCTACGCATTGCATGTTTATGTCTTGATTCATGAAGATATGGTTTTCTAACACGTTGAATTTTCAAATTTTCTTCAAGCTTAGCACGAGCAATCCGTCGTTTCAAAATCCTGTGATACTGTTTTGCATTAACATAATATGGCTGATCAACTGGATTTGTCGTTGCAACTGTGGCAGATGTCGCTGCTGCATTTGTTGGATTCGTTGTAATGGATTCTAAATCATCAAGTAACGGCGTGTGAGGATTTGAGGTTGTATTTGTGACTGACGGAGCGGTTATTGAATTGTGTAGAGACCTGTCCAGTTGTTGAGATTGTGAGTGAGATTGAGACTGGATCTGGGGTTGAGATGGTTGGTAAACCGAAGATAGAACATTCGGAGGAGCCGGTAAATGATGATGTTGCTGGCCTGCATTTGTACTTACAACATTTTCTGGATCTATCAGACTATTTATACTATTTATACTGCTTATATTATTTATACTTGTTATATTATTTATATTATTGATGTTATCCAGAGCGGAGTTTAGATTGTGGATATGTGATGAATCTGTAATATAATCCTGTTGATGGTAATAGTTATTCACCGGTATATGTAACGAGTTTTCCATTGCTGTCACTGTTAGGTTTGTAATCTCGTTCTCTCTAATCTAATCTGTTGCCTGTGATGCTTAAGTGAATTATTAATTTTTTTTTACTATTCTGTGTTCTGCATCAAACAGTCTCAAAAGTGCAAAAAAAAGCAGGAAATCGCAGTTTTAAAGGGATCGGTGTACGGGTGAGCCTCAAGTGTGGCGAGTATGCACGGGGATATCGGATTTGCGTTCTCCCGCCTGTAAAAGTGGCGGTGCTATCACGTGACTGTATTTTGTGATCTTTTTTTTATTTTTTCAGCTTTTTTAATGTCTTTCAAACTTTCCAGGGAGCGTACATTACTAACATCATCATTTTATCTGTTAAGGCTAGAATTCTTTGTATCGATCGTACTTTCACTAAATAACTTCAACCAAAAATCTTAATTTCTTAGTTAGATAATGCCTGCTACAGTGATTTGTATTGGGATGGCCGGATCCGGTAAGACCACCTTTGTACAAAGGCTAAATTCACATCTACACACAAAGAAAACCCCTCCATATGTTATAAATTTAGATCCTGCAGTTTTGAAAGTTCCGTTTGGATGTAATATAGATATTCGTGATTCCATCAACTATAAGAAAGTTATGCAGAACTATAATTTAGGACCCAATGGTGCAATTGTTACGTCTTTGAATTTATTCAGTACAAAAATTGATCAAGTTTTATCAATCATAAGAAAAAGAAGTGAAAATTTTGATCACTGTATAGTTGATACTCCTGGTCAAATAGAATGTTTTGTTTGGTCCGCTTCAGGTTCGATCATTACAGAGGCGTTTGCAACCGAATTTCCAACAGTTATTGCCTATATAATTGATACTCCACGTAGTTCCAATCCATCAACTTTCATGTCAAATATGCTATATGCTTGTTCCATTTTATACAAAACCAAGTTACCAATGATTGTTGTATTCAATAAAACTGATGTACGTGATGCTGCCTTTGCCAAAGAGTGGATGACTGATTTTGAATCATTTCAGGAAAGTTTGAAAAATAATACTGATTTGAACGATGAAACTTCAAATGGTTCAGGTTATATGGCATCTTTGATAAATTCAATGAGTTTAATGCTTGAAGAGTTTTACTCCACTTTAGATGTCGTAGGTTGTTCATCTTATACTGGCGCAGGTTTCGATGATTTCTTAGATGCCGTCGATAAAAAGGTCGATGAATATAATGAATTTTATCAAAAGGAGAGAGATAGGATTGTAGAAGAGAAAAAGGAAAAAGAAAAAAAAGAAAAAGACAGACAATTGACTCATTTAATGAAAGATTTAGGTTTAAAGGATAAGCCAAAAGAAAATGTTGATGTGCTATCTGATATAGAAGACGAACTTGAAAGGGATGAAAAGGCGGGTTATGAACATGGTTTGATAGACTTAGAAAGTACCGAAAGGGAGTATACTTTCCAAGATGATAGAAGCGGAGAAGTCAAAGACGATGAGAATGCCTCTGATGTTGCTAAGAGTATACAAGATAGATATCAGCAAGCTTTTGAATCAAATGCTAAAACTGCCTCAAGCAGTGTGGCTGAAGATATAGCTAAGTACATCAACGGTGTTTAGACATATATAGTGTCTAATAATGTAATCTACTCTTTTTAAGTTTACAATTGCCCCTTTGAGTACAAAGTTGCATTTCTTTTCAATCAGATTGACGAGTTTCATGCTATTTTTTTTTCGGAAGAAAAAAAACTCAAGAGAAAAGTTTGTGCTATTTAAGAAATCACATAATAATTTTTGCTTCAAACGTGCAGTTGGCCCTTTCTTTTGGTCGTTGAATCCCAATACTTTTCTGGAATTGTTTCGAAAAAAAATAATTTAGTTAAAGAGCGTGAATAAAGGATTGAAACACACCTCTAATTTGTGTACCTTTTTCTTAACTGGTTTATTATTGCAAGAAGTAATCTTACAAACCCCCTGTGGAAGCTGGTAGAACTCTTTAAGAATCTCACAGAACATAAAATCATTCCGAAAAAGGAGATTGCATTAACATCTGCATGGCGCGCATCCCAATTAGGCAACTAATGTTTTTGAAATCATTGAGAAATGTTTTTACTGCGTCCATGTTCTGAAAACACAAGCTCCTGTGTAAATTTTCTGTCGACAGCCTGGTTTTCTGCTTCCAATCTGCTGCGTATTGCTTATTTTGGAAACAAATAACTCTAGCTTTGATCCAATCATGCTGCCTCCCAAAACATTATAAAAAGAGATGGTATTTCCCAAGATTTGAACCCAGTTTGCTGAGAATGTATTTTTTTTGCTTTCAACCATACAAGAAAAAGGTTGTATACTTTTAACCGGATTGCTATTAGCTATTTCTTTGCTCCGACATACTCTGAAAAATTACATAAACAATGCCTTTAGTTGATCTCTCTGAATTCTTCAATTTTGATAAGGAAAATGCCGAAACTCAAACAATTTCTGAAGAATTTTTTGGGCAGCGTAATGAAGTCATGCGGAATGTTGAGGAATTTCACCCAATTGTCGACTCTATGTTTGATTTGGGAACAAGATCTATTGATATGGAGGCAATCGAAAAGCTTTTCGAGTGTAGCGATAGCTCCATGGATGATACCACCTTGACCAATAATTTCCAAAGTGATTCAATAAATCCTAATGATATTTTCAAACTTCCAGTTGCTGTTGAACCCGTGTTTGATTTTTCAATCGATGATAAAATATCATTTTCTGACGTTGTAATTGATGAGCTCAAATTTCCGGTGGAATCCCCCATTGCATTGATTTCAAACGTTGATACTGAAAGTTTTGACGTTAATATTGACACGGAAATTGCCAAATTGATGGAAGAACCTATATCTAATATAACAATCATTGAAAGTCCACCGCCTAAAACACCAAGAAGTTCCGGTAAAGGTATCAAAAGAACCAAAAGAAATAAGCCAGAATTTTTGGTCACCCCAGATTTGTATCAAAGAATTAAAGAGTACTGGATTGCGGTATCCACTAGCCCTTCATTTTTAGAATTGCTGAGGAAGGCCCAGGCAAATTGTTCCCAGCAAGGTATATCAACATTAGATACAAAACAATACATCAACAATGTGGTTCCAGCTTTGTTACCAAATTATGTTAATATTGATTTTTTCAATGATATTCAGAACAAAGATGGCTGGATTTACGAACGTAATGCAAAACGTCGTGACAATATGCTTGCAATGAGATGGAGTGGACAAAAGCTGAATTTCTACGACCCATATATTGTTAGATTCAAGAAAAATTCGGAGGGTAAAATTACTAACAAACAAGCACTGTGTCCATATTGTCCAGTCGAAAAATACCTGAACTTGGACACTATTTTCCATACTACTCAAGATTCATTATACATGCACCATGTATGTAAGGATCATGGTGTTTACAGTACTGGATATGAAGTTTCACCTCCACTACTTGGTATGAAGGATAATTCTCTTGTCGCATACTGTACTGAATGTTCGGAAGTATGTAAGTTAGCAACTCCGGGAAGTGAAGTTGGTAATTGCTTGATTGCTTATTTTAGACATGCTTTTGTTTCACACAACAAAAAGAAGCAGAATAGAAGTCGTGATCAATTACAAACTGACCATGTTTACTTTAATGGTACTAAAAGGCATGGACTTGTGTTTGAAACGTTCAATGTCAAAGGATCATGGTTCTCTAACAACCCTGAAAAGGTCGAGGAGTTGCTAACACAAATAGCACAACCATCAAGTGAAACGTATGATGATGCAGATGCAATTGCAGACGTCAATCTCCTCAACGAATTATACAAGATGTTGAAAAGTGAAAAATCAAACAAATCAAAACATTCACATTCGGCACATGGAAGGGTTTCAAAATTTTGAACGTTTCCTGTTCTAATGTATTGTATTAATATTACCGACATTTGTATTTTACTGCTAATTTTATTTGTATTTTTTATATAACGCTTAATAATAATAAAAACATCAAATCAAAAAAAAAAAAATATACATCTATTTACTGGTTAACAACAACGATCCATCACTGAACTTTTCCACATTAACCAATCCTAACAAAGCAACATTATACATATTTACACTAACATTATCCGTATTTGATTTTTGTATTGTTTTCAAAAAGGGAAATGTCTGTATATTTAATATGCATCCCGGGACATCAAATATTTCGCTGTAATTTTCTTTGAAGTCTTTAATAAAAGAAGTATTTGAATTCAAACCATCTTCTGTGAATGATAGAATGGTTATATTTGAAGATTTGGGAATATTAAGCGGTTTATAATGTTTATTGAATGTATGGTATAATGGAGGGTTTAAAGTATGATCAATAACATTATAAGCTATAAATAATGGATGATCATTTGGATCATCGTGTAGATTTGGGGTCTGTACAGCATTAATATTTTTGACTAATTTATCTAGATGATAACTGAACGCTCTAGTTTTATTTGTGAGTATCAAGTTAAGCGGGTACACACTAAGTGAAGAAACCAGGAACTCGGTTAAACTTTTCCCGTCCGGAACTGTTTTCTTCAGGAGTTTTCGGTGGTCAAGTCCGAGCAAAGGTAAAGGTGAAGTGGTACGTTTGATGGCATTGAAAAGGGGCTGTGTGCATCTAAACATGTTTATTCATGTATAGTGAGCTTTGTAGCTAAGAAAGCAGGAGTACATTCAGGAAAATATTGAACATTCATTGCAGCACGTGATGCGTTCGGAAATAGTAATAGCGCCGAGTATGAGCCGTGTATGTCCGTGTCCTCGATAAGATAAGCAGATGCTTAAATAGAGTGGGGTTTTCCTCGTTCTACCGCAAATGTGAGAGGTTAGGGGGGTGCAAGATGGTTGTTCCTCAAGAGGTGGAGTATCTATACACAATTAAATCTGTCAGAGAGACAAACTCAAGCACAATCCCGCTTATTGATTCCAACAAACTACTTAATTTTGATGTTGATTTGGCAAAGTTAGATGATGTTTGTAATTATGTTATTGGTACAATTCATGAAAGTTTCCCGGACAACGAATCTTTGCTTAATATTCCCGTGCATGGCAGGTTTCAGCATTTTGGAAAGGGTGACACTGAAAGGTTACCACGTTTGATTAATGTGTGGAAAGATATGAAACTGTCCAATTATGAGATTTGCAAAAACCTAATTGATCTATTTGTTATCAGTGTGCTATTAGACGCCGGTGCAGGTAATAAGTGGAAGTTTGTTGAGCCTTTTACAAATTTGGAGATCAGTAGATCGGAAGGTATTGCAGTTGCAAGTTTCTATATGTTTATTAATGGGGATTTTTCTAACAACCCCGTAACGGACAAGTATATGGTAAATGGAGCGAAAATAGCTCAACTGACATCTGCAGCACTAGCTAATGGGCTACAAATCAGTGAAAGTAACCCCATCAATGGATTCGAAGGTAGATTAAGTTTACTTAGAAAATTAGGCGAAACATTAGTGACCGATGATAATTTTTCTACGGGTAGACCTGGAGATTTGATTGATCATTTAGAGTCTAACGCCATTAACAAAGAGGTGGACATTGAAGTATTATGGAATGCTTTAATGAAACTATTATTACCAATTTGGCCTGTTGAAGGTAGAACTAAGGTTAAAGGATACGTTATTGGAGATGCATGGCCATTGAAAAACAAAGGCGGTAATATTGTTACGTTTCATAAGCTAACTCAATGGTTGACATACTCGTTATTTAAGCCTCTGTCTGAGTTTGGAGGGTTTAAGATACTCAACGCTCAATACATGACTGGATTACCGGAGTATAGGAATGGCGGATTGTTTGTTGATTTCGGGGTGTTAAAGTTGAAGGAAAAAGTGCAAGAGAAAGGCATAAGACTTGCCAAAGCAAATGGAATGGATTTACCCACTTTCAGGCCAGACGATGATGCGATCGTTGAGTGGAGATCGTGTACGGTTTGTCTTCTTGACATGATTTTACCAATAGTAAACCGCAAAATGGGTATCAGCGGTACCAAATACGAATTGACATTACCACAGTTAATTGAGGCGGGCAGCTGGAAGTCGGGTAGATTGATTGCATCGGAAAAACGGGCTAGCGGGGGTCCCCCAATTGAACTCCTGGCAGATGGTACAGTCTTTTAAGAAAATATTGTCTAAGAATATATGTAATGTAATGCAAGCATATAATTTGCTACAATTGCATGTGGCAGTGTACTTGTGTCATCAATTCAGTTGATCGATTCCCGTGTTTGGGGAAACTGGAAAAGTTCTCACAAAGTAGTCTTTTGTCCTGCCAAAGGAATGCTATGATAAGCTTCTTTGTGCTGAGTAAAATCGGTGATATACACAAGAGCGGTTTGGTAGAACGTAATTGTACAATGCCGCAATGGTTGGATGAAAAACACACATTGAAGTAAGTATGACTTTTTGTGATACAAACAAAGCTCATATCAATTAAAAAAGTGCCATTCAAGAGGATCGAATGGATGGCGGTGAAAAACGTTTGATCACCTGCTCAGTCATCCAAAGTCGTGAATTGCTGAGTGTCTGGATATAAAAAGCAGAAAACTAGAAGTATATTATACTTTATTTAGTTTCAGTTTGCTCCTTGATGTAGAAGTAGAGCCACTACGTGTAGAATGGAATGTCGTTGCCGTTCAAGTATATATGTTTTTGCAGCTACTGTTGAACATATCATACAAAGTGGCAAAAAAAAAAAGAAAGAACAACAGAAAGTCCAAACACATTCCAAAAACTGAAATTCTGAAAAAGAATGGGCTACTGTGTTTCTCAACATATAATAAAAGTAGTGACATACATTGCAACTTCTGGTGTGACAGATAAGAAAGATTTCGGTACTACTCAGTCAATTCCTTCAGCGACAGTTTAATAGCAAAATGTCTATCAAAGGCAATTAAACACAAAGTTCTGTTTTCCAGCCAACAGTGATCAACAGAGTAGCTTTGTCTTCTGTTTCAGCAATCACTGCGGTGGAGGAGAAGAGCTCGTCACTTAACATGGGGCAACGAGTTGTGTGAAACGAGCCTCCAGTCACGTGTGGCGCTTCAGGGTTGTTGCAGCCCTTGCTTTTCCAAACTGAAAAAAACCCGCGCACAACCACGCGACAGCGAAGGAGCTGCAGTTTCTTCTGTGGATTTTTCACTTTGCACAGCGTATGTGTGGATGGTAAGGATTCGGAACTTCTTCTGTTTGGCAACTTGAGAACGTCTCATTAACACACCAATCATGTCTGCAGAAAAGAAAGATATCGAACAACCACAAGAAATTAACAAGATCAGAATCACCTTCACCTCCACTAATGTTAAGTCATTAGAAAAGGTTTCCAACCTCGTTATCAGAAACGCAGCAAAGGAAGGTATCAAGAAGAAGGGTCCTGTTAGAATGCCAACCAAAGCATTATCCATTGCAACCAGAAAGACACCAAATGGTGAAGGTTCTAAGACCTGGGAACATTATGAAATGAGAATCCACAAGAGATACATTGACTTAGAAGCCCCATCTGCTCTAGTCAAGAACATCACTTCATTAACCATTGAACCAGGTGTCGATGTCGAAGTCACTGTTTCTGTTTCTGCTTAAATTACTAGACAGACAATGCATTGCACCTCTCTAGGCGTACCGTGTATGACTTCAAGTTCCTCCTTAAATCATATATGAGACGTTGCGGTGGTCAGCTATCAGCGGTGGAATGTATAGCATATAGTATGTTGTAATTTAATCTAATCCAGCCAAACTAGTCTACTAAACTGTATTGTGCTATACTGTACTAAACTCTCGCAGTAAGCTCAGTCACGTGCGCCAGTCACGTGCGCCGCGCCGCAACACCGCGACACCGCGACAGTCGCAGCACGACATCCAGCCGCGTCGCAGCAGAACGCGCCGTGTTTTTTTTTCATCTTTTAACCTTTTTGCGCTTACGCTCCTTGTTTGCTTGTTTGCTTGTTTGCTTGTTTGCTTGTTTGCTTTTGCAACTGCTTCTGCTTCTTTCTCTTGCTTCTGCTTTGCCTTCAGTTCTTCCTGCTTCTGTTCCTGATCCTAGCCAGCCGCTGTCTTTCTCTCATTTCCAACCATGTCCCAAGAAAAAGACTCCGCCGTTAACGTCAATACCGAAGCTGTTCCCGCTGCATCTATTCCTGTTGCTCCACCTTCCCAGTTGGCCAGATTGGTCAACTCAGGCCCAGTCTCCATTTTATGTTACTGTGCCTCCTCGATTTTGATGACAACAACAAACAAATACGTTGTTTCTGGCCATCACTTCAACCTGAACTTCTTCCTCTTGGCCATCCAATCGATTGTTTGTTTACTCGTCATTGCCACTTTGAAGTTCTTTGGTGTCATCACCTACAGAAAATTCAACACAAGTGAAGCTAAGAAATGGTCTCCAATCGCCTTCCTTTTGGTTCTTATGATCTACACTTCCTCAAAGGCCTTGAAACATTTGGCTATTCCAATTTACACCATTTTCAAAAACTTAACAATCATTTTGATTGCTTACGGTGAAGTCTTATGGTTTGGTGGTGAGGTTACATCCATGGCATTGGGTTCTTTCATGTTGATGGTTTTGTCCTCTGTTGTTGCTACTTACGGTGATACTAATTCAATTACTGGTGAAACGAATTTTAACATCGGTTACTTCTGGATGGCATTAAACTGTTTCTCCTCTGCTTCATTTGTCCTATTTATGAGAAAGAGAATCAAGTTAACCAACTTCAAAGATTTTGATACCATGTACTACAACAACTTATTGTCAATTCCAATTCTATTGGTTGCTTCTTTACTTTTGGAAGATTGGTCTGCTGAAAATGTCAACTTGAATTTCCCTCCAGACTCAAGATTGAGTGTTTGGTCGGCAATGATTATTTCAGGTGCAACATCTGTTGGAATTTCTTACTGCTCAGGTTGGTGTATTAGAGTCACTTCCTCAACTACGTATTCCATGGTTGGTGCATTGAACAAATTGCCAATCGCATTATCCGGTTTGATTTTCTTTGACGCTCCAATTAACTTCTTTTCAATCTCTTCAATCTTCATCGGATTCTCAGCTGGTTTAGTTTACGTTGTTGCAAAGCAAAAACAAAAGGAACTTGCTGCCAAGCAAGAACAATTACCAAAATAGTTAACTAATCTACTTGTGTTTTTTTCTTTATACTTGTACACATTTTGGTTAACGTTATATAGTACACTACTTATATAAGCATTCCTATTTATCAATTTTTAGACTAAAATCAACAATGGGCGTTCCCTGATGGATACTACTGGTTGAATAAATATCAATATCATTGCATAGATATTCTTTGATATTCTCCACACTCAGTCCACCACTACACTCCAATAGAAAGTGTTTGTTGTGAAATTTGGTTTTCAATTCTTTGGCAACTTTACGTAAATCGTCACCCGTAAAATTATCAAGCATAATAATATCACCGCCTGATTCAATCGCCTCAACCGCCTCATCAAAGCTCTGTACTTCGATTTCAACTTTGATGGAAAATCCACCCACTTTCTTGGCATTCCTAATCGCATTACTGATTGATCCAGTTGACCAGATGTGATTGTCCTTAAGCATAATCATACTGGATAAATCAAACCGGTGCATATCTGCGCCACCAACTAACATAGCATACTTCTCCATTATTCTCAAGCCAGGAGTAGTCTTTCTCGTACCAGCAATTATGCCCTTATATCCGGATCTCTCTGCAAGAGTGGTGATTTCACGAGTTTTACTGGAAATGCCTGATAAACGTGACAACAAGTTGAGTGACACACGCTCACTCTGTAGGATGTTCTTTGAAGGACCGGTGATTTTGGCAACAACTATTTTACCACCCTGAGGATCAATATATTCTCCCTCGCTGACTAGCCACTCCACATCGACTTGGCATTGGTCATACACCTCTTGCAAAAACGGGATACCACAAACAACACCCGGGGCCTTCATATAAAGCGACGCATGCTTACTCGCTGAACCCACGACGTAACCACCGTAATCAAACGACGGGATGTCTTCAGTGAGGAAGTCTGTGATCTGCTGCTTCCAATGGGTGGAAACTGGAAGGAGGTGGCTGTACTCTGGCATGCTTGGATGGCTCATTGCTGTTGCCTACAACAGAGAAGGGGAGGCCGATTTGCCTGGAAACATGAAATTTGAATTTCTCACTCCTCGTCTTGTTCGTCTTGTTCGTCTTGTTCGTCTGCTGCTACAGGAATCTCATAGTCTGAAGAGCCTGTTTCTGCGTCGGAGTCGGAATTTGCCGCTGGCTCCTGGATCCTAACTGTAATGTGGGTATCGAGGCTTTCCAGGTCGACAGTGTCAGTTTCTGCTTTGGTGTCACGAGCTACGGGCACTCTCTTTGCCCGTCGTTCACGCCAAATGTTGTTTTGGTACAAAACTCCCTCAAGATCCTTAACTATCTCTATATCCCACTCATTTAACGCTTCAAGTAATAGGGCTTCATTCTTATCTACATCAGGCACGATTCTATTGCCCGTGCCCAGCTCCCGGGCCAATTCGACAGCTTTAGCGAGCTGTATGTCAATGAATCTGTACGTCAGCGTGTTAAATAGCGATTGATCCACCTCTGTTGGCTCCTGCACCGACATCAACAGTTTCTTTATCAACTGAGTGCTAAACTTAGCTTCTTTCGGTGTAGACGCTTTCGTGGCTTTCCTGCGTGTTGTGACAAATGGTTGCTGCAAGAGTGACAAATCCATGTCGGGTTCGGAATCACCGTCGGAGCTAGAATCGGTAGTTTCTAGTCGACTCAAACTCATATTATACTCGTCAACCTCTTCATCTGAGAGTCCAAGAATTCCTGACCCGTCTTGCAGTATCGCTTCCGGTATCGCTATGTTTGATGTTGGGTGTGAATCAAATGTGGTGTCAAAGTTATCAAAATCCGGAATGGCCTCAAATGGCTGAGATTGTGACTGTGGCTGAGATTGTGATTGTGATTGTGATTGTGTGATTGGAAGCGTATCTTCAATGATTGAGTCCGATGTGGAAAGAAAATTTGTAAAACTTGATTCATCAATCAGTTTTGCAAAAGCTCTAACATCTTTAGATACAAAACTTGGAATATCAGTATGTGCAACGGTACGTGACGGTGACAATGTGATCGGGTATTGATGCACAAGTGATGGAGTCGGTATTGGAACTGTAGTTGGAAGTGCAAGTGCAAGTGGAGGAAAAGTAGCAGCAGACTCTGCAGAACTCGACACCAATTGTGTTTTCGTCTTTGGTCTCTTTTTGAGAGCAAAAAGTTTTCCCAAAGTTTTCAAGTCACCAAATGGGTCGTAGACATGTGTCTGTTTATTCTTTGTAGGTGTAAGCAAGAGTCTGTTTCTTATTGGAGTAGTCGACATTTGGATTGCATGTTTTGTTATTGGTGTCAAAGACCGACGAGGAGTTCTAGGAGACCTCGGAGAGTGTGAAGATGATGGTGGACGGCGTTGAGGAGTCGATTGTGACATCGTGTCCATGCTTTTGTAGCAGTATCTGACTGAATGCTTTGTTTCATGATAAGAAAAGTTCTACGCGGTGAAATCGAAAAAGGAAAAATATTTTCACCAAATTTTTTCACGTTTTCATGTTCCGATTTTTCTTTGCCAGGATTTCTCTTCAACAGGAGATCAAGGAATCAATGAGTTCAGAAAATAAGGCTGAGATTGAAGAAACCATTGAGAATGGTACCGACTATGAAGTTGTTTTAGACAACGACACTGTCATTCCAGGCAGTAGGAAGAAATCGAAAAAGCAAGAGAAGATGGAGTTTGAAAAAGAGAGCAAGGAAACGTTGAGTGCAGAGAAAAACGATATAATTGTTGAGAAAATCAACAGCAAAATTAGGGAGCTCTATCCACAATTGTCAGCGCTTGAATTAACCGAATACTATTTAAAACGGGATAACGTTGTTGATACCAGTGAGTTCCCAGCGGAGAGAGATGCCAATAATGTTTCCAAATTTATTGACGTGTACATGAAAGAAATGATTCCGTCGATTAAGGAGTTTAAAAAACTGAGAAACAAAATAAAGAAGTTTGAAACCAAGCGGAAATTCAACAAGAAGTTCACCAAGACGGTGGAAATTCCAAAGCGGAAATTTGTACTGGTATTGTCCATATCTGCTATCCGTGCGTGTGATGTTCACCGAGGAACCAGGGATTTGGAGGGTGGATCAGTCAAGCTGATTCAAAAAAATCCAATCGGACAGGATCTGAAAATGTTAAAGACGACATGGAGTAGAATTCTTACCACCACACCCGGTCGGATCGACAAACTCCTTGAGATATCTGCGGATGAGCATGAGAAGGATCCGAATGCCGAAGTAAGCATCCAGGCCGAAGAAATCGGTGCTGTTATCTTGGACAACTTTGTGGATGTTAAGCTACGGAGTGTGCTGGAGGACAGAGAAACGTTTGATGTTTTGAAGAAGCTGCGTGAGGCCAATGCCGATATCAAAGTATACCTTTATTGAGTAAATATATTTGCATGAATATAAACACTTCTATAGAATAATAAATAATAGTAATAAGTAAGTAACAAATAAGCAACCAATTACCAAGCCCAATGAAACGTTTATTTCTTGGCTACGGCCGCCTCGTTCCATTTTGCAACTGTGTCCAAAGAGTAGGCCTCTTTTGGGTTGTAGGTGTCGTTTTCCGCCTGTCTGTAGAAAGCGTAAAGCACGGTGAAGAAACCGGCAAAGGCAATGATTCCGTTGACGTGATGATTCTTGGGAGTGTGAAACCAACCTCCGGAAGGAGGAACAACCCACTTAGGAGTAAACTGGCCGTGTGACATGTGTGTATGTGCTGCTGCTGCTGCTCCTGCTGCTTCCTCTAGCAGCATGGCGTAGCAAAGAGTTACAAACATGTCGTTTGCGTACAAACACTTTTCTGAGCGTTCCCCACCTGCAAAGCAGAAAAAATAAAAACTAGGCGGCGTCGATCGGCGGCGTCGATCGACTGCACGGTGGGTGTGGACCGGGCTGCGCGGCACTTGTGTGGGGTTTTTTCGATTTTCGCATTTTTTGTATTTTTCCGCATTTTCGCATTTTCTCATTTTTCGCATTTTCTCATTTTTTCATTTTTTTTATTTTTCTCATGTTTTTGGTGGTTCTGGCAATTTTGGCGATTTTCCACTGCAGGAGCAAAAGTGGAAAGAGAAACAAAGAGCCAACAGGACCCACACAGCACGAAGAACAATGATCTCAGCCAGAGCCACACAAAGGGTGTTGCCTAGACGCCTCACACGGTCCATTTCCATCTCCCCCGCTGCTCCCAAAACTGGCGTCGTCAACACTTCACAGGCCAAGAAGTTCAAATTCTCGTACGAAACCGCCAAGAACAAGTATATAAAGGATTCAGACTTGCAAATACCAGAAAATAAATTTGATTTTGCCAACTACTCCAACACTGCAGCTCCGCTCATTGAAGAATCAAGTGCCAAACTCATACCTTCGATTGTCTCTTTACATGCAAGGCTTAAATTATCTCCTTCTTTCCCCTATTCCACACTTGTCAAATCATTATCATGTCCAATTGAATCCAAATCAAATACGGCAAATAACCAACAGATGTCCATTTTTGGATCCCACATTCTTTCATTCTATGCCTCTGAACACCTTCTAGCTAGTTATCCAAGACTTCCCATCTCAATTCTAAGATCTGCGATCGACTCATATATTGGTAATTTCTCATTGTATGATGTGGCTAAACATTCATGGGGTATTGATGAAGATACCTCTTCTAAATTGGACAAGTACCTTTCAAATGAACCAGAATTATTCAAATACGGCAGATTGAGATACACTCCAAGAGTAACCAAACCAGAATCAAGTGTCGTTAAGTATTCACCTGAATCTACTCCTTATGAACTATCAAAATCAGAGGCCTATGCGAATACCGTTCGTTCCATAATTGCAGGTTTATACATTCACCAAGGTGAAAATGCAACAAAAGAATTCATTCAAAACCATATTTTATCAAGACAAGTTGATATTTCCGCCCTCTTTGAATTCAAAGAACCTGGAAAATTACTCACTAGACTCCTTAGAACAAATAACATGCATCCTCCCGCTGTCAGACTCATCTCTGAAACTGGTAGATTATCAAATAGTCCCGTTTACGTTGTTGGTTGTTTCTCAGGCGACTCTTTATTGGCTACAGGTGAAGGTTCCTCATTAAGAGAGGCCAGGGTAAGATCATTCGTTAGATCCTTAAAAGCTTGGTATCTTTATAAACCTTTGGATGCCAAAGCCCCAAGTGATTCGGACTTCAAAGGTATGTTTGTCGATGATGGTGAAAAATTTTACTAGTTCTAATTCTAAATTCTAAATTTTTATAAGCTTGTATATAATTTAACTTTTTCATTAAACCCCTCGATAACCACACTATCTACTATTTCAATTCCATTTGCATCACACATGCCTTCTTCGTAAATGTTTCCCAATTCCTTGCATATACCATAACTATACAAACGTAAAAATGTTTCCTCATCATCAACAAATCGGCTAATTATACGTTCAATCATGAAAATATCTTCACTATCAACATCCCTAGCTTTAAGATTTTCTAAAATGCATCTCAAAATAATCTCTTGTAATCTTACACTAAAATCTTGTATTTTAACATTCACTAACGTTTTTGTACGCATCTGTTGTACTAGCTCATATACACACATAAATGTATCATCAACCTCTTTGACCACATTATTGAGCTCAGCAAGAAATTCGGATTTTGGTTCAAGGCATCTGAGAACAGCAAGTTTCTCAAACGTGAATTCATCAAAATTATCAAATTGAATTTTCGATCGATCAATTTCATCAATATGATTGATTATGTATTTGAAATTGCTGATCTTATCAATATGTTCAATATCAAAATCTTCATCATCTGCCATTTCAATTTCTTTTATTATTAACCCCAAATAGCCTCCAATTTCCTTTTTTTCCTCAATAGTCAATTGATTCAAATCAGGAGTTGAGTCACTCATTAATTTGTCCTCTTCAACGGCATCTACATCTCTTGACTCATTTTCTTCTTGCATTTCATCCAACTCGTTGTTCTCCTCCCTCTCTTCTACCTGTCTCACTTTATCTTCCGTTTCAATATCTTCCTTCATGGCCTTGTCTTTTTCCTCTATCATATCCTCTTTTTCATAATCTTCTTCTCCAGCACTTTCTTCATATTTTAACTCTATGTTGGCAAAATCAAACAACTTCCCCCGTCCTTTAGGCATAATCATAGTCATATCGGAAACAACATCACCTCTAAACGGATTTTCCTCCGGCTTTAGCCTCGGCACAATTTTTGTCATTTCATCAATATTTTCGTCCAATTCATCAGGACATACTTTAATTGGTGATAATAGTGGTTTATCCTCACTTGCATCATACATTTCAATATCATTCTCATCTTTCAAATTCAGTAGTTTGCATATTTGTTTCTTTATTGTCACATCGGTAATTTCATTCAACGATCTTTTAAATAACTCATCAAATTCATCTAAACATTGACGAAACAATTTCACATAATCATCAGTTATCGAACTATCATCAACAATAGAAAAACTTGAAAATAAACATTCAAAAATGCTTGTCAACATGTACGATTTAAGCATGTTTTTCTTCAATTCTACCAATTTGCTAAAAATCTTCAGTATCATTCTGATTATTTCAAATCTATTTTTGATATACTGTATAGATAAATTAATATTGTCTAATTTGGAAGCATCAATAGAAAAATTCAATACGTTCATAACAGAAAGGCATAAATCCTCCAATGACAATTTACCAACAACAAACTCAATCTGTCCATAATCTTCACTCCGAATTAAATAAAAACAAAATATTCGCAAAGTGTTTTCCGTAGATATGTAGGGCGATATCTTGTCAAAAAATTTCACATTACCCTTAACAAAAATAATATCAAATACAGTGGGATTTAATATAGTTAAATTGTTTAGTGCACTATGAAACTTGATATTCAATGAAGATGCTTCTAGATTCAATAATTTATTGAACCCTTCCAACTGAATACTTTTATCCTCAGAGGTGATCTCTTCATATATAATATTTTCTCGCTTAATTCGCCCAGTAAAATCATCAAATTCTTCGGCTTTTGTCTTAGTGAACTGTCGGGTTTCAACTTCAATTGTATGATGACGGATTTGTCGTTTGTTTTCATTATGACGATGCTCGTCTAAAGATTCACTGCGTGTACTCTTCCTAATTGGTGCATAATGAATAGTTTCCTTTGCGGGTGACATAATTGAAACAGGTTCTGGTTTTTCTTTAGTTGGCATACTCTTGCTTATGTTCAAACTTGTGTATGTTCCTCTAGACCTTTCTAATGCCTTAATTGATGAATAATCTAACTTTTTGATGATTTTTTCCTCATATGACGGTTCAATTTCACATAAAGTCCAGAAGGCACTCCTCATTGCATCTTTTACTTGCGGAATAGGATCAGTCAAGCCCTTAATAAGAATATTTTCCATGGAGTCTGCCAAGTAGAGAAAATCATCCGTATTGTTCATAGAATAATATCTTATGAAAATTAATTGGATCCAATTACCAGTATAAACACGCGGTTGGATGCTTTTGTCTTGAATAGCTGTATTTAATAATGTAATTATTTTGGTGTTCAGGTTTGTGTATAGTAAAATAGCAATTATTGCCACATTTGCATTTTGATGTTGTATAATTTTTCTAGCAGGTGTTAATTTGATTAAATTAATCAAAAAATATTCGATTAGATTAGAATCTAAATATGACCCCACAAAAATAGCTAACTCCTTGCACAATTGACATGAATTGTTGGATAGCGTCGTTCGCAATGATAACATTCCTTTTACTAAACAATCCTTAACGGATTTAATAAAGTTTGCAAACTCGTTCAGTTTGGTTAAGTAATTCTCCCCACGAAGAATTTGTCTTATTTTAACTATCAGGTTTTGTCTATTTTTCCAATTCTTTTCTGTTTCTTTGCCATCGAAATAAAGTGAAAATTCAACCAATAGATTTTCATAATTTGTATTATCTGAGCCTAATGGTTTGATCAATGAAGCGTCTACTTCCCAATTTGGAATATTGTGTAAAATGGATTCAAGTTGAGCGTCACTTGGTACTTCGCTTTCTGAATTCACGTATTTATCGTATAAAGTCCTATCTACCGAACGCAATATTTCCGTAGATAAGTTCTTGGAAATCTTTTTCTGAATTAATTCGTTGAGTAAATCAGACTTGGCTGAACTAGTGGCATTAACCGTGTTAAAGTAAAGTATAATGACCTGTTTTGATTTAACAACAACTTCAAAATTCGGGTCACTCAATAAGCCGGTGAGCACATTCAACACTAACTTGAAGGATACAAAACTGGAATATGATTCAATTATTTGATAGAGAATGTCTAATACTAAAACCTGAATTTTCGGATTGTTCTGATTGATCAATCCATCATTAATCAAGTAACGTACTATATGATCTATGTGGCCGTTAGATGATGATTCAATACACGTTTTCAAGGATTTCATTGCTGTTAATCTGATTGACTCCTTATTTTCCGCCAATCTGTTCAAAAGAAACGGTATGATAATTTTATAGACGGATTGTAAGATTGTTTGGTTTTGTATACTTATTCTTTTGATTAAATGGCACAATGTACTGAATGCTAGCACTGACAATTCACGAATCTGATAAGCCTGTATTAATGATGACATATACATATCTACATAATTTAGATCAACTAAATTCCTTTTTATGTATTGCTTGAAATTTGTTATTGCCGACTCACACTTTACAGTATCTCCGTACTGAATAGCTTCAAGCATCACCGAACCAGGACTATGAGAAGAACCACCGTGCCCGTATACATTATTGAACATGGTTAGCTTCTAGTGCACGAAACCAAAACAAACCAAAAAAGGAGCTGAGCTTTGGCGACCACATAACAAACGAAAACCTGGATCATTTTTCGTGGTACACTGGAACACTTATTTCTTTTTTATCTTGTTTGTCTTCGGTACATTCGTTGCCTGTTTTACTAATACACCAATTTTGCAGGAGAAGCATGCCTGCACTGCTGGGTTGGCTGAAGCCTACCTGCCAAGGCGTAAGTTGTACGCCGTACACTGCGTTTTGGAGAATGGCATTTAACATACGTGTTGCAAGACCTTGTCTGCGGTACTTGCTAGTGACAAAGATCCTTGATATTCCCACTTTTAGCTTCAACGCTGGTTCGGATTCATCGATCACACCTGTTTTGATGTTCATGTGGTATCCTTGCAGATAGGTCGATGATGGAGGGGGCGGGTCTGTAGTTACGATCCCCACCAATCGATTATTTTTAACATGTTTTTTATTTGCAGATAAAGACAGTGCAAAAACCACCTTACTTTCTAGTGGTCGATTCTTCCAGTTAGTAGAAGATTCAGAAGTGTTCAACCATCGCTTATTGACTATTTGAAGCATGTCACTAGTAACTTTCACTATATCTTTATCTACACAGGAAAGTAAAACCAGCTGTAAAGTCTCCTCAGGTATTGTAGAGTTGATTGTATCTATAACCTTTCCGTGGGTAAGGATTTTTTTGGTTATGCTTTTTGATATTTTGAGCCCATACAGCATCTCCTGGTGGAACCTGTCATGTTCGTCTCGAGATTCCTTTAAAGCTCTCACATAATTCAAGTTGCACTCGGGACACACAACAGCTTTCAGAGTCGGCACAGAAAACGTAGACTGCACTAATTTTCCTCCCTGTTTACCTCTCTTCACCTTCCTGCCCATATCTCTTCCTGTATTATCTTGTTCAATGAGTCGCCCAAAACGGCAATTTTTTTTTTAGTTTTTTCACCATAGCAATTGTTTTTTTCAGTTAAGGTACAATATTCCCGTAACTATAGTTAATAACTAAGCAATATTATGTTCTCCAAAGTCACGAAACGTTCCTTGCATTACAACTCTGAAGTTGCATCAAGATTAGCCACATCAGCACATCATCCAGTTGTCGTTGTCGGGGGTGGTCATGCAGGTATAGAGGCCGCTACTGGATCTGCACGTACCGGTGTGCAGACTACTTTGATTACTCCTAAATGGAACAATATTGGTACCACAAGTTGTAATCCCGCCTTTGGGAGGCATCGGAAAAGGTACATTGCTTAAAGAGATAGACGCCCTTGATGGTGTATGTCCCAGAATCGTTGACCAAGCCGGAATACAATTTAAGGTTTTGAATCGATCCAGGGGTGCTGCCGTTTGGGGATATAGAGCCCAAATTGATCGTGATTTGTATTTATCAGAAATGCAGAAGTTTATTAGAGGATATAAGAACCTAAATGTTATGGAAAGCAAAGTTGAAGATTTGATTATTGATTTTGCAGAAACTGATCAATTAGGACGATCTCATGGTACAGTTAAAGGTATCATTTTGAATGATGGCTCGATGTTGAAGTGTGATAAAGTGGTTATTACAACAGGTACATTTTTAGGAGGTGAGATACATGTTGGATTAAAATCGTGGCCAGCCGGTAGAATTGATGAGACTTCAAGTTTAGGACTAAGTAAAACATTTAAAAAGGTGGGGTTTATGATGGGAAGGCTGAAAACGGGTACACCTCCTAGAATAAGTGGAAAAAGTATCAATTATGATCTTGTTTCTACAGAGTATGGTGATGATCCGCCTGAACCAATGAGTTTCCTAAACGAAAGACCTAAAATTGAAAACCAAATTAAATGCTATGGTACTTATACGACTGAGAATGTTAAAAAATTGATTTTGAATAATCTTGAAAAAACTTTTCATATCAGAGAATCCGTCAAGGGACCAAGATATTGTCCTTCTTTAGAATCTAAAATACTAAGGTTTACTGATAAACCACAACACCGAGTTTGGCTTGAACCTGAAAGTTTGAATCAGGAGGAAAATGACATTATTTATCCTAACGGTATTTCGATGACTATGCCGGAGGACATTCAATTTGAAATTCTGAAAAACATTGTTGGTCTTGAAAATGTTAAAATGCTCAAGCCTGCTTATGGTGTTGAATATGATTATGTTGATCCAAGAGAACTAACCAAAACTTTGGAAACAAAATTGATTAACGGTTTGTATTTGGCTGGGCAAATAAATGGTACTACTGGTTATGAGGAAGCTGCATGTCAGGGTATAATAGCTGGTATCAATGCGGGATTGAAACAACAGAATAGTGAAAAAAATCTCATACTTGATAGGTCTGACGGATATATTGGTGTTTTGATTGATGATTTAATCACCAAGGGAGTCGAAGAACCGTACAGGATGTTCACATCGAGATCAGAGTTTAGGGTCAGCGTTAGAGCTGATAATGCCGATTTGCGACTAACCGAAATGGGTAAAGATATTGGTTGCATTAGTGAAGAAAGATGGCAGAGTTATTCCAAGGACAAGAAAATTTTTGATTATTCCCTTGCTAAATTAAAAGATTTCAAATTGAGCTCTGTTAAATGGGATGATAGATTATCTGATTTAAATATTGGTAATGATTCTAAATTGAAGTCAGCGTATGAAATCTTAAAGTATAAAGGATCAAAAATTGAGGACATACTAAAAATTGTTGATGATCCCAAATTGAATAAAAATGTGAATACAAGGATCAAGATGAAAGTTACAGTCGAAGGCAATTACAGTGGATACGTTAAGAAGGAGAAAGAATATATACGTGCATTCAAGGCTGATGAGAATTTGAAATTGCCAACCAACTTTGTTTACGGGAGTATTCCATCTTTGTCAACAGAGGTTATCACCAAATTAAATGAAAACCGTCCAGAAACCATAGGACAAGCTAGACGTATTCAAGGTATAACGCCTGCTGCTATTTTCGAACTGTACCGGATCAGCAAGAAATAGAACCATGTATATAGATCAGTTGTATTAACTACTTAATATAATCTTTTATAAATAAAGATAAGGAATAAATAAATAAATGAATAATTGTGTGTAATAGGGAATGTATGAAATGAAGTGAAGTGAAGTAGAGTTGCTAAATTAGAAAACCTATTGTTTGACTATCAACTCGTTTCTTTTAAGTTCATCAATCTTCTTGAAAGCCTCATACTGTGTTTCAGGAGTGGAAAACCCCAATGCATGTTGTCTCCAACTGTTGAATGAATCCCTAATACCTAAACCTAGGTTTCTGTCGGCCTCCCAAAGGGCGAACATTCCGACGAGGGATGCAGCAGCGACAGGCTGTCTGATGAAAAAGAATAAAAGGACTGCTGGTCTGTATGTGACTAAGAATGGCATTGTGTTTGGTGTTGCCTTGTTTCCAGGTATCTAGAGTAACTTGGCTGGAACATGAAAGAAACAAGCTCTCATTTTTGCTGTGGTGAAGGAAGAGGGGACACATAATTAAGTGGTGCACTGGTGTGTTGTTTTTTTTTGCTTTTTTTTTTGTTTGGTTTTGACTACATGAATGCAACGGTTTCTTGATTGAGCAAAGCTGCCATTCCAAGTGGGAGTTGAACAGTCTTGAGGAACAATGGACGTGGCCATTTTGCATGAATGTTTTCTGGGTTGTTTGCAAGCCGATCCGCATGTGAGACAGCATGCAGAAGCAGAGTTGAATCTTCTTAAAAGCACTATTGGATTTTCAGGTGCCTGTTTGGACATTTTATTTGCCGAAAATGTTCAACCAATTGTCAAACAGTCATGTTCCATTTATTTGAAAAATGTTATTACCCAGTCTTGGTCTTCCGGTAATGGTATCGATGATGGTGAAAAACCTATCATTCGGGAAAGATTGTTATTGACCATGACCAAATTGGATAAATCTTTAAGAAATCAGTTATTACCGGCCCTAGATGTTATCATTAAATATGATTATCCAAAAGATTGGCCTAATTTACTAGAAAACATTTTACACTTGATCAATAATTCAAATAATGATTTGAACTCATTATATGTTGGTATTTTTTGTTTCACAGAATTATGCAGGGAATATAGATGGAAACAAAATGAACAGAGACAACAAACACTTGATCCCGTGATTGAAAACTTTTTCCCAAGTTTATTACAAATTGGTACTCAATTGATCAATGACTCAAATTTGCTAAAATCTTATGAAGCTTCTGAAATTTTAAAATTAATAATTAAATGCTATAAATTTGTAACATATTTGGACTTTCCATCACCACTACGGAAGAATGAACAAATTGTCAGTTGGATTACATTTCATGTGCAGGTTATTAGTCTGAACTTATCAGAGGATTCTCAAACTGGCTGGATAAAATCACAAAAATGGTGTTATCATAATTTATATAGACTGTTTCAAAGGTATGGTACAAAGTCATTATCGTCTAAATTCCAGTATGATGATTTCAGAAATAATTTTAAAGTTGATATCTTACCACAATTGATTAGTGTTTACATTGAAAATTTGAACAAATGGTTAACGAATGAAAAATTCATTGCAGATTCAAATATGTACTATTTAATTTTATTATTAGAACAATGTTTATTGAAAAAATCTACATTTTTATTGATTGAGCCTCACTTTAATTTCCTCATTGTCAATGTGTCATTTAAGATTTTCCATCCCACCGATGAGGATTTGGAATTGTTTGAAGATGAACCTGAGGAATATATCCACAAAATTTTTGAAATTATTGACGAAAATACCGGCGAGGATGCATTGCATTCATTTTTATTTACTTTGGTTGAAAAAAGAATTGATTATCTGGTACCAGTGTTTCAATTTGTTGTTCAAAAATTCAATGAATTTAATAATGCCTCAGCTGAAACGTTAGAAATTGCCAAATCAAAGGAAGCAATCATGAAATTTTTGAGTCCAATTTCTTATAGATTATCAGATAGAAAAAATCCAGTATTAAATGAAATTGAACCGTTTATAAATAATTTCATTGTACCAAATTTCAACTCAAATTTTCAGTTCATTAGGGCAAGAACTTGTAATTTGATTTCAAAATTTGACAATTTTGAATTCAAAGAATCTGTCACTATTCAACATTTGTTTAATGGTATTATTCAATGTTTTTCAAATAATGAAAACACACTGGCAGTTCAAATTCAGGCGTCATTAGCAATTCAATCATTTATTAATTTAGCTGAATTTAAAAAGTTATTGGAAGGTTTAATTCTACCTACAATGGAAAAATTAATGGAATTGTCAAATAAGTTTGATTCTGATATATTACCTGCTGTTATGCAAGAAATTGTTGAATCTTTCCCTGATAAATTGGAACCGTTCGCAGATCAACTAATGGAACAACTAAGTAATAAGTTAATTTCTTTATTAAGATCAATCAATGAAATTTCTAACTCGAGTGAAATTGAAAATTACGAAGAATTTGAAAATTTATCAAGTGATAAAACATCCACTGCATTAGGCATCTTGAATACAATGATTACCATATTACTTTATTTTGAGAATTCTGCTGAAGTTATTGGCAGGTTAGAAGTTCACTATTCACAGGCTATCAAGTTTATCTTCAACAATAAAATTGATGATTTTTATGCAGAGGCAAGTGAATTAATTGAAAATACATTATTTTTAACTAGAAGTGTATCGCCGATTATGTGGTCATTGCTTAATGATTTCTTACAATGTCTTTTGGATGATGAGGATATCACTTTATATTTGGAAGATTCATTACCTGCATTGAAGAACTACTTGATTTATGGAAGTCCAGTTATCAAAGAAAATAATGAAGTTAAGGAATCAATTTTTAAATTGCTCATGTGCGTGCTGCAAATGGATTTTGATGAAAGTGATAATTTTGGTTCAACTGACTTAATTTATGTTGGTGACTTGAGCACAAATTTTGTGCTTGCGTTGGACAGCAATACAGTAAACGACAAATATTTGACAATTTTAATCAATTATGCATGTAAGTTTTTAATTGATATTGAACAAAGATTGGGTGAAAAATGTGGTAAATATAAGATTCAATTGTTGGATATCATAATTTCATCATTAGTCATTAGTCCAAATGTTACTTTAAAAACACTAATTGAAAACAGCCAGTTAGAATTATTTTTAACAAATTGGTTCAATTATACCAAGGATTTAAAAAGAGTTTTCGATTTGAAATTGTCCATTTTAGGTTACATATCCTTATTAAGTATTGATTTGAACTCCTTGAACTCGATGATGTTGACGAATATTTTGGGTGCTTGCGGATCCAATGTTTCCAAATTATTTGTTGAAATTCCCAAGGCAATTAAAGATTTAGAGAAGAAACGTGCAGAATATACTGATAAGAGCTGGACCAATGAACAGACATTCAATATTAATGCTGTTGGAGAAGATGATGATGATGACGACGAACATGGTGGAGAATCAGCGCTAAAAATTGGCGAGCAAGCAGATGATGGTGATGATGACTATTCACATTTGTTTGAAGGTGGTACAAAGTTCACATTTGACCATGATGACGACGATGAGTTAGATGAGGATCCATATTCAAATAGTAGTTTGGACAAAATCAATATATTCCAACAGTTTCACCGTTTCATCATGGACATGCAGAAGGGAGAAAGCGAGAAGTACAGTTTAATTTTTGGCGGGTTGTCTGATGTCGATAAGGAAATATTGACAAATATATTAAGCAGTATATAAATAGATTAGATAAAAAGTGTTGAAAATTAAAATAGCCTGTTAAGTAGATAAAAGAGCGGTAATACGTAATTTTTGCATCCATATATGGTGAGTATCATTAGCACGGTAGCCATACACCCCAACAAGATCTTTTCAAATTTGGTCATTATTGGACCTGGAGTTGTGTAATAAATCATTCCGATAAACATGTCTATCCATTGCACAAGCAATGGATTTGAATGGAAGGAGACCTTTTTCACCTCATGCCTTATTATTAGCTTCGTCATGTGGCGCAACAACGAAGCTTGCTGGTGTCTTTATCTATATATCGTGCTGATCTTACTTAAACACTGTGAAGATTCATGTAAACATATATCAATCCACGAATAGAGCTAGTTGGGAAAAAGCGGAAAAACATTACTTACGTAATGTTATTGTCGTCGATCGACGGCCTATTTTTTTTATTAATTCAGGGTTTGTCACCCGCGCATCCTACACGTGACCATTCTTTTGTGACTGCTGCTTACTGTGAATACGCTCAATTCGCGCATCTTGCTTTGTGCCTCTATATACTTTTTTAGTGAGACATTCTTTCGATTTTCAACATGTTTTTTTCACTTGCAGGGTAGTTTTTGAATTTTTTGAAACTTCTTTTAAGCAAACTGACCGGATTTCACATATCTGAGGAAGAAGTATCAAATCTTAACCAAGTTTAATCAATCGAATAATGTCTGACGTTGAAGAACAACCAATTGTCCAAGAAGAAGAAGTCGTCGTTGAAGAAGAAGCATCTGTTACTATCGAAGACTGCTTAAAGAAAGTTCTTAGAACTGCTTTAGTTCACGATGGTTTAGCTAGAGGTTTAAGAGAAGCAACCAAGGCTTTAACCAGAGGTGATGCACAATTGTGTGTTCTTTGTGATGCTGTCACCGAAGCTGCAATTATTAAGTTAGTTGAAGCTTTATGTAACGAAGGTGATAACAAAATTCCATTAATCAAAGTCTCTGATGCTAAGCAATTAGGTGAATGGGCTGGTTTATGTCAAGTTGACAGAGAAGGTAATGCCAGAAAGGTTGTCGGTGCATCATGTGTCGTTATCACCAAATGGGGTGCTGACTCTGAAGAAAGAAATGTTATCTTAGAACACCTTTCTCAATAAATGTGATGGGTTATTATATAGTTAATTAAACTCTAGATTTCTTTTAATATATGATAATGCTTTATAGTTTGTTTTATCATTCTTCTGATTTAATTTTATATACTAGCTATTTACTATTATCACTTAAAAAGAACTTTTCTTAAACTACAATTCCAATCCAATATCATCCGTTTGACCCTCAGGTTCATCAATAATGGCCTGTTCGTTGTCCAATCCATTAACATCTCCAATGTTACTACTGCTGTTAATATTGTTATTATTATATTCATTCATTTCTTCCTCCAAATCCTGATCTTCAAAATCGATATCAAAAAAATCAACATCATCACCAACAATTTCTTTATAAATCTTTTTTGATTCTTCAACTATACCATCATATGACAATTCACATGATGGCATTGAAGAAATTATGATATCATCCTTTGATTTTATTATTTTATTTTCATCGTATCCATAACTGAAGTCTAAATTTGTTTGATCGATTGTCGTTAATTGAGTAAATTCAAGTTTCAATAGATAATTGAGATTTTCATTAACTTTGAAATGTTTTAGATTTTCACTTAATTTCAATGTACCTGAAGGAGTCAAACCTAGTTTATTCTCTCCATCGACAAATTTTAAGTCATTTTCATCAAATGATTCGAAATCAAAATTACTTTCCCTTAAATAACTTGCCTTTAATCTATCCAATGCATCATTTAAATCGGTACTTCCATTTGGTGCAATTGTATGCAAATACCAAATACATTTACCACTTGGACAACATCCGGTACCGGATCCCATTATTAAACATTCAACAGGATATTTATTATTATTCTCTAAAGAATTTGGAGGGAAAATCACTATTGATGAAGATTCACTTTCATTGAACCATTCAGCACATGATTTATCAACAACAACAACCATTCTTGAAATTTCGTAAAATTTTTCTCCACTTAATGAAATATTTGTTTGATTTAAAGATGACACTATCATTTCATTAACTTTAATTTTTGAGCCATCATTCAGATTGGCAATTTTGTTGACCTTATCATAATTAAGCAGATTTGTATTCAGTTTATAAATTGTACCAGCAACTGCAGCAGATCTACAAAATCCTTGACTTACTTCGCCAGGTCCACCAAATTTGGAATATAGTGTTGGGAAATTACCATAAATGTTTAACGATAGTAAATATCTTCTAATCCGTTTTAGACCTTCAGTTACATGAATATTTGGATTATTGACCAATCCAAGTGTAAAGATCAATTCATTAATAAATTTGGTTTCAAGTTTGAATTTAGTTTGTAAATATTGGGATAATGTCTGTTTTGGATTATCTATTTCATTTAGATAACTATCACTTATAACAAATTTGATGAATTTCATTAGTTTTCTTTTTGTCAATAAATTTAGTGATTCATCGGTGAAAATATCTTCCTTCGAACTGACCAATTTACCCAAAGTATTATTTTCAAATGTATGAAAATCGCTTAGACTTTGGAATTCCAGATAATGATAAACTCTTGATTTGACTAGTAAATTAAGTAAATTTGAATTTGTGAATAAGATTTTAGGTGATAAATCAATCCCATAATCTCTTGAGACAATTTTGAAATCATGATCATTGATGTCTAACTTAATATTTTTATAGTTTTTGAATCCGATTTTATTTAGTTTAGAGTTAATATACCAATTTTTGATTTGTTCAATTGTTAGAGTTGCGAAATTATCACCATAATAGGGATTTGAATCGATATGTAAGACCCTGCTCCCCTGCCATGACAATGCAGCTGCAAGTATACTTTCTATCAAACCAGTACCGCAAATAAGAACATCGCATTCGAGATTATCCGGTAATGACTCGATATTGGGTTTTTCGATGCCCTGTAATTCTGGGATGACAGAGGGTCTTCTCGAAGAGAAGGCGGACACTGACGATGGTCTGCGTTCGACTATGGAGGGACGACGATCAGTGTAGGACATGGCTAGCGGAACGAAGGGGGAAGCTTTTGTTTATTTTATTATTGTTATTGATAAGGAAGAAAAATTTTCATTTTAATTTTCATTTTCATTTTCATGTTTAGCTTTTCTTCTGTTTTGTTTTTGTCTTGGATGTAGCGAGAGTTTAGAAATGAAATTCTAATCGGTTGAGTTTGGTTTGAATGGGTATATAAATATTATTTATTGAAAATATAGGGAAAATATAGGGCAATGAAGGTAGTGATTCAGCGAGTCAAACGTGCGTCTGTTACAGTTGATAACAAGGTTATTTCGGAAATCAGCAAAGGGCTATGTTTACTGGTTGGTATTACCAATGACGATACGGTTGAAGATGTGAACAAATTGGCATCCAAGGTTCTGAAACTTCGTCTCTTTGAGGATACGGAGCAAGCGGCCGGTACTAATACTGAATGGGTTGGTAAGCCATGGATGAAGAGCATTATTGATATTAAGGGTGGAATTTTGTCGGTGTCACAGTTCACACTGTATGCCAATATCAAGAAGGGAGCTAAACCGGATTTCCACAAAGCGCAAAAGGGCCAGGTTGCCGTTGATCTCTACAATGCGTTTCTACAAGAGTTGCGTAAAGGTATGATTGATGAAACACTTGTTAAAGATGGTGAGTTTGGTGCTATGATGGATGTGTCTATTGTGAATGATGGGCCAGTGACGATTGTATACGATACAAAGGAATAGATAGAAAGATATATAAAGAGTTAGAAATATAAAAGTGTCGAATGTTGAGTGGTAAGTGTTTGATTTGGAGACTACTTTTTATGGCGATTGTGAAACAGGCGAAAGGGAGAGAGAGATCTCATTGGCGAAAGGTTTCTGGAAGGGGAAGTTTCATGGGACGTTGTTGGAGATAGGGTATTCCTGCTTGAACTACGAGAGACTGATCTACCGACACGAAGAAACCTTGAAGTACGGTTATGAGGTGGGTTTGTATTTTCAGAGGAAGCGGAACGTTCCATTTCGAGGGTTTTATTTGCAAGAGTTGGATCATAAACTGAAGGATAAGATGTGAGATCCTTTATGAAGGTTGAAGTGTCTATAAAATGGGTATCTTGAGCAAGTTTTGGAGAGAGATTGTACGATGGATTGAGGACGATGACAGGACAGGGACTGTCGTTGATGAAATGTTTTGTCATCGAGGTATCTTCATTCAAAAAGTTTGTTAGTTTATTTTTTTTGATTCCCTTTGTCCCCATGACCATGAAAGTTGGTTCGAAATCTTTCATTGCACGAGCGAGAGCAAATTGTACGGAACCGATTCTTATTTCAATGATAAGTTTGAGTTTCGTGTTGTTTATATTGAGTTTTGAGATTTTTTTGAAAAGAGCTTTGCAATCGGCACGATGAGACTGGACTCCATTTTTCATTACGGTTTGTAAAGGGATTACTTTGAGTACGATTATGATATCGTTGTCGATGGCGAAATCTGCGAGAGTCCAAGAAATGGCGGAAAGAGAGGGAATTTCCTCATCAAAGGGTACTAAAACCGCACGGGATGAGTTTTCGTAGTGGAAATGTTTGTTCTGATGTATTATGGTCATTTGATATTTGGATACGTCTAGATTTGGAGAGTAAGTATCGAAAGTGATAGAATTTTTCTTCTTTGAGGCGCTGTGGTGATGGATGTGATCTTTGGTGCTGTGGTCGTTGCTAAATTGATACATGAGGGAGTTGTGGATGGTGTTGTGTTGGGTTTGCAGGTCGGGGGGCATTTCTTCATCTAAATGTAGATGGCCCTTGACGTTGATCTGGCCGACATCTTTCGGGAGATGGGAGTTGTCGGTGAGGATGTGTTGTATGGATTCGTCGATATCGTCGTTGGCGGCCTCGTTTCGGGCTTCATCGAGGTTTTCGTCTCTGATCTGGAAGGACGAGTTGTCTGTGTCCGGCGGCATGTCGAGTGGAAGGGGCAGGTGTTTGGTGTTTGGTGTTTGGTGTTTTTTACGGTGGAAATCTGAATTTGAGGCGGAGCGAGCAGGTGCCATTTATTTATTTATCTACAGCATTCCGTCTCTACCTTGTTTGCCTGCTGCTCCGGAGCACACACGCCAACCATGTGCCGCTTTCTCATCTACAAGGGCAACGAGCCCATGACTCTATCAAACCTGCTCACGAAGCCGGCCCACTCCATCATCAACCAGTCGTACGACTCCCGGTTGCGGATCGACGCCCAGCCAGTGAACGGAGACGGGTTTGGCGTCGGCTACTACACACTGGAGGACGAGGAGAAAATCGAAAACGACGGCGTCGGCGACGGCGACGGCAACGGCGCGTCGAGCGGCGCGTCGAGCGACGCTGCGAGCGACGCGTCGCCGTGTGTGTACAAGGCGATAACTCCGGCGTGGAACAACATCAACTTGCAGACGATCAGCGAGAAGACGCGGTCGAAGCTTATTTTCGCGCACGTGCGCGCGTCCACCTACGGGGTGCTCAGCGAAACGAACTGCCACCCGTTCACGCACCGCAACCTCATGTTCATGCACAACGGGGGGATTTCGAACTTCAACCGGATCAAGCTCCGGCTGATCAACTTTGTGGACGAAGACTTTTTCTTGCAAATCAAGGGCTCGACGGACTCGGAATGCTGTTTTGCGCTGTTTCTCCACTGCCTGCGTGCCAACGGCTTTGATCCTGACTGCGGCCGCGCGTGCGACATCGCCGTGCTGCGCGCGTCGCTTGTGGACGCCATTCAGCACATCAAGCGGTGGACGGACGACGCGGCGACTTGCGACGGCGACAACAACAGCAACGACCCGTCGTTGCTCAACTTTGCGGTTACCGATGGCGAGAACGTCGTGGCGTCGCGCTACGTGACGTCACGTACCGACGAGGCCGCGTCGCTCTATTTTTCCACGGGATCAAACTTTGTCGAGTATGCGCCGGGGATGTTCCGCATGGAGCGGCTCAACAAGGCGCAGAACCTCGTGTTGGTGGCGAGCGAGCCGCTCACGTTTGAGCGCAACGACTGGCTCTCGGTGCCGACCAACTCGACGGTGTCCGTGTCGGCGCGCCGCAACGTGCTGCTGCACCCGATCATTGACGAGTACTACCAAAGCGACCCGCACCAGGCGCGCTCCAACCGTTTTGCCTCGTCGCGCGGGATGCTCGGCGCGTACCCCACCGCGCAGGACGTCCACGACGCCGTTCCGCCGTTGGAGCGCGAGGGCCGTCGGGCGGCGGCGGCGGCGCGCGCAGCGCTTGCCTCCGGGGCGTAGCCGGCGCAGCATCCACAATCAGATTATACTCAAGCTTATACTTCTACTTATCGCTATACACACGTACACACGTACACACCCAGCCTACGCATTGTAGTCGTTTGCCGGCGGCGCCCCGTTCTCGCTGCGCATGTACATGTCGATCGCCGTCGAAAACGCCGCAAAGCCCGCACACCCAATAAGCACGGCCTCCGGCCCACTGCGCACGGCAAGCGCGCCCCCCGTCAAGCAGCCCGCCGCCGCGCCGTTCGCCACGTCGCTGCGCCCGCGCAAGCCCTCGATGCAGCACTCCACGCCGCTGAACACGAGCCCGATGTAGCCGAAGTTGCGCGCGCTGCTCTTGGTGCGCGCCCACACGTCGCGGAACTGCATGCGCATCTGCTCGCGCAGCGGCAGCTCGAGGTAGCGGCTCTGCGCGAGCGCCCCCGCGCGGTCCATGTTGCCCATCGCAAGCGGCGTGTCGTAGGACATCGACGCCATGAAAAACCCAAACACGCCCCCGAGCACAAATCCACTGCCCCCGGCAAGCATCGCCTTCCCCGGACACGACGACACAAACGCCATGATCTGGCGGGCGCCCTCCTCGCCCTGCTCGTCGGGCGTCATCTCCGCAAGCGTCTTGGTAGGTGCTGGTAAAAACGGATTGTTCATCTGATGTGGTCGTTGCTGTGCGTTGCTGTGCTGGATCCAACCGTGGCACACCCACCGCCACCACCTCCACCAGCAGGTTCAACAGCTCTCGTGGTGAAAAACTTTCGCCCTCGCACAACCCTCCGCACCGCAGCTGCTTCGCGCGTTGCGTCGTACTGGTTAATTTTTTCTTGTTTTGCTGTTTCCGTTGTACTGCCATTTTAAGCCCTCCCCTCTTCCAGCCGCGCGTCGCCGTCGCCACAGCCACAGCCACATCCACAGCCACAGCCACAGCCAACACTAGTCTGTACTAAATTGAATCACTATTTACAAAAGCTTTACAGCATTACACACACATATATATACTCGTTTCCTGCACCATCAAATCACTTCTTTGGCTCCTCCTTGTCACCAGACTCACCACTTTCTTGCTGGTTCTTGTACATCTTTTCAAACAACTTCAAGCTGGATTGCTGTAATTCGTCATACTTGGCCTTGATGTCCGCAACTTCAACACTGTCACCTCCATTGACCTTGACAACAAGTTCTCTTAGCTCACCAATCAACTTCTTCACATTCTCAGCATCAGTCTTGTCCAACTTGTCACCAAATTCAGTCAGGGACTTTTCAGTATCATTGCATAATTGATCAGCCTTGTTGGTTTGTTCAATTGCTTCCTTTCTGGCCTTATCTTGGTCCTTGAATTTCTCGGCATCATTGACCATCTTTTCAATCTCGCTGTCTGTCAAACCCGACGATCCCGCAACTGTAATTGAAGAATCCTTGTTCGAAGCCTTGTCCTTGGCTGAAACATTGATGATACCATCCGCATCAATATCAAATGTAACCTCGATTTGTGGTACACCCTTTGGAGCCGGTGGAATACCGGCTAATGTGAAGTTACCAATTAACTTGTTGTCTCTGACCAATTCTCTTTCACCTTGGAAAACTCTGATTTCAACCGATGTTTGGCCATCTGCTGCAGTCGAGAAAACTTGGGATTTCTTGGTTGGAATTGTAGTATTTCTTGGAATTAATCTTGTGAAAACTCCACCCAAGGTTTCGATACCCAAGGATAATGGAGTAACATCCAATAATAAAACATCTTTAACTTCACCCGATAAAACTGCACCTTGAATGGCTGCACCAATTGCAACTGCTTCATCTGGATTGACAGCCTTTGAAGGTTCCCTACCAAAGATTTCTTTAACGGTTTCAATAACTTTTGGCATTCTAGACATACCACCAACTAAAATAACTTCACCAATATCCGAAGTTGCTAAATTGGCATCCTTCAATGCTTTTTTACAAGGTTCTAATGTCTTCTTGATTAAAGGTTCAACCAATTTTTCCAATTGAGATCTGGACATCTTTAAATTGATATGTTTTGGGCCTGTTGCATCGGCTGTAATGAAAGGTAAGGAAATTTCAGTCGATAAAGTTGAAGATAATTCGATTTTCGCCTTTTCAGATGCTTCTCTAATTCTTTGAATGGCCATTCTATCATTTTCTAAATTGATATTGCTTTCCTTCTTGAATTCTTCAACAATATATCTAACCAATGTAATATCGAAATCTTCACCACCTAAATGGGTATCACCATTGGTAGACTTAACTTCAAAAACTCCATTATCAATATCCAAAATGGAAATATCAAAGGTACCACCACCCAAGTCGAAAACTGCAACAACCTTGGAATCATCCTTTTCTAATCCATAGGCTAAAGCAGCAGCAGTTGGTTCATTGACAACCCTAGCAACATTCAGACCAACAATCGCACCTGCATCCTTTGTTGCCTGTCTTTGAGAATCATTGAAATATGCAGGAACTGTGACAACGGCCGAACTGACATTCTTACCAAGGTATGCTTCGGCGGTTTCCTTCATTTTATTTAAAACAAATCCACCAACTTGAGCAGGAGAGTATTTTTCACCTCTTGCCTCAACCCATGCATCACCATTGGAGTGTTTGACAATCTTGTAAGGAACCTGTTTGATATCCCTTTGAACTTCTGGATCTTCAAATCTTCTACCAATCAGTCTCTTGGTTGCAAATAGGGTGTTTTCAGGATTGACAACCGCCTGTCTCTTGGCAGGAATACCAACTAATCTTTCACCATCTTTGGTGAATGCAACGACGGAAGGAGTGGTTCTGGAACCTTCGGCGTTCTCAATGATTTTAGGAGTCTTACCTTCCATGACCGCGACGGCAGAGTTGGTAGTACCTAAATCAATACCAATGACGGTACCTTGGACCTTGTTGGAATTATGTCTAACAAAATTTTTTGGAAGCTAAATGAGAGCACATGTTAGTATTCTAGTTGTTCTGGAGGTGAAAAAAAAAAAAAGAAAAACAAATAGGCAAATTAACTTGAATACATACAGTTTTGATGTTCTTGGAAACGTTGGCTAACATGATGGATGATAGTTTGCACTGCTAAGAGAATAAGAGTCCAGAAAAAAGAAGGGGCATGTCGGGAACTAGCCAAGGTGGAAAAAAATGGAAAAGTGGCAAACCAACCTATTTAATGCAAAAGCGTCACCGTGGCGAGAAACGGGAGACGGCGGCGTGGAATATGCTAGAACAAATGGATGTACTCGCGCCCGTGCACCACAACAATTTTGCCTGCCGCCTCGCCGTCCGCGCCGCCGCGGCTGCCGCTGCTGCCGCTGGTGCTGCTGCAGACGCGTCGCACGCCCTGCGCCACCTCCTCTGCGTCCAGAAACTTTCCCCCGTGCACCACCAGCTCCACCACATGCGCCACGCTGTAGCTTTTCCCCGTGCTGCGCAGCTCCCGCAGCACCGCGGCCGCTACGTGCGCCACCTCGTCCGCGCGTTGCTGCTGCTGCTGCTGCTGTTTGCGCTGCGCCTCCGCCCGTCGACGCGCCGTCTCGCCGCTCGCCACCCGTCGAACCTCCCGCTCCCGCACGCGCTGCAGCACACTCGTTCCGTGTGCCGGTGGCACTGCAGGTGGCGCTGCCGGTGCTGGCGGGGGCAGAAGCAGCAGGTCCCTAAACGACGTTTTCTTGCCCTTCTTCTGGGGCCGGTCCTTTGATATCTTCATCTCGTGGTGCTCTATGGCACTGTAAACTGTTACTGTAAACTGTTACTGTTTGCTATGTACGTGTATATACAACCCGGTTCGCAAGCAAGCAAGCAAGCAAGCACGCACGCACGCACGCACGCACGCACGCTACTCCGCAAGACTGCACACCAGGCTGGCAAGCTGCAGAAAGGAGCCCACGCCTTCCACGACACGCAGCTGGCACTCGCCCACGCGACGCAGCAGACGCAGTTGCGCCTCGCCGCCCGCCGTCGCGTCGTCAACCGTCTTGCACACCCGGAAAATCACCCCGACAATGTCCACGGCCGAGTACCCCTGCGCCCACAGCGCACGCAACACGCCCAGCGCCGCGTCGACGTCTCCGCGCACCGCCGCGTCCACCATGCGCCTCACCACCACCGGGTTCGGCATGTCCACAAGCGCAAACACGTGTGCCGCGTCGACGACGCCGCAGCCGTAGTACACGCTCTGCAGGTTGTTGAGCGCCTGTCGCACGTCGCCGTCGCACGTGAAAATAAGCGCGCCCAGCCCGTCGTCCGTGCACACGCCGCCAATGCCCTCCGCGTCGGCGACGCGCTGCAATGCCCGCAGCACGTCGCCGTCACGCACACGTGCAAACCGCAGCAACGCGCACCGACTCTGCAGCGGCTCAATGATCTTGCTCGACTGGTTGCATGAAAACACAAACCTCGTGGAGTTGGAGTACACCTCCATTGTGCGCCGCAACGCCTGCTGGGCACTGGCCGTGATCGAGTCCGCCTCGTCCAGAATGACAATCTTGTGCCGATTGAACGGCAGCGTCACCTTCCGCTGCGCAAACGCCTTGATCGTGTTACGCACCACGTCGATCCCCCGGTCGTCGGACGCGTTCAGCTCCAACACCGCCTCCTTCAGCAACCTCGGGTCGTTCCCCAGTAGCTCTCGGGCCAGACACAACACCGACGTCGTCTTCCCAATCCCGGGCAGCCCGCTGATGATCATGTGGGGCAGATTCCCGTCCACCGCTATGCGCCGCAACGCGTTCACCGCCTCGTCATTGCCCACCACGTCCCGCAATGCCACGGGCCGGTACTTTTCCACCCACGGCAGCTCCAGGTCCAACGGATACTTCATTGCTTCTTCGTTGGCTTCTCCTTGCAACTGTCGCCCTCCTAGCTGCTGCTGCACCTCTTGCACGCCGAAAACTCTGCACCCGCAGCACTCGCAGCACCCGCAGCACTCCTCACTTGCGCACGCGCCCCGCCGCGCCCCGACGCGTCTGCTTCTTGCGCGCCTGCTTCCTCCGCACCAGCCCGCTCACGTCCCGCGCGCCCGTCGCGTCGCCGCCCGCGCCCACGCCCACGCCCACGCCTTGCAGCAGCCCCATCAGCTGCTCCCGCTCGGCCCGCCGCTGCTGCTGCTGCGTCTTCAGCTCCTCCAGCCGGCTCTGCACGTCCGCCGCCAAGTCGTCGTCGGCCACCAGCGGCAGCAGCTGCTCCATGCAGCCCACCGCCCGCGCAAGCCCGGCGGCTTCCCCCGTAAACTCGCAGGCCAGCGACAGCTTGAACAGCGCCTCGTGCCGCCGCCCGCTGTCGCCGGCAAACGCCTTCCCCAGCATTTCCGTGGCCCGCCCGTAGTCCTCCGCCGCCTGCGCAAAGTTCTCCGTCTCCAGGCTGATGTCGCCCATGAGAAGATGCACATCTGCCAGCCGGACAAACACGCTGCTGAACTCACATTCCGTAGCACAGTAGGGCTCCTCTACAGGACTCAGCTCCGCCAGCTGCTGCGTGTACAGCAGTCTTGCCAGGTCCAAAATCTCCCAGGCAATCTCAAAGTCAGACTGTGTTTCCTCTGGCTCTTCAACCTCTTCATCCCCTGCCTCTTCATCGACAACCTCCTCCTCCTCCTCCTCCTCCTCCTCCTCCTTCGCAACACTGTCACTAAACCGGAACTGCCCGTCTCCGTCATTCTCCTCCTCCTCCTTTCCTGCCACCGCCTGCTCCCGCCTGGCAAGCCCCAAAACATCGCTTCCCTGCACACCGTTCTCAAACAACGCCTTCCCGTACAAAAACATCAGGTCTGGGTCGTCCTTGCCGTTTTCCAAGTTCGACATCTGGCACGCCTCCGAATACACTTCGACAGCGTCCTCGTACCGGTGTTCCGCCATCGCTTGGGCTCCTTCTCTCAGCAGCCTCTGTAGTGCCATTGCTGTTGTTGTTGCTGTTGTTGTTGCCGTCGCCATGACCATTGCTACAGCTATTGTCGTCGCCTTCTCTTGTCCAGGCAGCCTCTCCTGGCAAACGCAACGCGTCCACTCTTTTTGCCTCGTTTCTCGCGCAGCGCCAGTTTGGCTTGCCCATTTCTGGTGTGTTTGCATGCATGCTTGTTTACATGTTTACTTTTGAACTCCTCTTCTTTTCCACCCCCTTCCCTTCCCCTGCAAGGCCCATCCAATGCAACAAGTGCTCTCACCCACCGCCCTGGAAGACTCCAGTACCAAAATCATCCGCAGAAAACCAAACGGCTATGTCGGGTTCGCCAACCTCCCAAAACAATGGCACCGGAAATCCATCAGAAGAGGCTTCAACTTCAACCTCATGGTGGTTGGTGAAAAAGGCCTCGGCAAATCCACCCTCATCAATACCCTCTTTAACAGAAACCTGTACGACCTAAATTCAGAACAGTCCAGTAGTTTTGTCAAACTGGACTCCGATTCCATCCAACCGGAAATCAAGTTTGAAACCCTCAACACAGAAATCGAGGAAAACAACGTTAAACTAAACCTCTCAGTCGTCGACTGTGTTGGTTTCGGCACCTCGATCGACCAAACCGACTCTTGGAAACCAATAGTCGACGAAATCAACTCAAGATTCGACTCTTATCTCGAAGCAGAGACCAAAATCAATAGATCAAATGTATCCCTGGATCACAGAATTCATGCTTTGTTATACTTTATCGAACCAACAGGTCATTCTCTCAAATCTCTAGACATCAATTTCATGAGATCTGTCCATGAAAAAGTCAATTTGATTCCTGTAATCGCCAAATCAGACATTTTAAACGAAGTTGAAACTGAAAACTTCAAACAAAAGATTTTACATGATTTAAACCATCAAAATATTAAAATCTTTCATCCGATAATCTATGAAAATGATGATGATGAAACCAAACTAACTGGTAATGACATCATCTCTAAACTTCCTTACGCCATTGTCGGTTCAAATGGTTTGGTCAAATTAAATGATGGTAGATTGGTTAGAGGTAGGCAATACCCTTGGGGTTTAATTGAAATCGATAACGAACAACATTGCGATTTTATCAAATTAAGACAGCTGTTAATCAGAAATTTCATGGAAGAGTTGAAGGATTTGACTTCTAAAAAATTGTATGAAAACTACAGAGCCAATAAACTGATCAAAATGGGTATTACACAAGACAACAATGTCTTTAAAGAATTCGATCCGATTTTAAAACAAGAAGAAGAGAAAAAACTGCACGAGGCAAAACTTTTAAATTTGGAAAATCAAATGAAACAAATTTTTCAGCAGAAGGTTAGCAGAGAAGAGAAAAAACTGCAGGATACTGAAGCCGATCTATTCACCAAACACAAAGAAATGAGGGATAAGTTGTTAAAGCAGATCAAAATGCTTGAGGACAAAAAGAAAGAAATAGAGTCCACCAGTAATAAATTCTCCGCTGTAGACTCTTCACAGGTCCAGTCGCCCTCCATTCCACAAAACCATCTTTCTCCACAACAACAACAACAACCATCAAAGACAAGAAAAGGTTTCTTGCGTGGTTAGTTGTGTTTATCCACCTCTCTCTTCACGGCTCCTCCTTTCCTTTTTTTTCTTCTTCTCCATTTACACTATATAACTACTCGACTCTAGACATCCTAAATATAGAAAACAACAGCAAACACACATGCAGCCGCAGACTAAAACAAAAAACACCATGTTTTGTAAATTCCCTTTGGTCGCCCAATTAGGCAACTTTCGGGCTTGATATCCACACACTTCCATCCACCTATAAAACGGAAACCTGCACTTTCTCCTCCGATTCCACTCTGACCTGCTTCTCCCACTACCACCACCACCACCATGAAAGGAGCACTTGCAGCTGCACTGCTTGCACTTACCGGCTTGGCACAATCAATCGTCATCACAACAACGCTCAACTCGGTCCAGGAAAGATCAATGGCCGTCATCAGCCAGCAGTCCTTTATCCACACCATCCTCTTGGACGCTGTTACGGACAATGCCCGGTACACCAGCGTCATGGCAGCCGAAGGAATCGTGTTCCCGCCTCAACTCTTTCAGTTTCTTGTCCAGTTGAGCACGTACGACGTCACTGAATTCCCAACCAGCGTCTATGCTTCCAGCTTCCCCTTTGACAACTTCCAGACCTTCATCACAAACTTCCCCTGGATCAGTGACTACATGTCCCAGCTCAGTATGACCGAGTTCAAGGTCCCCAGTGACTACAAAGTCATGACAATCACCGATACTACTTCTGCTGCTGCATCTACTGCTATGCCGCTACCGTCCTCCTTCTCCGTGCCAATCGCTTCACCAACAACCACATCAAAGCGTGTCCCTTCCGCTTCCTCCTCTGCTAACTCTTCCAGCTCTCCGTTCTCAACCGTCTCATCAATCGCCTCAACCACACGCAACGCAGCAACCACGCTCGTTCCCAACACTTTGTTCTTCCTCGTGCTCTCCATCTTCTTCGCCATGTCCTAGAGCAACCGGTCAATCCGTTCCATCTATACTTTGTTTATCTTTTGTTAGTATTCGTTTCTTTCTCATAGCGCTTGAGTATTGTATATAAACCGTGGGTATTCTCCTACTAGTTGGATGAAGTCCGGCTGGTTCACCCGCTTCCTCACAAAATCAGCCAAATCGGCATCAGAATCCATCCTGATGTCATTGACAAAGGTGTTTAAAAGCGTCGAAGCATCCGTTGGCGCCTCCCTTGGCACCTCCCTTGCGTCCTTATCAACAATATCTGCTCCTTCCCTAGCAAGCACACGGACACAGTAGTCAAACAAATCACCCTCTACACTCATCTGCACCTTGCACCATCCGCCTTTGTTGTCCCGATACTTGATGGCAATGTCGGGACGGCGTTTGTACACTTTGATTCTCGTGTCCGTGCTCCACATGGCCTGCAACACTGTGTCTGAGCCGTGTTGCACGGTGAGCTTGTTGGCAGCCAGACATAGCCGGAACTGCAGCCCCCTGTCCTCCAACGCCTGCCAGACCCTTGTACTGCCCTCCTGGACAGCCACCCGTGATACTACTACGTCCATTTCCCGTGTCTGTGTCTCCTCCGAAAAAGCTTTAGAGCCACAGCAGAGCCTGCATTAGTAATGGGAAAAGTGAAAATGAAACCAAAACCAGCGAAAACTCTCTTATCGTGTGTTTATCTTGGTTTGCTCACCTCCTCCACCGTTTTAGATCCTTCTGTTTTGCAGGCCAATGACACACGTCACAGCGGAAGAGACTCCCCATGGCCGTCACATGGGTGTCACCGAAGTGGTGATGATGATCGTGCAAAGAATCATTGGCTCAGGAATTTTTGCCGTCTCATCAATGATCTACAGGGACGTTGGTGGATCTCCTGCACTCTTCTTCCTGGTTTGGGCCATTGCAGGTTATTCAAGCTATGCAGGTCTAATGTGCTTCTCCGAGTTGGGCTCAGTTATACCTAGAAGTGGCGGGGTCAAGGTCTTCCTCCAGGTGATATACGATAAACCTTTCATGATGATTAATGTGGTATTTGGAATTTTCGTTGTCATCTTTGGCTCCTTGATTGCAAACGTGCTGATCTTTGGCGAGTATCTTCTCTACGCAATGGGTTTCACCAATGAAGAATTCATTATGAAATACTACAAACCCATTGGATTTGCATTTTTGTTCCTGGTTTCAATCATGCTACTATGTTCGACTAAATTTGTGGTTAAACTTCAAACATTCACCGGGTTCTTGAAGGTCATTTTACTTTTGGCAGTGTCCTTGATGGGTATTTCAGTTTTAATTATCCCCTCCTCGGTCACCAAAATACCAAATAATCTTCACTGGAAAGATTTTTTCAAGGTCAAATCGTCAGTTACTGTTTCATCATTTACTTCTGCTATTTTAAAAGGAATTTTCTCTTTCAATGGTTGGCACACAACTCACAACGTTTTGGGCGAAATCAAAGATCCAATCAAAACTATGAAAACAGCTGCTCCTCTAGCGATTCTTCTGATCAACATTTGTTATTTCTTGATCAATTTAACATATTTAATTGTTATACCATCAGATGAATTACTGGAAATTGATGAAATGATTGGATTGATTCTCTTTGAAAAATTTTTCGGTAATTCATTCGGTAAACTTATATTATCAGCCCTGATTGCATTCTCTGTCGGTGGCAACATCATTACTGTCCTTTATCACATTTCACGTATGAACCAAGAAATATTTAGAGAAGGATTTATGCCATTGAGTAAATTTTTTGCAACTCATACACTACCTGCTTTATTAATTCCTTTTTTCCTCACATCCATCTTTTTGCTTATCCCAACTTCCTCAAATGTATTCAATTATGTTATTAACCTTGAAAGCTACCCAGTTCAAATTTTCTTTGGAATGGCTTGTTTGGGTATTTGGATCTTGAGATACAGATCACCAGAGATTGAACCCGGAATCAAGGCATCGTTCTTTGACATTTTATTCATGGTTGTGTTTTCAGTTTTTATGTTTTTAGGGCCTTTGGTGAAACCGGATAATTCGGAATTCCAAGGGTTGCCAAACTATGCCTACACCTCCATCTTCATTTTACTCGCATGTGCGTTTTACTGGCTGATGATGTTCAAAGTCTTACCTAGGCTGCTTAAATACACCCTCGTACAGAAGGAACTTACTCTAGACCACGGTCTTGTCATCAAGCAATGGCACCGTGTCCAGACATCCCAAGATGGCGGTGTTTACGAAGCCGTTTGATTTCCTTTTAAGCTTATTTATACGTAGTCGCCGATTTGTACCATTCCGTTTATATACAGCACCAGAATTTTAAGAAGCGCTCTCATATGAGGGAAAGTTTCATCTTAAAATGTACCCATAGATCTGTGTAGTGGACACTGTGGGTTTCCTTTTCAGCAAAACAAACATGGCGGTATCGTTATACGAGGTGCTAGGAGTGGAGAGTTCATCCACAGAGGGTGAAATTAAAAAGGCGTACAGGAAACTGGCGTTGAGATACCATCCAGACAAAGTTTCCGCTGAAGAACGGGAGGCAAGTGAAATCAAGTTCAAAGAAATTACAGAAGCATATGAAACTTTATGTGACGAAGATCGCCGGAGAGAGTATGATCTGGGAGGACAAAGAGGTTTTGGAATGGGTGGTATGGGTGCCGATTTCGACTTTGATTTTGATTTTGGTGGCTCAGGACCTGGGGGATTTGGTGGCGATTTTGGCCCCGATGATTTTGCCAACTTTTTTGGTGGTGCCAGTGCAGGAGGGGCAGCTGGCGGTAGAAATGGACGTTATAACAAGAAAACCGCAGCAAGTTTGAATATATCCTTCACTGCTGAAGTTACTTTAAAGGATCTTTATTTTGGAAAACTAATTAAGAAGACATATGCAAGAGATATTCTGTGTGTGAAATGTAAGGGATCGGGATTGCGGAAAAATGCTGTTGAAATTACGTGTCCAACTTGTAATGGTAACGGTATTGTGGAAGAATACAGAAGAATGGCAGGAATGGGGGGTATGATGTTTGCCGAACGAGTTACATGTAAGAAGTGTGATGGTAAAGGATTGTATTCGAGACCCGATGACAAGTGTAGGAAATGTAAGGGTAAATGCGTGATTAAGGAAGATTACACATGTGAGTTTCAGATCAAGAAAGGATCTCCAAATCAGGGTGATGTTGTCTCCAAGGGAGCAGGTAATGCCAAATCAAAAACAGTGGCAACCGGCGATGCCATATTAGCGTATAGATATGTTGCAGACTCGGACGATAACAGTATAGAGAATAAGTTCCAGAGAGATGCTAACAATCTCTATACGAAAATATCCATTAATTTGCTGGAAGCATTGGGAGGTTTTGAGAACAACAAAATCGTCCAAACTCTGGATGAAAGATGGTTGAATATTAGGGTCCCAATGGGTAGAGTCATCAAACCGGGAGATTGCATTGTCATCAAAGGGGAGGGAATGCCCGTGCTGGATTCAAACTCAGGACTTTGCGGTGATCTCTACATAGGTGTAGACATCATTTTCCCTAATGATAACTGGATGTTAGAAAAAAGTGACGTCAACAGATTGAAAGATTTGCTAGGCTTTGTTGATAGAACAAATATTGGTACCACTAACAAGAAGGATGATGATACTATTGAGGACACCACGCCAACTGTTTTTCAAATAAAGGATAAACATAATGTACCAAGAACATTCAACACTTATGTGAACAACACAGAAGTTAAAACTTTCGGTAAGGACAACACTAATTCTGGTTGGTTCGGGTGGTTCGGTTGGTAGTGGTGTCGCTGTTGCCAATCGATTAATATCAGTTATTAGTATTATTATTATTATTATTATTATGATATATAGATTTAAATTAATATACATGTACATGCGGATAGATAACTTATACAGAGGTCTTTCTTCTTTATTCAACTTTGTTTGGCCTCTCGCTTTTATAAAAGTTCATAACATCAACAAGATTTTTTCTTTCATTATCCTCTTCATCGTCGGAAAATTCAAGCAGCAATTCATCGGGCTCACTAAAAGTTTCGACATTCATCTCTAATTCTAGATCCAACGCTTTATTCCCTTCATTTGTGTCCCAAGTATGTTTTAATTCCAATGGATCACTAAAACTTTCAGCGGCAGCTCGTGATGCAGGTGTCGGTTCATTCCACAAGTTAGATAATAAGTCTTTAGACATTGGTTGATAATGTTCTCCCACTATATCAGGAATGTTTTCATCGTAAACTCCATTGGTATTTGTACTTGTAAATTCGACATCAATTTCGTCTTCTTTATCATCATGAGCCAAAGGAAGAGCTGAGATCCTAAAGCTACTATTTTTTTTTATCAGGTTCTCCAGATCCAATTTCGGTTTTGAACTTTCGTCTTTAAAATCCTTATAGTCAAAAGTAGTTTCTTCAATGTCATCGCTTTCAGTGGATGATGATAAAAGCGTATGCAGGCTGACTTTATGTGTCCGCTGATATACCGGAGAATCCCTTTCTGTGGATATTCTTTGTATTGAAGCTATATCATCTATCTCATCATTAAATGTGACTTCCTGAAGATTGTTCCTATCGTCATCATCTTTGTTATCCCTGCTGTTGTTTTTATTACTATTTTTATCAGCTAAATATAGAGAGTCTTGGGATATACCCAGCTGTTTCTGTTCTTTGACTTTAGCCTGTTTGAAAAACGCTGCCATATCATTGTCAGAGCCAATAGTAAGCTGGCTTTTGATTTTCCTCGTAGGTTTCATACTTGTCTTAAAACCAAAGGATGACCCAAATGCAGATGACGCTCTGGAAAGTGCATTATTTTCTAACGTTGAATGGGAGCGTTCTAAAGTGGTACTGTCATGATGTCCTTTGATAATTTTCTCCTCATCTTCATGTTCATGATCATTGCCTCCAAAAATTGAAATTGGCTGTTTCATAATTTTCCTTGTCTTGTTGGCATTGCTTATTGAAAACATTGATTGTTTATTGCTATCATTAAGAGTATCATTAGCTTTTGATAAAAGCTTATTTCTAGCATTGACTTTCAGACCGTTGGCAGACTTCGATCTTAATATTCTCTTTTCAGGTTCGATACCTGGAAATGACGAGGACCCTGTTGTTGAAACTGTTGTCCTTTTGCTGGTTTTGACTCCAGCATCTACACTGTTTTCCTTATCCCGAACTGTGTGTGCAATCCCATGACCTTTTCTGTAGTCCGACATGTATTATATTTAGCAGTGAATTGTCAAACAGCCAAAGACTCAGAAGAAAGAAAGAAGAGACAGCCCAAAAGAAAGCAAAACAAACAAGAATTTCCTCTTTTGGCGCATCATGTTTTTCTTCTTTTTGTGTATCTGACTTTTTCACTTCTTCACTTTCTTTTTTTTTTTTCCAATAAAGTCATACCACAATTTGTGACCTATAGGATCATGAAGTTGCCACTAGATACTTATACTTTGGACAGGCTTAGCAAGTTGATGGTAGATGGCTATCCAACAGCTTTACGCATGCAGTTGGCCATGGATTCTACCATTATCAAACAAGAGTCAAATAAAGTAATGAAAATCTTGGAATACACGTACCATCATCCAAAAACATTTCACTATGCCATGCCTTTATGGATGAAAGAGTTTGTATTTGCTCCTACTTTCAACAAAAAACAAAAGATTGAATTTCTGCATAAATATGGGCGTATGCTTACCCTGAATCACACGATACAAAGGTTTAAAGACAAAAACGAAAACGCTTTATTTAAAAAATACATGAGCTATTGGACAGTGACTGAACTGGAATTTACCAAGAAACATGGTTTTTTGACAGGCGCAAGTAACATAGAAACTAATGAAGCTAGAGTCCTACAATTAAAATTCAATCCAGATGAGACTTCCTCAAATAATATTGTAAGTTTGATAAGATTACGACAGCAATATAATTCAGTGTTAAGAAACAAAATGAAACCACCAGAGCTATTAGTAGAAATCCATCCCAATAGATTTGGTGAACCACCATCTGCAATAAATATCTTTAACTTACGTCTTGAACGATTGAAGAAATTGCAAGAGTATTATAAAAAACATCCTCCTATTACGTCCCTTGATATGGAACAGCTTAATAAAATAGATTTACGATATTTGAGAGGGACGGTACGAGAGGCGTACGTTTCATTTTTAAACACTGTATTCACTGTGAATTATGAAGGTTATATAGCAAAGTCAAATTTACTTATGAAAAGAGTATCAATATCCAATAGAATAGCAAACTTGTATAAAGAAGTTAAGGCTGATAGTCTCTAGTAGTTTGCCCAAATGTACCTTTTCTTGGATCTGTCCAAAATACAAACAATATTTTTGAGCTCATTCACAGCCAAATAACCTGCTTGGAATTCTGTTTCATAAGTATTATTATCTTTTTCTAATAGCTGGCGTGATTCAATAGAGAGGCTCATATCTGGTGACATATGATAAAGACAAATACTTTTCTCAAATAATACTAGAATTCTGTTACTAGAAATTAATTTCAAGTCGATCGGTGGAGAAAAATTATCATTATTCATTTTAACTCGATTAATACTATGCTCTAGGGTGTCCAATCTAAATTCAATAATTTCAATTGCAATTCCCTCTACTATCATGTAAATGTATCCTTGTTCCGCTCCGTCGACGTTCATTTCAATACGCATACAGTCAGTTACGTCAAACATTATTGAAATTGAACCTGTTATCTTGATTTTAGATTTTATATCATTTTTAATTTTTGCAAATAATGTATTCAGTTCTTTACCTAACAAATTTGTTAACTCATTTACCTCAAAACTTTTTTGAATACCCTCTTCATTACTAATTGTAGTATCAATAGAATTTAATTTACTGCTAACAAACGTTAAAAATTTTGTAATGTAATTTGTCTTGAAATTGAGGTGAACCTTTTCATCCGTAGTCAATTCAGTTAAAATACTAGATAACCACATAATCGTATGTTCAAAATATCGCTGATTATCATTCAATTCCATCATAAATTTATAACAGTATTTCAAATAATTTTTGGCAGTATTGATACAAGCATCAATATCTGAGATATATAATGAGGTATCATCAAAACTCCATTGGCTTAAACCTTTCAGGTCGGTAAGATAAACAATTAAGTGATGTAGGGAAGAAATGATATTATTGTAAATCAAACTTCTAGCATTATCAAAATATGCAAGACCTAATTTGGACCATCGTTTAATACCTCTATCGCTCAAATAATCAGTCAACCATTTTTTTGTGGCATTGGATAATGATCCAGTAAGTAGTAAGTCGTATAGATCATAAACCGGATCATCATTATTACTCTCATTTGCAATATTATTATCACGCTGGAAGTTTTCATCGTTAAGGGATTCGGTATTCCCGACATCTTTAATTTCTCCCCTTAACAACTCAATTATTCTAATAGTATAATCAAAGTATGGTTTGTAATGGCTGTTTATTTGATTTATTGAATGATTTACGAGGTCAATCAAATTCAGCATTTTGGAACAAATCAATAAAATTTTGGAAAATTCCTTTTCGTCTCTATGTATGAACTGGGTATCTAATTTCAATAAAGATAAAGTGTTTTGATTTCTGACAAGAATATACTGATTGGATAATGAGTGATTTGATGAAATGTTAATTACAGTAGAATCCTTATATTGCTCTGGTAGTCTCCAATTTTCAACAACAAAAATACTAGAAAACACAAAGCTCAATGATCCGTTTGATGATCCGACTATAAGTAGATCTAAACAATTGCTGAAAGTACTATTGTTTGAAAACCTGTTGACATGATTTTTTTGACTATCTTGTGAAGTCAATAATTTCACTAGTGGTAACGAGTTGTTTATGTTGATACTGTTCAGTATCCCATTAACACTTGTTCCAGAAGCACCTTGTTCTCGAACATTTGTGTTGGACCATTTAGTACACGATATAGTCATATCCAACTTCAAGGATCGCATTAATGATCCATCTTGTGTATCAAAAAATTCTACTGATCCGTCATCTGAAACAATTGCAAAATTCTGGCCATCCGGTCTCCAACAAAAACTACATATTTCTGACTGTTCCATAGTAGCACCATTTACAGTTTTGTGTGACTCCAATGCATCAATATCCCATACTTTTTCGTTTCCTTTTCTGTAAATCCATACAACATGACTATTCAGTTGAAAAGATACCAAATCCATGGCCGGACATAATGTAAAACATGACTCTGTTTGCAATGCATGGGGCAGTTCTTCAATCTCGATGTTATCAAAGGGCATTCAACTTTATACTTTTCTTATTTTATCAATTGAACTGCTGATAACCAAAGACTAAATTGACTCTCATTTATTCACAATAAGAGCAGTCAACAAGGAAAGCAAACAGCGTGGGAACTCATTTTTCGCATTTCTACCCTTTCATGTTTCTTCAAACTCCTGCTATCTGACACTATTTAACAAGCATAGTTGCACTTTCTCGACTCCTACCATGTTTAAAAAGGGATTGGAAGTGAAACCAAGCTCAAATATTAAGTCCTCGGAAAAAAGGAAACTACAGGAGGCCATTCAAGCTCAAATGAAAAATCTCAAAATTCCTGATAAATTATCTAAAGCTATTTTCAATTCACTTGGTATTAAAAAGGGTACCATTTATTTTGATACTGAATCAGGAGATCCGGTATTCATTCAAAAGAGGGATAGTAAAATCCTAGTACCAACATTACACGAGCTTTGGGCTTCTTATAGCGATGAGTATGTTTCCTTACCCATCATTGTTACTCATGAGGCAGTAATCGACAGATTGATTAATGGTGCTAATTTAATGATTAGAGGCTGTTTAGGTCCATTTGGTCAAGGATTAGTTCCTGGTGCTATGGTTGCTGTGGTCAATTACACAAATCAAAATGTTGCAGTTGCCGTTGGACAATGTATGATGGATTTAGTGGGAAAACCAAGTAGTCAAGAATTAAGTGGCGTTGCCGTTGAAATTTGGACAGTCGTAGGTGATCCGCTGTGTGCGCTTGGTAGAGGAATGGAAGAGGTTTTAGAGGAGGCGAAGAAAACGAATGCAGAACAAGAAAAAGAAGAAGACACAAAAGAAAAGGAAAAAAAACAGCAGTGTGACGAAGTTGAAGTTGTAAGGGTAGATGAAAATGACAATGAAGCTGAGGTTACAGCGATACAAAAAGTTATGGAAAATACTAGTATCGGTCCAAATACAGATGATTTTGAGACCAACAACTTTCAAAGTGAGGAAGAAGAATATACTATGTCAACTGAAGATATTGACAACATGTTTAAAAGGTCAGTTATATATACACTTAGTCAAGATAATATGGAATTTCCTATATTAGCTACACAATTTATTTCTTCTCATGTGTTGAAAAATCTCCCTCCTGTTGACATTGAAGTTGTGAATATGAAAAGAACCTCATGGAAGAAGACTCGTAAGTTTTTGAAGGCCATGGAAAAGGATAATCTACTCAAACTCAAAGGAAAGGATGATGATTTAGTTGTGATTGCTGTAGCATCACGTTCAGATCCTCGTGTTGCCGAGTTTGTCCCCTACAGAATCAAGAAGCAAACGGGGAATTTAAGCACATCTACTAAAAGCAACACTGCCAATACACAGACAAATAGTACGGCAAACATTACCCCGCTTATTACACAAACTTACTTGAAGCCCACAAATGCTTCCCGGATGTTGTTCAATCGACTCGATAAGGCGTATGATGCATTTTATACCGAAAAAGAGGTTAAACAGTTGGTTCAAAAGTATATTCAACAGAATATAAATTTGGTTCCTAAAGATAATGCACAAATGGTTATTCCGGACAGCGTATTCCAAGAATTTGGAATAAAAAAGGTATCAAAACGTGCAGAGTTGGTTCAAAAGGTTGTTTCGTCTTTCAGCCCCTATTATGCTATCTATCGAGAGGGTGATAATGAAAGCGCCGATGTCCTTGTTCAGAAGAGATTGGTTCCCAAGAAAGGAAAGATACCAAACATCAAGATTACCATTGAGAGTATTAAAGTTGGAAGGAGAGTGGTTACTCGTATCACTGGCTGTGAAAAGTTCTACGTTAATATTGATAAACTTGCAAATGTCCTCAAAATAAAATGTAGTGGATCAACTACTGTTACTGACCCAAAAGATCCTAAAGAAGGCCGTGAAATCACTGTGCAGGGTAAACACGACAGCTCTGTGATTTCCGTATTGCAGCAGCAATGGGGGGTACTTCCCAACTTTTGCACGGTGGACAACAAGGTCAAAGGAAAGCGTAGAAAGTAGAGACAGATCGCAACTTTAGTGTGTAAATTGTATGTAAAAAAAAGGAGCGGCAAAATGAAGATGATCTTACTTCGTTTTGATGTCAGATGTCGATTCCTTGTGTCTTTAGCAATTTGGTTGCTCTTAGCTGACTAATATCAGTACTGCTACACAATGGAGAGTATCCAGTCCACCTTTGCTACGGGAACGGCTTCTGTACATCTGATTGACGAGGAAAAGCATTTTGCTAAGAACCTGCAGACATATGTTGACAACTGCTACAGTGTCGATGGCAATGAACTGGCACCAAACGATGGCGGTATGAACTATCATATTGTTTCTGTCTTTGGTTCTCAATCCACTGGAAAATCGACGCTTTTGAATAGACTTTTTGGTACACAATTTGATGTCATGGATGAAGAGAAAAGGCAACAAACCACAAAAGGTATTTGGTTTTCCCATGCGAATTACATTGCGTCCGCAGAAAGTGAAAGTGGCAAAAAGCCGAACAGTAAAAATGTCTATGTTTTGGATGTCGAAGGAGTGGATGGTAGAGAACGTGCAGATGACAAAGATTTTGAAAGAAAATCGGCTTTGTTTGCACTGGCTACATCCGAAATATTAATCGTTAATATTTTTGAACATCAAGTTGGTCTATATCAGGGTGCTAACATGGAATTACTTAAAACCGTCATGGAAGTAAACTTGTCTTTATTTCATAAACAGGAACAGAAGTGTCTTCTTCTGTTTGTTATCAGAGATTTCACCGGTTTGACTCCATTATCCAATTTAGGCGAATCGCTTGAGTCTGATATGACCAAGATCTGGTCCGAACTGAATAAACCTGTCGGATGTGAAGATTCAAAAATAGAAAGCTTTTTCGACCTCAAGTTTTCATCTATTTCTCATAAACATTATCAGCCTGAACAATTTGAATTGAATATCAAAGAGCTTGGTGATGATTTCTCGGATGACAGTTTATTTAACAATAATTTATATCACAAAAACATTCCAATCGATGCGTGGGCTCTTTATGCAGAACAAGTTTGGGATCAAATTGAAAGTAACAAGGATTTAGATTTGCCCACCCAGCAAATTTTAGTATCTAAGTTTAAATGTAATGAAATTTTGAACAATATTTACAATGAATACTTTTTAACCGAATTTGCAACTTTGGAAACTCCGACAAAGAACCCTATTGAATCATGCAGATACTATAGAGACTTGAGAGCTTCATGTTTAAAAAATTATGACTTGCAAGCAGCTCGTTATAAAAGCTCAGTATACTCAGATATACGCAAAGATTTGATGAGTAAAATTGACTTGAAATTGAGAGAATTTCAAACTATAATTTTAGTTGCGTTATCAAATTCTCTACTTATAGATTTAGATACAAACTTTTCCGCTTTGAAAAAATCAGATACCAAGACATCTTTCCAAGATTTGTTATCTAAAATCACTGCAGAAACTTTAAAGGATTTTGAGGATGTTGCCTCAAAATACTCTTTTTTTGATGACGAATCCGAAGAAAATTTAGTTTTCGGGGAAAACTATCAGGTTGAACTAAAAAATCTGAAATTAAAATTGCAAGACTATTGCAATAATTTGAAAACGAAAGAGTCAAATGTTTTGCTGCATAAACTTACGAAAAAGTTCCAGCTGAAATTCAAAGATTTCATAGTTGAAGAACTGTCTCAACCAACACTAAAATCATGGGACAATATTTGTGTAAAATTTGATGATTTATCATCTAAATTTGTTATGCCTTATTTTGTTAACTCGCATTTTGATTTCAAAATAGGTTTATCTGCAACAGCTAATGAAGAGTTTCATATGAAGGTCTTGAAAAATTTTTGGAATAAGTTTGATTTAATTGTTCATGACTTTATTAATGATGATTCTGTTTCCAGAATTTTGAGGACTGTTTTTGAAGATTCCTTTAAATTTGATTCGAATGGCTTGCCTTTAATATGGAAAACATTTGATCAATTGGATACACAGTTTAATGATTCTAGAGAAGCTGCACTGGAATTGTTGCCAGTACTAAGTACTATTAAACGATCCGACGGTACAACAATTAGGAAACCAAAAATTCAGATTAGTGATGATGATGATCTTGAATTTGGTTACGATTCTTATTCGGACTCTGACGTCGAAGCAGAAATTGGTGATGGAAATTTACCGGATAAAAATTCTAAGTTCACAACATTATTGTCTCCTAAGCAACAAGCCAAAGTCAGGCAAAGATTTAAAAAAGAAACAGATGCAATCTACCTTGACGCAAAACGATCTATGGTGTCCAATAAAACTTCTATCCCAACTTTCATGTATGTGTTATTACTCTTACTTGGCTGGAACGAATTTATGGCTGTTTTGCGAAACCCAGTATTGTTTATTTTTGCAATTATTATTATTACCGGTTTATATTTTGCATATAACATGCAAATGCTCGGTCCAATGCTAACTGTGGCGAATGCAATGGTTAATCAAACAAGAGAGGTTGTGAAAGAAAGATTGAGAGATTTATTGCTGGATGATACTGGAAAAGTTCCTTCAACTTTTTCAGCAAAAGAAAGGAAAGAAAAAGTCGAAGCGGAGGAACCATGCGAGTTAAAAGATTTATAATCTTAAATAGTTTTATTCTTTGTATGATGGTTATTTACTCATTAATACTTTCAACAAAGGAACTGACACAAAAGTAATTGAAGCGTTAGTTGTATTTAGATAAGATTGAAAAAGTATTATTCCTCTTTTTGTAGGCCTATCTAGCTCAAATAGTGCTTACAAAATTATTTTCGCTTGTATTATGAAAAAACACACATAAATATACATAGCAAATACTTAGCATATTTATCTAAATAAAAAAGTTTTCCTGTTGAGCCTCAAGGTCGTCAACATCAACATCTTCATCATCATGCATATTCTTCTCCAATTTGGTAAAAGCGTCAAAATGAATAGGACGATGACGTTCATCAAAAAAGCTCAATGGTTGGTCGAGCTTCAATTGATAAGCCTGTTCCTGATCCCATGAACTAGAAATAAACGCATAATTCCAAATATCAGATTCGGGAACAACTGTGGTCCCTTTAAACTTTTCAGTCAAAATTAATGGTGTCTTAACTCTATAATCATCCGAATAATGAATTAATCTATTGGCTTCTCCCAAGTATTTCGCATATTTGACACCCCAAGCTAAACCATTCTGGGTAACTCGATTGCTGGTAATAGTAACATTACCACTGCTGATACTAACTGAAATAATCGACGCCTTTTCGCTCCACTCATATTGATCCTTCATCCTTGCATGGTTAATAATCTCAAAACATCCATCTACATCTGTTTCTTTACCTGATGGGATAGAATGAATCCATCCCAACGGTTCCAGACCTTCTAAATATTCACATTCTGGAGCCGCATCAGGGTAATTCACTTGGTGATGTTCACCAAGCTGTGGAACAATAGCAATACATCTAATTTCCTTAACTTGCTGATTATCCGATGGTGACTTACCATAAATGTATCCACCAACTTGTACTCGTGAATCACAACACGATAAAAAGGAAGAAAGAATATTTTTGGGTAAAACAAAAGCAAAACTATCCTCATCGGAAAAATCACCACATGTAACAAATACTTTACTTTTCTGTAATTCCAACATACTCGATAAAATAGCTCTCTTCCTCCAACTAGATTTACTTTCAAATTTTTCTTGCTCAATGTTGCTCGTAGTAACAGTAACAATCTCTTCACCATGAATATTAACTGATTTGACCTTTGTGGATATTTGTTGACCTTCTTCCTCCTCGTCATTATCTTTATCTTTCATTGAAACCGTCTTGCTTCCTTCAATTTCTGCAATTTTCTGTTTCTTTACAGAAGGCGCATTCATATTTTGACCCAAAATGATATCTCTAATTTCATTATCAGTTAGCACATCAATGTTAACGCTATATTTCTCAGAGTAGTCACTCAAAATTAAATCTGCTAATTGCGATTCGACATGTCTCCATTGGTCAATGGTGAGAGTTGGCCATAAATGATGCTCCTTTGTAAGAATGGTGCTATTCGGCCTTAAAATCATTTTCGTCTTATCCGAATTTATTTGGAGAGCTCTCATCAAAACTATCAATCTGTTAAAGGCAGTAAACGATGAGCATGTTTCCATCCAGTCATCGTAAATGTTAAACAAGACCATTTGGGGTTCCTTAGCCGTGTTAACAATATTGCTCAATTTATCAATCTTCAGTGCAGCATCAAATGGTAAACGTAATTCAGTAGGTCTAATTGAAACATTTGGAAAATCAAGCATATGAACTTCTAACGGATCTAAAATACCTTTGGTAGTAATAATAACTTGTTTAGGTTGTTCCTCCTTAGGCAATGATCTAATTAAAGCTGTAACTTCTTCGGCTGATTTCCACTTGGATAATTTACTCCTATGTTTCTGACCTTGGAAAATAGAACTATGCATGACTTTTAAAAATAATTGACCAGTCCTAGGATTAATCATAAATAAAGCACCATTCAATACCTTAACCGCAGAATTACCCTCATATGTGCTGTGCGTGACAACTCTATAAACATTCACATCATCAACAATCAATTTATTATCATTATTGAATAATTCGGCATAATTACTGGAACTTAAAAATGCTTCCTGTGGCTGTGCTTGATAAAGTTGTAGACCTTTTCTAATTCTTTCTCTCAAAACGTAAAGTGCTGGATTTGCCTTCATGATTGTTTTCATTGCTTTTTGAACTAATTCTTTCATACCAGGAAACCAATTACCATAAGCATCATACATGTTATAAGCTAAATCAATTGCAATTAATAAACCTGTTTGAGATGGATACACACTTGTATTATCAGTGGTATAATCCAAAAACTTTGCTCTGCAATATCGTGAAATATCATGAGAGTCGTAATCACCATACCTAATTTGAACATCAACCCAATATTTATCACTTTTGACAGCTAAGTTGTTATCATTTGAATCAAATAATAATGATGGTTTAGAACAGTTCCACTGAGAAATACCATTGAGTAAAATATCAGCGGTTGATGAATTCATTTTATATGACTTACGTGGGTGAATTGGTAATTTCGAGACAACATCTATTTGTAACTCTTCCAAATGACTATCAAAAACTTGGCATAAATCAACAACCAAACTTTCATGAATTTTTTGCCATAAGTGAGCTCTAAATATCTGAATCAATGAAATTTTTAAAGTGGGTATTTTACCGTGCAAAAATATACCGGTTAAATCTAGTTGAACTAAAAAACCAACATAAACATTGGCCCTATTAATAGTAGGAGACCACCATAATGTAAATCTTCTATTAGGGATTTGAGATAAACCAGATCTCTGTGCATTCGTTAATTTCTTGAATTTTAATGTATCTTCAAATCCTGAAGCTTTCTCCCAAAATAAACCTTCCCAAGACTCAAAACCTGTACCTTTGAATAGTGTGTGCTCGAGAATTGTTTCAATTCCACCTAATGCCTGGATCACATCAGTACGATAAGCATTTAAATTCCACAACCTACCATCATGTCTATCTGATAACCACCAGTATGGATTATTTCTAACAAGAGAATATTGCTTAAACTCCTTACGTATACGATATCCTCTATCGACGGCCAAAGTTTGTCTGTCTTTTTGAAAAAGTGTACTTATTCTGGGCAAACCTCTATCCCAACAATCTTCAAGATCCTCAAATGTTAGTCTCTTCTTCAACTGCTCAGCTTCGCTTCTTTTGCTGGAAAACTCCGACCAAACTCGTTGAGAATCTAAAAATTCATTTTCCCACGTTGTGATGTATCTAAAAATAGTTGGAATCAATCTTTCATCATCATGTGTCATACCTGCACGAAAATGTGTAATACCAGTATCAGTCTGTCTTGACCACCTTAAATCTGATGTGGGGATCAAAATATGAGAAGCACTTAACATTCCTAGACCACCTAGCTCCTTTGGAGTATAGAAAACTGCTGGAGGGAAACGTGACGGCATTTTAGAATTCAATCCAAGCTTCACCTTTGTCTGAATCTTTGTTTCAGACTTCACCAGTATATCTAGTAGTGCGTCAGTAGCAACGATAGCTTCTCGGTAATAAACAAATAGTGATAAAACAGCTGTATTCCATTTAGAAGCAATCTTAGTGAATGGACTCGAGCCTGCACTCATCAAAACACGTCTAATGGTATTATTAAACTTATTAACATCTTCTTGTGTCACTTGTAGATAGGCTCTAGCAGTTATTTCCTTTGAATTTTCATCAATCAAATCCCAAACTCCCTCTTTTGACGGTTTGCTTTCTTTCACCCTTAAATTAGGGAGGATTCTAATTTCAAATCCGCACATCGTAAACAGCAAATTAGGATTATCAATCGAATAAACGGAAGCCAATGAATTTTCCCATTTCAAATCTATGATCGATCTAGGTAAACGTCTTGCAATTTCCCAAAAACAAGCACGACCTAAATGAACATCATGTCTTGTTAATTTCATTCTTGAATCTCTTGGCCAACATTTCCTATTATTATAACCCACAATTTGTTCGAAATTTGGGTCAGGATTTTCTGAAAGATAATCTTGAATTAGTTCCTCTGAATCTTCCTGATCAAACCTGAAAAAAATGGTAACTTTATCAATATACCTAACATATAAACGGATAGGGTTCGAAACTTGTTTTTCTAAGCTTTCAAATTCCAAAAATTCATTTGGATTTAAAGATGAACCCGCCAAATCTGTCGCTCTATCTAAGCCTAAAATCATCAAATCTGTGGCAAGGGCATAATACTGATAAAGAAAGGAAACAAATTGTAAACCCTTAATCATTCCAAATTGGTTGACGTGACTCATATCTTTATAGTTTATACTAATATTGTTTTTTGCTGTCATGTAATCAGCAATATTTGGATCGACGATTAATCTTAATAACTGATTTAATAAGGTAAAATCAACCTTCTCGGATAGCTTTTCAAGTGAAGTTTGCAAAACGACATTCGTCTGCCCGTTAGAAACATCCCAAACGTTATCTAAATTATTAGTACCTTGACACCATTTATAAACAAGTAAAGGGGGTATTTCAGCATCACTTGGTTTGACCCAATTAGGAAACAAACCTCTTTTTTCAGCTTCATACCATAAATATTGATCAAGATAAGCATCTACTATCTTCTCTAAAGGCTCAATATCGTAAACTGGTGAAATATGACTGTAATGGTCCATCATTTCAAGTTTGACTTCTTTAAAATTTCTTTGTGTCAAAATGGTTCTTTTAATATTCGCCAAAAACTCATGTGGGTTATCGTACGCCTGTTCGATTATCGATAACTCTTGTCTCTCTTGAGAATTTAGTCTACTGTTGCCTTGATATGCTTCTTTCAAATTTTCCAATGCAAGAATTAGAATCTTACTGTCATGTTTGTAATTAATTGGTGGAAACGGGATTGGAACAAACTTTCTGCTTTCAAGCCAATGTACCATATTCATATAGATCTCAACCCCTTCATCTGGTGAGACAAATGATCCTTCCTTCTGATATTCCAGTTGTCTATCTTGTTCGTTTTTGATCCATAACCTCGTAAGTCTGCCTAGATTTTTCTTAGCAACAGTTTTCTCTATTGATGCACCCCTTCTGATTCTGTCTCTGTTATAATGAGCCACAGAAACCCAACCATCTGCCTTGGCTTTAATGTATCTTTCTATAATTTTGACAATTGGCTCTGGTAAGCCTGGAACTTTCCACGGTATATTGGCCTTCCAACATCTCCACGCTTCACTTAAATGTTGTAGAATAGTTTTCGATTTATTTTGCTTCATACCTTCGGGAATCATATCAAGAATATCTTTCATCACTGCAGCCCTTAATTCCAAATCATAGTATGAGTCAACTCTTTGCTTTGTAATCGTTTTGGTTACTTCCTTCGATTGTCTACCTTCAAATTGACGAGATAAGAGATTACCTAACCATCTCTCAAGAATTGGTATGATACCCCTCATGAAAAAAATCCAAACTCTCCAAGCCGGCTGCCAAAATCCACAACCTGGACCCTTACCAATAATTTTATTGAACCTACTGTAAACAATATGTTTTAAATCTTTGATAGCTCTGATTTGGTGCATAACTTTATATTTGTACCTGTAAATACCAGTTAACTGGCCCATATGATTCATTGCGTAGTATAAACCGTCAGCTAATTGAAATGCGTCAATGTTTCCTAGTCTGAACTGGATATGTGCATCAACAAGCATTTTGATCATTCTCAAAATCTCTCTGATCAAGTGAAATGCATTACCAAACCTGGATTTTTTACGTTCTTTGGTGGTCAAAGTTTTAGTTGGTTTTAAATTAAAGTTGTAGTCTAAATGAAGATATGTCAATCCTCTTTTATGTATCAACAAATTTAGCATATTGTGACCTTGTTTACAGACTTGAATCCCCGCTTCAACCCAGTCTAAAGATGTTTCCTGAAAAAACTTTGTAGATTTCAAAGCCTTCAACAAGTTTGGTGTAGATTCATTTGATGGCGATTTTTCTTTTTTCAGTTCATTGAGAACATGATTTTTTAGTAGTTTTTGATGTGAAATCCTGATTTTAACTGGTTCACTTGAATCTGAATGTTGTAAGTACCAGTTTTTGATTAGCGAAACGTCCTGTGCCCTAACCGTTTTGCCAGTTCTTTTGTTAAAAGGATATGATGACCAATATAATTCAAATGATTGATAGCTGTCTTTAGATGGTTCAAGTTTTTCATTTTCAAAAAATGGTTCAAAAGTGTCAGGTAAATCAAAAGATATATCATCAATTTTATCCAAGTCATTTATCAGCTCTCCCGACTCTGAGTTGAAATCAGTTAATTCATACGGGTTTGTTATTCCAGTTGTTGGTAATATTTGATTAAAATCAGCATGGAAATGGAACAAAGGTATTTCTGGATCTTCTGTTTTAGTGAACAATACAGGAGGGAAGTGATAAATTGGAACAGAAACTGATCTAACCAGAGAATTGTACACGTATGGAAATGCAACTCTATATTCTGATCTAATAGGATTACGGAATATAATTTTATCCAATGCATTAAATTCATTAAAATCTTCATTTTCAGGATTTTCATCTTTGTATAATGGTTCAAATTTTGGACCTCCGGGTAAAGCTATATTTAGAGCTTTAGCAGTAAACAGTGATTCTCTATCAAACAAATAAAAATAATTTGGATCTATTTCTTCGTCATTTATCAAAGGTGTTGATAGTCTATGCAAATTCGCCAACATATTGACTTTCAAGTTCCATTTTTTATAGGATTCGCCATTGGTAATATCCTGGTCATCTATGAGTGGCTTATCATCATAAAACCAATCTATTACGGCATCATCTTCAATCGGATCCAATTCTAAGCGTATGGCTTGGAGTGAGTCGATTGGTTGGATTTGTTTTGAGTAATCTAAAAATGGTTCTTCATCATCAAAAGGGGGAAAATTCATTCTTCTGAAATTCTTCCGGTCACGTTTTTCCCTTCTCATTTGAATCCATGCAGTTGCCCACTGGGCTTTGTAAATTGGCTCAATAACCCTCGGTATTTCATTGACAAACGAAATTGCACCTCCAGTATGATACAACAGTTTGACTTCCTTTTCAGTTTCCCATGGTTGTGGCATGTTTTCAAGTAACTTTAATAATGCATGTGGCATGTATTTCAAGGCTCCAAGCATTGCACGCTTCTCCGTGTTGAACGATTTAGAGGATAAATCACCTTGGGCATTCATTATTTTACGAATATGCTCAGGTGGCATCTCATATTTGACGCTATGGATATAAGTACCTTTTTGAACCTTTTTTTCTTTGAACCTTGTTTTCTGTGCTTCCAACCATCTTTCAGCTCTTGCCTTTAAAACATCGGAACTGATACTTTTACTCACTTTAGATGATGAAAGCAATGAAGGTGGTGGTGGTGCGCCACGTACAGTACTCGATGAAGCTGGTGGAGGAGGTGGTAATCTGTTTGCAGTTGTATTTATTGTAGCTGGAATACGTGATGATAATGGTGGTGGTGGTGGAGGTGGTAAAGCTGATGTTGACGATCTAGCTGATGACGGTATCTTATGGGGTAATGATGGCGGCGGTGGCAATCTTACTTTCTTTCTTGCAGGTTCAGCACTAGTTCCATTTGAATTATTTTTATTGTCTGCATCAGAATGTGGAATTGTAGGCTGTGATGGTGGCGGTGGGGCTGTAGGCCTCTTTGGTGGTCGAGTTTGTTTTGGACCCATAGTGTAAGTGTCTGCTTGCTACTGGTATTGTTCCAATCACACGGATGCCGTGACCTACTACAAAACACTGTACTCAGTTGCATTTAGCAAGATCAACAGCAAAACCTGGAAATCATGAAGAAAAATTAATAAGTGATTACGTAATATCAAGTATGAACTCTTCAAACGACTATGTAAAGACTATAAAAACCCCCTGCTGGCAGTGGTAGTAGAGTTCAACTGCATTCTGGCCTCTCTGGCAATGGCACGGGCCTCCTCTATTTCCTGTGACGTTCCATGAGTAAGTTCCACGGCATAGTTGTAGGCCGATTGCCAGTTTTTGTTTGATATTTCATTTTTAGCTAGCCATAATCTTGCTTTTGTAGTTTCATCAGTTATATCACCATTGAATTCCTCTTCTAAACAAAATCTCATGTAAGTTTTAGCACTTTTGATATCGTCAATATGAAAATACAATGTACCGAGTTTATATAGTATAACTGGGTCTGAATCAACAGAAACAGAAGATGCCTTTTTATACGCTTTAATTGCATCATCAAATTCTTCAAGTTTTTCACAACAGTTTCCAATCGCTTGCCACATTCTTTTATCCATTGGCTTCAATGAACATGCCCTTTGATAATAATACAGCGAATATAAATGCATATCCAAAACTTCATATGCTTGACCCAATCCATACCAAGCTCTAAAATCTTTATTATTGGTATCGACTGCTCTCCTATAACTTTCGATTGCTGCATTTGAATTTTTCAATTCAACAAATTCATGTCCCATTAACGTCCATGCACTTAAACAGTCTTGACTTAGTGATAGTGCACGTTTATAATACATGATTGCTTTTTGATGATCAAATTTAATCGAATGATAATTTGCTATAATACAACAAGTTTCAGGACGTAAAGGATCAACTTCAGACGCATAATGTGCTAAATATGATAGCTTGGATTTGTTTTCCATAACATATAAAATGTTCGAATAAACATCCATTTCGTCCAACCTCATTGGATCCGATTTTAAAATATCATCGAATATATTTTCTGCCGTGTTGTAATCCAATTCATTGTATGATATCAAAGCTTTTTGAGTTTTCAAGAAACTGAAATTAGGAAATATATCTGATAATTCGTTTAAGTTGAATAAAATATCATTTGAAAGTTGGAAAAATTCTTGGTATACTGAAATTTTGAAAAGTAAAAACATTATATAGTATTCTTTCTTATCAGAGAATCTTGAATTTTTCTGCAATCTCGTTAGCATTTTCAGAGCTTCACTAAAAGTAGACAAACTTGATATTAATTCTTTCCAGCAACTCCAGTTTATTGGGTATAACGAAACAGACTGATAAAACATTTCTTGTGCATCTAAAAATTTTTTAGATTTTAGAAATATTATACCTTGTAAATATAATAAAAAGGGATCATTCAAGTTGGACATATTGCGATCTTCCTTATAGACCTCTATTTCTTTTATTATCAATGATAAATTAGGATTCTGCGTATTGTTATCATTTTGACCCAATATAGTACCGTTTTCAATCGATTTTTTCTTCTCCCCGTTTATTAATAGTGCATAGAGACGTAAGAAAACCGCTTTGGAACTTTTGCATTCTTTCAAAACATGGTATGATCTGTTGAACTCTTTACAACTGAAATATGAACTAGCTAGTGATATTTTATCCTTTTCTGTAAATTGAATAAACGCATCTTGAGACCCCAAACAATTGGCATCTCTGTTCGTGTCAGCATTATTGTTATTATTGCTATTAGTGTTACCTGACCCTATAACATTTGAAGTCGGTATATTTATTCCAGATAATGATCCTGATCCTGGCGCATCTATCCCACTACCTAACCCTATTCCTATGCCGGTTCCTGTGGATGATCCTAAGCCCGAAACTGAAGCTGTGCTGGAGTCGAATAATGCCGATGATAATGCCGGAGATGTGAACGAATTTGGATAAGTTTTGTTGATGGTAGACCTCTTTAAAAGCTGATACTCTGCATATTGCTGTTCTTGTGTTAGTTGTGGCATTCCATTCAACGCCTCATTGGACCACCTTGCAGCATGATATAAATGTCTTTCCTGCAATACCTGGGCACTTTCAAGAAAGACTTGTCTGAGAAATATATTTTGTTCAAAATCCATGCTGTTAACAATGTGGAAGGTCCTTGGATTGTCGGAAGAACTAGAATATGCTGCAGCAGAGTACGAAACGGGCTGGCCACAAACAAAGCACCAGCAACAAAACAATATAAAACGTGTCGTTCTCAAACTTCCCGTTTTCATGTTGACGTTTTTCACTACTTACCTATACACGCTTATCGCAAATACTTCTACACATATCTACTAACTTTCTTGGGTGGAATCAAGCGGTTTGGCTGATTCAACTGGCTCAACTGGTTCGACTGCTCCACTCTGAGTGGGCACTGGTGCTTCTTGGTCGGGTTTACTGTGTTTACCATGCTTCCGTCTTCTACGTTTCTTTGTTGCACCTTCGACGTCGGCTTTTTCTTCACCATTAACATCATCCTGCTTCTGCATCTGAAGAGGTTTTTTTTGCTTTTTCTTCATAGCCAAAGGATTGACCCCTTTAACGCCCCTAGCCTTCTTTTTAATGGGTTGTTCAATCTCATTCTGTTCTTCTTCGTCAGCAGATCCATTTGCTCTCTTTCCCGCATTTACGTTGTTCAATCCTTCCGTCAATTTCATTTTCTCTACCGCAGAAACAACTCTCTTGGTAACTTTACTCAGTGGCTCCATTACTAGAACACTTCTATGAAGAAAACATAGCGGCACGCCGGCAATGTTTCTCAAACTCGTTCTTAAACTTTCATTCTGTGTGACAACGAGATACCTGTACTTGTTTTCCCCATCTACATTGGTGATACTTTTAATACAATCAAATGAAGACATGGTTTCCTTGTGACCACATCTTCTCTTTTCCATTCTTTTGGCTAAATCAATTGCAAGCTGGTTTTTACTTTCGTATAAATGATCAATACAGCACTGCGTTACAAAAAACTTAGTCTCTGTTTGAACTGCACTGTTTATTCCCTTGATGATATCGTAACTGCTATTTGTAGCTTCTAATATTGTGCTGTCATCCACAAGACATTGAATCGGTGTTTTGAACTTAAATGTCGTACGCAGAACTTGCATCTGTTTACGGTACTGCTTTGCTCTTTTTTGTCTCATGGTGCTGGTTATACAAATCGGATGAGAGAACAATCCCCCCGTTATCAAATATCTGTCAAGAAGATCACAGATTAAAGATTAAAAAAATTTTCATAGAAAGAACCCGGAAAAGTGAAAAGTGAAAAGTGTAGAACAGTGAGAGAAGGAAAAAAATCAACTCCCCTTTTTTTGGTTGTCTCCTCCCTTCCTTCTTTCGCCTGTCCATCTGCAATCAATTCCTTCAGAATCCTGCAATTCGAATCAATTTCAATGGCTACTGAAATGTCTCTTTCTACTGTTTGGTATTCATTCCAACTGGCAACGGTTTTCCTTTCCTTCTTGGCGTTTACCACTTCTTTTTCGGCCGCTTATCCGTTGGCTTATCTATCGATCATTGTATCTTTGGCTATTTCCCTGTACCAGTCGTTGACTTCAGAGCAGACAAATGGTGCTACCGATTCCAATGCATCAAAATCAGGTAAGAAAGTGGACCAATCAAAAGATCCAAAGCAGACAATGTTTGATTTTCTCAATTCATTGAAACCACTAGTCAAACCTGCAAAGACTCATCCAACCACTCCATATATTCTGCTTTCAGTTTTCCATTTATTGGTTCTTCCAAAATTTCTGATCAGCTTGACACCTTTCACGATTTTTGCAATCTTTCATGCGATAAACTACACACGTACTTTTGTTCTGCCTATTCTTCCAATCAATGACAATTTGAAAAATACTGCCAAAAACCTTATTTCTTCTTTTAATAGTAAATATAATGACCTAGGATTCAAATTGGCTGTTTGGATCCAACTTTTTTGCTTTGCATGGATTTCAATTTGGACTGTCATCACAACTCCTCTGAATCTAGTTGGTTATGGAGATCAACGTTTAATCTTAAACTGGCTAACCTTTTTTGTTTGGTTGTCCTTTATTAATGTATTACAGCATCAGAACCTGCTGATGAAAGGTGCCATCAATGATGTCATTGCGTTTGTGGATGGTATTGTATCAGATTCAAGAATTCCTCCAAGTGTTAAGGCCAATTGGTTGAAAATCAAACAGGTTGTCAAGCTTAAAGATCAAAACCATTCAGAATGAATATCTGTACACGGTTGTACTTTTTTTGATTAACTTCAATTGAAGTGTCTCTTGTTTTTTTACTTTCTTTTGTGTTAATCTATTGTATAAATATAATTGAATGATATTTGAATTTTTTTCTGCTTTTTGCAATGGCTGCTATATCTGCCATTGAGCCCGAGCAATTTACAAACTGTGCCTGAAATGGGCAATGCACTCCATAGCACAGTTTTCATCTGAGTGTACATATTTCTCATTCTTGGTAGATACATGACGGAAGTAAGTATTATTGCGGAAAACGTCTGGCACAAGAATGGATGTCCAATTGTATGGTTGATGACATTGCACTGAAAGATCACCGATCTCTATGTTGGCGATGCTACTTTGCTTTGTTCAACAAAACCATTACGATAAAAGTCCTGCTAAGTGCCAATATTCTTTCCTGTTTTCGGATCTAGAAGCAGTTGAATTGACATGGCTAAACCCAATTCGGCAGCTTTTGCGGCTTCAGCGGTAAATTCATGCTCACTTTTGAGTTAAAACAAGTTATACAGAAGAAACGTAGAAAGGAAGTGGAGTTATAAAGCTATATTGGGTGTTGGACATGTATGTATCTAGAGGCTCGGAGATTCGTAGCGTTTCAGGCCATTCCAATGTAGATGACGTTATTCCCACGAAGAAACACCTCCTCATATGTGTTCATAGTCTTGCCGTTGACTACCTCGTTGGCATTTTGTAACACAACGTTCATGAATCCATCGATGGACGCAAGCACACCTGTGTAAACGAAATCGTTGGCCAGTTTGATGTTCACGAGCTGGTTAATTATCGAGCTTAAGAAAGAGGCAGTAATGTCTGCCGACGGTGCCGGGCCTGAAGCAAAACCTGGTTCTGCTGTCCTGGATGTACTGCTTTGTTCTGAAGCTGACATCTGTGTGTGCTGAAGCTGTTGACAGGCCAAGCTGCAGGGCAAGCAGAAGAACGTGCCATGAGCCTTTGATGTTGCTGAGAATGCAAAATTTTGGTGCTGCGGATGTTGTGTAGTTTTGGTTTGCACACAGGTCGATACCTCAGCACAGCTGGAGTTGGATTTGAGGACAGGTATAGCAGAACAGCAATGTCGAATGCTGCCAAGCCGATCAAAAAGGCGGTCAAATATGCCAAGCCTTCAGCCAAGCTTCTGAATTCGAGATTGAAGCAAGAACAGGACATCAGGACAGAAAGGAACAAGCTTGCACTGGCATCGGTCAAGGATATATTTGGTATACTGAATCCCAATGCCGGCAGTGACGAAGACTTTGATTTGTCTGGTTTCGATTGCAAGGTCTATTTTGCGAATCCTAGAGCGTTTGAGAAGTTACCATTTTTCAAACAGGCACATGTTGTGGAGGAAATGAATGAAAAGTTAAAGAAAAACTGGAAAAGTCTTGATAGGGATATTAAACGGTTTTCGGTGTGGTGGGCATATGGCAGTCACGGGCCTAGAGAAGGATTTGTGGAACTGCACGATTACTTGACTCCGTATGGGGTTGAAGGGGGTGGTGAGGTGAATGGAGGAAAGGAAGGAAAGGAAGTACGGGAGGATAGACATGGTGCACCTGGCAGTAAAAGCAATGAATTGGATGAGCTCATTAATAAGATATCAGTTGAAACGACGAATGCATCATCTGAATCCCAGAAGTCTGCATTACAAATGTCAGATAATGCATTAAACACGATGCAATTAAACAAACGGCCCGAAACACCACCAGACTTGCCATTTAAACTGCCATCAATTTTACAAACGTTCAAGCCTGCAAGGAACACGACTGTACATAGGTATGCTGCTCTGGACCCGCGTAGTTTTGGATTGAAGAGACTGCAGCAGTATAGACAAGACAGGAGGATGAATCCGATCAATCGGGTTGTGCTTGTCGTTATGGTTTTCTTGACAGTTTTATGTTTCAAACAAGACCGCAGAGTGAATGTGACTGGCAAGGTTCCAGAATATCCGTGGGATATTGCTGAGCGTGAGGAGCGTGAAGCAGAGGAGTTGACGAGGAAACAGGAGGCTGCCAAACTGGAAAACATGGTCAAAGAACGTGAAGAGTCTGAACGAAAGAGTCTGGAAAGTACAAGGAAAAAATGGTACTACCTTTGGTTGTTCTAGATAGGAGCGTGTTTATAGAGTAATAATTATTCCTATTTATAAACCGGTTTGATTGGATATATATGTAGATATAAAGCAACTGTATAATAGTATGGTTCATTAGAGTGTGCTACGTGGGATTGTGTAGGTATGTTGCGTTGGGTGAAAATTGATTTCCCAAAGACGGCCTAGTTTTTGTTCTCTTCTTCGTCATCGTCGTCTTCGTCATCGTCGTCTTCTTCATCGTCGTCATCGTCGTCATCGTCGTCGTCGTCGTCGTCTATGTCCTTCAAATCCTCTGTCCAGCTTTTCTCAACAGTCTGCCTCACCCTTTTCGTGTACTGACTTCTGTGATCCTTGTACAAGCTTGCAGCTTCGGCATTAGCTGGAGAGTTGATGTTCGGATCGTTCAACAAACTCTGGATACTGGTGAGTATGCTGGCGACATCGTAGGTTGGACTCCATCTATTTTGCAAAATGTCCAAACAGAGGTCGCCGGAGGCGTAGACGTTGGGATGGAAGATTTCACTGGTGAACTTGACATGGGGGGGTTTGTTGGGATATTGTTCGTCGAACGTGAGACACAAGCGAAAGGTGCCGTCTTCAAATGGAGTGTCCTCTGGACCAATAATGATGGCGTTCCAGATCATGACGTTATCGGCCAGGGGCGACGCTGAAATGCCGCCCGAGGCGGAAGCAGAGTCCTGTTGGATGCGTTTGAAATCACGCATCAAACGGCGGCGTGCAGGAGTAGACATGGCAGCAGATCAGCAATGAGATGCAGCAACAAACGGGAAGTATGTGGAGGCGTGTGCAGTGTGCAGAAACAGGCGTCGGAGCAGACGTAGTAATGTGTCTGCCAGGGTGGAAGCCGCCTTCTGAACACTTCACGAGCTCCTGGGGCAGTTTCATGTTGCCAGCGGCGCGTTACGTCAGCGCGTTACGTCAGCAGCGTTACGTCAGCGCGTTACGTCAGCAGCGTTACGTCAGCAGCGTTACGTCAGCAGCGTTACGTCAGCAGCGTTGCGTCAGCAATGTTACGTCAGCAGCGTTACGTCAGCAGCGTTGCGTCAGCAATGTTACGTCAGCGCACGGTGGCCAGTAGACGTTTCGAGAATGTTCTGCAGACAATAAACAGCACCGCCGGCGGTGGGTGTTGCACAAGAGCTCCTCCTGCAGTGCTGGCGACGGACGGTTATAAAAGGCCACCGTTTGCCGCCCGTTGGCAGATGTTGTTGGTAAAGGAGCTGACGTCGTTGGTTGCAGTCTTATTCCGGATTTTCTTTTCCTCCAATATCAAATAATCCTTCCACTAATCACACAATGTCCAAAGCCGTTGGTATTGATTTAGGTACTACATACTCCTGTGTCGCTCATTTCTCAAATGACAGAGTCGACATCATTGCAAACGACCAAGGTAACAGAACCACTCCTTCCTACGTTGCCTTCACCGACACCGAAAGATTGATTGGTGATGCTGCTAAGAACCAGGCCGCTATGAACCCTCACAACACTGTCTTCGACGCTAAGAGATTGATTGGTAGAAAATTCGACGATGCTGAAGTTCAAACAGACATGAAACATTTCCCTTTCAAAATCATCAATGAAGCAGGTAAACCAAAAATTCAAGTTGAATACAAGGGTGAAACTAAAGTTTTCACTCCTGAAGAAATTTCTTCAATGATTTTAACCAAAATGAGAGAAGTTGCCGAGGCTTACTTAGGTACCAAGGTTAACGACGCAGTCATTACCGTTCCTGCTTATTTCAATGACTCTCAAAGACAAGCAACTAAAGATGCAGGTGCAATTGCTGGTTTGAACGTTTTGAGAATCATCAACGAACCAACTGCTGCTGCAATTGCCTATGGTTTAGATAAGAAAACCGAAGGTGAAAAAAATGTTTTAATCTTTGATTTAGGTGGAGGTACCTTCGATGTTTCTCTTCTTTCAATTGAAGAAGGTATTTTCGAAGTTAAGGCTACTGCCGGTGATACCCATTTAGGTGGTGAAGATTTCGATAACAGATTAGTCAACCATTTCTCCGCTGATTTCAAGAGAAAGAACAAGAAAGACTTAACTGGTAATCCAAGAGCAATGAGAAGATTAAGAACTGCTTGTGAAAGAGCAAAGAGAACTTTATCTTCTTCTGCTCAAACCTCAATTGAAATTGATTCTTTATTCGAAGGTGTCGATTACTACACTTCAATCACTAGAGCTAGATTTGAAGAATTATGTCAAGATTTATTCAGATCAACCTTGGATCCTGTTGAAAAAGTTTTAAAAGATTCTAAAATGGATAAATCCTCAGTTGATGAAATCGTCCTTGTTGGTGGTTCAACTAGAATTCCTAAAGTCCAAAAGCTTGTTTCTGATTACTTCAATGGTAAAGAACCAAATAAGTCAATCAACCCTGATGAAGCTGTTGCTTATGGTGCTGCCGTTCAAGCTGCTATCTTAACTGGTGATCAATCCTCAAAAACTCAAGATTTACTTTTGTTAGATGTTACTCCTTTATCTTTAGGTATTGAAACCGCTGGTGGTGTCATGACCAAGTTAATCCCAAGAAACTCCACAATTCCATCCAAGAAATCAGAAACTTTCTCAACTTATGCTGACAATCAACCTGGTGTCTTAATTCAAGTCTTTGAAGGTGAAAGAGCAAGAACAAAGGACAATAATTTATTAGGTAAATTCGAATTATCTGGCATCCCACCAGCTCCAAGAGGTGTTCCACAAATCGAAGTTACCTTTGATATCGATGCTAATGGTATTCTGAATGTTTCAGCCCTTGAAAAAGGTACTGGTAAAACTCAAAAAATTACAATTACCAACGATAAGGGTAGATTATCCCAAGAAGATATCGAAAGAATGGTCTCCGAAGCTGAAAAATTCAAAGAAGAAGATGAAAAGGAAGCTGCAAGAATTGCTTCTAAGAACCAATTGGAATCTTACGCTTACTCAATTAAGACTACTTCCTCCGAAAAGGCATTTGAAGAAAAAGTTTCTGCCGATGAAAAGGAACAAATCACTAAGGCTGCTGAAGAAACCATTAATTGGTTAGATGAAAATCAAACTGCTTCCAAGGAAGAATTTGACGAAAGACAAAAGGAACTTGAACAAGTTGTCAACCCAATCATGACCAAATTTTATCAAGCTGGTGGTGCTCCAGGTGGCGCTGCTCCAGGTGGTGCCGCTCCAGGTGGTTTCCCAGGTGCTGGTCCTTCTGCTGAAGAACCTGCTGGTCCAACTGTTGAAGAAGTTGATTAGATTATCATTGTTAAATAAAATAACTTTGCTCAAAACGTTGTGTTTGTATACTAGTTAGAAAACTCATACTTTTTATATAATTCCATCTACAGTCTTTTCTTAATAAAAAAATTAATTTAGAATTTGATACATTCTGTTTACCGTTGATTATGTGAATATTCCTTGTAGTTAAAATTTTGTAAAAATTGATAAAAATTTAATAGTAAAAGAAATTTTGAAATTTTAAAATGTAAATAGCTAAAAAAAAGTAAAGCTTGCTCGCACTCAGAGTCGAACTGAGGATCGCTACATTACTAGTGTAGCGCCTTACCAACTTGGCCATACGAGCTTTTACGTTTTCCCACGTTTGTGGGTTTTAGACGCTGTTCCAAAAACGGATAACCCACTAGCTTTATTCAGTAGTTTACGAAGTTGTCAGGGCTTATTTTGCCGTAGCATAAAGTGCCAATATGCGCCTATAATAGTCTAATTCAAAGCATCAAGTCAAGAGTTGTAGTCTTGAAGAGAAAACTTTTCACTATTACACTTTCTTAAAACACAGATTTTTTTGACACACTGTTTGACAAAATAATGCCAGACATTGGCTTTTTTCAGTCTTTTTGTTTTTCACAAAACTAAACTAATACAAGAATAGTTATGAACAACAATTCTGTTGGGCGCCATTAAGTTGATATGGCTTCATAACAGTAATTGTAAGTGCTATAATGCCGTAATATACTTATAAAATCAATGCCTTAGTAAGCTACAGATGAGTAATATATAACTCGATATAAATGGGGGAAGCTTTTCTCCTCCATGGTACTTTGTATAATTGTCAGTTTATAAAGAAACAAAGTTAGTGGTTGGTGAAACTAACAATAAACATTCAAGCTAAGATTACTCAATTACAACAAATCCCATTTTTTAAAAAGAACTGCCTAGTTGTTTAAACTATAGATTGGCAAAAAACCGCTAGGAGTAACGTTCAAATGTTCAGGACACTGGCACATCCTATACTCAGCCCTTTCTGACGTATTCAATTTCAATAAAAAGTCTATTTGTATTTTCATAGAAGTTGCTTATAGGGAATGTACAAAGTAACTAAAAACCAAAGCGTTGATCACGTGAAGCAAAATCACGTGCCCTAGAATTTAGTCAGAGGAATTCACATGATCTTGTTGTAGATAAACACGTTTCTAGTTTCACTTATTACTTGAAGAACGGTAGCTTCGTTCATTGTACGTACTTAATTTGAATAGATAAAATTTTCACGCCAATGATATGAGGCTTTCAAGAGTGTTTAAATCATCTGAAGTACGGGCGACCATCGGTTCATTTTTTGTATGGTTTATTGCATTCACGATTTTCCAGCATATTGATCCATATTTGACCATCTCACGCTGTTCCTTTCCAAAAATTTCGAACGATATAAAATATACGCCTGATTTAAGCATTACTAAGGTTTTATTGATTGCAGATCCCCAACTTATCGATAATCATACTTATCCTGGTCGACCTGAAACACTATTAAGATTATCTAAAATAACGACTGACAATTATATTTACAAAAATTATATCACATTATTAAACGAGCTAAAGCCACAGACAATTATCTTCTTAGGTGACTTACTAGATAATGGTAGAGAATCAACTGACGAGTATTATGAAAATGAGTATAGAAGATTTACTAAAATTTTTGTTAATCCGGCAAGAAACAGAGGTATTGAACTGGTGACAAATATTCCAGGTAATCATGATATTGGTTGGGCTGATGGCGTTACAAAACATTCACTTGCTAGATTTAATGCTCATTTTGGACAATCAAATAAAATCATTCAAAAGGCAAATCATGACCTGATCCTTTTAGATGATTTATCATTGGTCAATTCAATTGATGCAGAAGTTTCAACCGAAGTGAATAACTTTTTGGGTGAAATGAAGCTAATTAAACCAGAAAGAACAAGAATACTGTTCGATCATGTTGCGTTATGGAGAGACCCACAAATTCAAAAATGTGGTCCAAAAAGAGAGAGCAAAAAACCATTTCCTGTCTCTAGAGGTTATCAATATCAAACAGTAATAGATATCGAAAATTCATCTAACATTTTGAAAAGTTTGAAACCCGCTGTAATTTTCAGCGGTGATGATCATGATTACTGTGCGGTGGTACATACCTATAGGAATAACAACGAAGAAAGTAAGTCAATTGGAATCAACGTCAAAAGTATGTCAATGGCAATGGGCATAAATAAACCAGCTGTCGAACTATTAACGCTGTACGACAAGCCAATTAAGCTTGAAAAAGATTGGATGGTAAACGATCAAACTATTAAAAAAAAAGGTGAATTGTTGGATTATGCGTTTGATACGTGCTATCTAACAAAACCGTATACCGATATTGCCATTTACATTTCTTTGGCTATTGCCGACATACTCTGGCTTTTTTACCACTCCATTGAAAAAGCTAAAAGATATGTTAGTGTAAATGAGAGCATGGTTTTTGAGAATTTTATCACTAGAACACTGAAAAACGTGGTATGGAAGAAGTTTTTCAAGTTGGTTTGTCTCAACATGCTAATCATTATTTCGCTTTACTATTTGCAAACATTTCACTGATGGTATGGAATTATCTATTCATAAATTTATTTATTTATATAATATTTTTTTTTTATTACGCATTATTCAGAAAGTTCCTGGAGGTCTTAAGTAAATGGCTCTGTTGGCATTAACACCAACTTTGCAGTATAACAATTGTGCTCTATGATTATTCAAAGAGGTACACCAGTAGACTTCAGGCGCCTCCATTTCATCTGCCTTAGCATAGACGTATTCAATCAAGGTTCTACCAACATGTTTTAAACGTTGATCCTCATCCACATATAAATCATTGAGATAAGTAACGTCCTTGATTGACCAAGTTGATAAGTGTTTTAAATAGTTGGCAATTCCAATTGGCTTTGAATTTGCTGGATTGATGGCAACTGCACACCACATATCAACATCAGGATCAACCAATTTTCTAAAAGTTGCTTCCCTTACATCTGCAGATAGAGGTGTCTCGTAAAATTTCAAATACAAATCGAACAGCCTTAACCACTCTTCACGGTCAGCTTCAACAAGGTCACGAATTTGGACTTCACTCATAGCTTTATTTTTTATTCTATTCTTATAAAGAAGCAAGGTTTTATAAACCCGAGATGAAAGCATATCCGGCCTTTATATGCATTTTTTTGTAAGAAATTTTTTTAAATAAAACTTAGCCGCCGGTTTTACAAAGATTAACAGTAAATTAGTGAAAAGCTGTTATCGTGTTACGGATGTGTACATGAAAGACAACATAGGAAAGTCGAACCGCTAATTTTTTCTTTATCGCTATTATCTCAAATCTGATTCTCATTCTGGAATGTTGATCGTCTAACTCCAGAACAGTATTATTTTTCGGTGGTAGTAGGAACATGAACAGTTCCTCATTTTTGTGGCACCGGCTTTGTGCTAAATCTATAAATTTGCGTATTTGAGATAAACTGTACGGAAAGTATTGATCCATCAGAACTAGTTCGATTACTGCACAGCGCAGCTTTGTTATCGAACTTTATAGTCTTTTGATATAACGGTTGTTCAGTTATTAATTTTCTTCCAAAAAGACGTGGTTGAATATCGCCTTTTTTTTTGTTAATTAGAGTATTCCACAGTTTTTGAGCGATAAGAGAATGTGGTTCTTATTGTCCTCGCTACAATATGCACGGCAACGGGGTTTGTGTCATTATAGTCCAGAGCATTAGCAGTTTATTGTATGCTAAAAGATAGCCAGATATAAGTCTGCATACTAAAGGGTGATATTGCAGTTATATTTGACTACCATATATTATCATATCGTGCGGCATTAAGTTTTAATGCTATATAAACATTAAGTGTTATGATGCCTTAGCATATCTATAAAACCAATGCCTTAGTATGCTGAAGATGAGTAGTATATAAATATATATAAATGAAGAAAACTTTTTTCCCCCATGATACTTTGTATATTGTCCTTTTGTAGAGTAAAAAAGTAAGGTATAATTATAATAGTCATGGATATTCCAGCTAGGATCAATCAGTTTCAACAATTGTTGAAATAGACGGTTATTCCATCATGCTATCTATTGTATTGTGTAATTAGTACCACATGGTGATTCACAATGAAAAGGATTCTAGGGGATACTGAAATAATATCTCGTAGTCTGAAGTTTCCAGATAAAAATGATGAGTATGCGACTACAGTGTGCAAGCGCCTTTCTATAAATACCAGAGGTATTTTCTAGACTGTCTAGTTAGTTCAATAGTCTTTGTATAACTTCTTTTATTAACCTTTGTGCATATAACAGCTATACCTATATAGTTTCACTTAGGCAAGCACCCATCCACTGACTGTACCAAAAGAGGGGGGAAGGAGAGGGGAACTTCCACTTCAACACTTTGCAAATGTAGGTCATAAAGGAAAGGTTTCAGATATACCGCTGAAGAATATACTAGCTATACTTCAACACGTTACTATAATAAGTTTTATAGATTAACATAACAATCAGTGAATTGAGCATATTAATCATCTTTAGCTTATTAAGGCATTGAGCACATTATCAGATGAATATGTATATACTTAGTGTAGCAACCTTCTTTTGAAGCATAACAAGCGCAAGTGGTTTAGTGGTAAAATTCAACGTTGCCATCGTTGAGCCCCTGGTTCGATTCCGGGCTTGCGCATTACAGCCTTAATCCGAGATAGTTTAGTGGCTAGAATTTCCGCTTGTCACGCGGGAGACCGGGGTTCAATTCCCCGTCTCGGAGTTGTATTTTTTGGATCATATCCATCCTATGGATTGTATATAAATTTTCATGTTTAATTGTTCAAGATAGTTGTCCCTTTTTAAGTAGAAGCATCAAAGAAAACCGCTGAGCACAGCGACTATCAAATTTGAAAAGCTCTGATAACAGATTGTTTATGTAAATCGCGGCGTGATCTTGCAGTTAGATATTGTTATGTTTTGCTATGCGGCTTTTTGTACAAAACAAATTGTATAAAAGTGTACATGATCCCTGTTTACTTTTGCTGCAAAGCTATTTTCATTTTTTTGTTTTAGCCCTTTTTTTCATACATGTAAATTTTTGTTCTTTTCAGAGTTGCCCTTTTATACCATTCTTTCCCGCTAATTTCATGTGTGATTCTTTTAGTCCTTGAAATGTGCCGTGCCACTGCTCATTTTACCTTATTTTGTATTTGTTCTTTTTATTGGGTTTTTAGTCCTCTACGTTCTCCTTTTTTTCTCTTTTTATTTTTTTATTAAACTCACCACAAATACATCTTATTTTTACGTAAAGAAATCAAAAAAGTTACGTCAGTTTTTATTGTTCATCATGTTCTTTAGTCTTCCTGTTACGGGAGATTTTAGAATTAATCACATTGAGGAAAGCCCAGCCAGTACTGCACTTCCACTTATTAATACCACCCAATTCATTGAAGCCAGAAGATGTAACTATCATGGCTACGTCCCTGAAGATTTGAAAAAAAGAGCTGCTAATATTTTGCAGCTACAAATGTTTTTACTTTATCGTTGGTGTTTGATAAGATTCGTTTTATCAAATCCATTAATGATTCCCTGGATTGATAAAAGGTTTTTTACTGTTTTACCGGGCCATTTTTGTGCTGAAGAGTATGAAATTACTCTTTATCTAATGAATCCTAAATTTTTGTGGAGATTTTCAATGAGAAACTATGGGTATTTCTCAAGTCAATTTGGCGCACGAAGTCCATTTTATAACCCCAATGAGTTTACTGATAATCAGTTTTTAGCCTATGATCAGGATGATAGTCCTATTGTACCATATGTTCAAAAATTCAAAGAACAAGTAAAAAACGGCTTTAAAATTAGATTTGGTAAAAAAGCTGTTCACAATAACAAACCTTTTAATCTTAGAAAAATCGCAGAAATTGAAAAAAGATATTTCAGTTTTGATTTGAACCAGTATGAAAAGCTTGAGTACCTGTATTCTGATGATTTTTATTTGCATGAAATGGATATAGATTGTGACTATCATGATTTTGTTGCAACAATAATTACTGGGTATTCGTTCTCAGGTCCAGGTAAATTGTTGGTTCAGCAAATTTGTGCCGAAGAGGAAGCAAATAAGCTTGCTGAAAACCTAATAGAAGAAGATAAAATACTAATCAAAACTCAAAAGAAGAATTCTAAAATATTTGAGAAAAAAATAAAGCTGTTAAAGACAAACAAAATCACTGAAATTGAGATTACAGAAAATATTGAATCGTCAGATAAATTAATTGAGTCCTCAATGGAAATCTTTGATCATCTTTCGGAAAGAGAATTTGGTTCAGCGTACAAAATTAATTATCCCCCAGACTCTGTACCCTGGGGGCATCGAACTGTTGATATTTTTGGAAATGTTGTTCCTAGTAATGCTATAAATCAAATTAGTGATACTATTTCTACCACTGAAAACTATAATTCAAAAAGCTTGTGTCCCAAATCGGCACTTCCGTATTTAGGAAATTCTGGTTGTCATGATAAGACAACAAGAAAAGAGCATTTAGCTGAGCTAGTAGAAAAAAGAATAAAAATTGTTAAACCATCAAACTATTACTATAGAACTTCTGAATGGACACATATGGTTTTGATGATGGATAATTCTTATCCCAAATCTTTTTACAGAAAAATGTTCAGCGAGTTTGGTATACAATGCCATGTTGATAAATTTGTTACTTTTGACACTAATCAAAATCCGATAAGGTTTGGTTGGAAATTGCCTTGTAATAATAAGCAAAAACTTGAATATGTTCAAAAGTATAAAACTCTTTGTTACTCTCAAAACAAATACAAGTATGTTTTCAAGGCAGATCAAGAATATAATTTTTTTAAAGTTCAAATTTTTCCTTTAAAAATCAGAGAAACTAAAAAAGAAAATTCAATCAATATGATTATGCCAAAGAAACAAGATAACTTAAAGGAAAAAAAACGTGCAGGTAAAACATTCAATCAGATAAAATTACGTGACTTTTCAACAGGATGCCCTTCCACTGAGTCAGGCAACACATTTATTAGCTATCTTCTTAATAAAAGCGGGGACGACACTATACCAACCTTTTCAAATTTTTCGCTAGCATCAGAAATACTAAATTTAAAGAAGGATTATACAAAATTTCCAACGCTCGAATTATTAAACAAAGGATATGAAGCAAACCTTAAATTTTCAAACATTCTTACCAGAGCTGAAAAGTTTTTAGGACTCGAATATGATCCTGATTTGGATTATACTAATCATGAATCCGACAAAACTCTAGTCTGTGAAGATAAAAGGATTGTGTCAAGAAAAGTAAACAACAAAATCCAATCACTGACTGATATTCTGGAAGATATTGATGGTCTGCTTGAATATCTTTTTATTAAGAATGGAGCAAACATTAGTGTTAATAAAAAGCAATATAGCAGTGAGACTTGTACAATCAAAAAATACAATGATGATGATGGTTCAGTCCTTAACAAAAATGATTTATTCGTTGCAGGACAGAAAGATGAGCATTCAGATACCAATATTATTACATCAATGTACTCAACCTACTCATATTCTTCTGAAATTTTCGATGCTTATTTTGAAGACCTTGAAAGTTGTAGTTTTTCAAATTTCAATGAGAAGGTTTATAGCTTAGGCTCAACAGAGTCCTTTATCTCTTTAAGTCCTAACAATAATCTAGGTTGTGAAATAATTGATGATTCAGATTTATTTCAAAGTTTTCATCCTTCTCTGATAGTCAAAAGTAAAGTCGATGGAAAAAGAATAGACTCCTATCTAAAGAAAAAAGGCATTGCTATTTATAACGATGAAAATTGTGACATTGCTGGTAGCAAGTTTAGTAATGACAATCAAATTGGTACCAACTTTCCTATCGAAATGATTAAATAACTGAGATCTGGAACAAGTAACGGTAGTTTCACTGATTTGACTATCTATTGCTAAAATCAAAACTAGCTATTTGTTCAATCGTATTTCTGCAGAAGTGTCGTTAGTCTGTGCCAAATTTCAGTTAAAAAAAAGTTTAAACGTATCGTTTCTTTATTTCCGTTCGTTTTATCTGTTTTGGAAATCAAAATTATTTCTTATAACAAAGTGATTGCTAAAACAACAAAAAAAGTCCTTAGCTTCCCAAGCCGAAGTTTGTGGTAAATAAAGTGGTTTTATGAAAAGACACATAATACGGGGAGGAAGTGATTTTGTTTACAGCGGGACTTAACATTGTTTTTCTCAGAATAGGGTACCTGTTACTAGTTTCATCTTTTAATTGTCTGGTACTAAAAAATTTATGCTAGTTTTTTGGATATGTAAAACAACTTTTCATGGTTTGTTGATTACTTTTTATAAGCATTTTAATTATATAGTATTTGTATATTTACTAAAGTAATTATAGTAGTTGATGAAATAAAAGTTGACTAGAAGCACAAACAAATATAAAATATTATAACGAAATAATTAAGGGCACAGAAAGAATTACATATGCTATATGACCTAATTCCATGGACAAAAGGTCTGCACTTTGAATAGCGTACCTGGTTTTTTTGTGGAATTCAACCCCATCGCTATTTAATACTCACATTTTACTTTTTGTCTTTTTTTTGGAGTCTTGGGTAATTATGTTAACACATTAGATTACATATTAGAATGTTCATTTAATCTACCTACTGTTATTAGCATGGAAAAATTATGGTAAAAATTTCTTTATTAATCTGACACAAGTATAGTTATTCAACATAGCATTGCAGATGATGCTAAAAAGGTATTGCTAAGAAAAAATGCGTTCAATTCTCAAGGTCACATAAACATTATACTGGATACAGTTTGGTGTTATGTAGTCATTCTAAAAAAAAATTAACGTTATTCAAAACAGTATTTTTCTTCCCTAATTCTTTTAGCAATACAATCACAACAAACATATATGGCTGAGAGACATCTTGAATTAAACCTTACAAGTGGAATATGATCGCTAATTCCAGCACTTACTTCAAAAAAGCAAGAGACAAGACTTTTTCGTAATTATAAAAATAGTTAACAATAGAAATTGAACTAAAACTTCATTATCCTATTGTTTTTTTAGCTTTAATAGAATAGATGTATTTGTTGTAACTGAGTAATCCTAGCTTGAATATCTATTCTTACTTTAATTATCAACACAATGTTGCACAACAAAAGGTAACTGTTGTAAGGCATTATAACACTTATCGTTATAATGCCGTAACATACTGATAAGCCAATGCCATATAAGCTAAAGATAAGTAACATGTAACAATATATGAATGGAGGAGACTTTCCTTCTTCACAAGCACTTTATATCAGACAATATATAAAGTAACGAAGTTAATAGGAAATTAAAGTAACTATGGATATTCAAGCTAGAACTAATCACTTACAACAGTAACAGGTATTGTTTTACTCACGCATGATTCATGCGGGCTTACCATCTATCTGAACCCGGCTTATTTATGAATTGTATATTCAGTAGTTTTTTATTTAATTTTTTTAAAAAATTCATCAAATTGTATTTGCTCGTATGGCCAAGTTGGTAAGGCGCTACACTAGTAATGTAGCGATCCTCAGTTCGACTCTGAGTGCGAGCAGGTTTTTTTAAACTTTTTTTTGAGTTAAAATATTTTTATTAACAAATCCAGAACAAATAGAACTAAACTTAAAGTTTGAAACTCTTCCGAGTGTTGAGTGTTTTGACCCTTTATTTTTTTTCATACTTCTTTGAAAAGATTAATCTCTGTAAAGTCAGCATCATCGGATATTTCACTTGATATCTAAGTTGTTGTAATGACTTCTTCAATATCTTTTGGCTCATCAATTTGCTTAATTTCTAGATTTGTCCGAAAATCAAAGTCCTTCAACTTCAAATGCTTCAAAAATAAAACCGTGTCTTTAATACCACTAAAGAAGACATGATCAGCCTGTAATTAATTGAGACTTTGGTTCTGCTTCTTTTTGTATTGTAAAACAAATGCATGTTTGAAATAAGCAATCAAACAGTTGCCAACCCCATTTTCAAAAATTAATAGGATATATAGTTCAGAACACTCAGTACAGCATCTAACAAAAAACTATCCTTGATACCAAATAATGGAGGTAAAATTTTATATCCAATACTATAAACACCATGATTATTGTGCACATGATGCATATATAATGAATCCTGAATAATGTTAAAAAAAAAAAGTGAAATTTCAGGCATCTTTCTACAGGACAACATGGACATAGTGCATGTTTGTAATAACTTCATCATTTGGATTTTTTTAAACCTAACAATGTAAGAATTGTAAAAATTTAGCCTTTGTGCACATCATCTCATTGCAAGCATATTATTAGGGCGTTTTGGGTTGCATTCGTAGATTCAGCACCTTTGGTTGAAAAATCACTGAAAAATTAGAGATTAATGTGGTGGGGTAATAGAGCTGGAGTAACTTTGTTAACATATTGTTTTGTATTTAATACCGATATACCAAAATAAGACCAATGTGATTTAGCCTTTCTCAGCAATTCCATGCATGAGGAGCTAGTGGATACAGTAGTCCAATGCTCTTTAATTCTTTAATGCAGCTCTATGGTATCGAAATGTTCGGGTTATTTTTTTACTTTCTGATATCTTTATCGGAACTTTCTAATACTTCAGATGGTGCATTTTAAACAGTCGTAAATCTTGAAAAAAGTTTCTCCAACATTTTTACAATTTTGAGGTAAATATTAGTATTCTTAGATGCTCAACGTCTGGAATAGAGGCATTAGAAGATTTAGCTGAAAAGGTAAGCTTATTTATTGGAACGTCAGGAAATGATATTTTATCATCTATAGGAGAAAAGAGTTTAGGTCCAGTTGGAACTTTGAAAATATCAGGATCGATTTTTTCACTTTGAAAGTTATTACTATTGCCCAGAGTAGTGACATTTAAAGTCACATCACTACATTCAAAAAGTCTGCATCCACATCAATTGCTCTAGTTTGCAACTGAGAAATTGAGCCGATATTTGAGTTGAATTTCTCAACCTTCCGCATGAAATCATCATGTTGCTTAAACAGTTTTTCAGGAATTGTTTAGGTTTCGGTACTTTCCTCATGAAAATTGAAGAATCAGAGATATCAACTAAAAAAATTATTCATATAAATTTTCAAAATAATTTGGAGCAAAAAATCAACTAATAGCGATCCGTTTAAAAGCATGCAAATTTTTTCTTGTATGGTTGAAACCAAAAAAAGTATATATTTTTAGCAAATTGAGTTCAAAAACATTAGTTGCCTAATTGGGATGCACGCCATGCAGATATAAATGCAGCCTCCTTTTTCGGAATGATTTTATGTTCTGTGAAATTCTTAAAGAGTTCTACCAGCTTCCACAGGGGGCTTGTAAGATTACTTCTTGCAATAATAAACCAATTAAGGAAAAGGTATACAAATTAAAAACGTGGTTTTATTTTTTTTGGCTTACATGTTTGGTTAAATTTGATTGCCCAGTCTCAAGAAACAAAGTTTCAAGAAAAAGATAGAAAATTATTCGTTGCTCTAAAATTATCGAGAAAATACCATAAATGATCAAAATGCCACTGAAGTTTCTTAAATTGGGAAGTCATCTCTTGTATAGGAAAAAACAGAATAGCTTCCATATAAAAAAAAAATAACGATAGATTGAAATACTGACCGAGAGGTTATTATATTAGGATTTTAATATTGATTATACATCAACTTAAAAAATGAATATCATTATTTATCGTCAGCAGGAAAATATAAACCTACAGCTTTCGAGGCAGTATATGGATTTTTTTCAGCATAATCTTTAATTTCTTTTAAAGCTAGCTTAAGGTTATCAACAGCAATTCTACTTGTCTGGAAGGAAAACGACAAACGAAACATAGAGATCTTAACGTTGTGTTTTTTTCCAATAACAGAAATGATTTCTGGATCAATTTTATTTCTTAAAGGATCAAGAAAAACAAAATTGGTTTGACATGGAATTTCGAGATATAACCCTAACTCTTCGGCATAAGTTGCAACTTCCGTCGCAAAATTGTGGCCGTTTTTCATTTTTGGAAAGTTTTCGTCGATTGCAATAGATGCCATTCTGCATAACATACCGCATTGTCTGATACCACCACCATTCTGCTTTTTAAAGTGACAGGCCTTTTTAATCAAGGATTTGGTTCCGACTAAAACAGAACCGATTGGAGCACCAACACCTTTTGATAAACAAACAGAAATTGAGTCAAAATATTTTGCATATTCTTTAAATGGAACACCACTTGCAATATGTGCGTCCCATATTCTAGCACCATCCAAATGAACCCGTAATCCATTTTTATGAGCCCATTCGCTGATACGTTTGATTTCCTCAATCGGATAAACCAAACCATGGAGTGTATTTTCCAATGAAATAACTTTAGTCGGTGCACCATGAACATCTCCATCATCAGGAATATAACGTTGAATAATATCTTCGAGGGTTAAAAAAAGCCCATTACTTGGCACTATATCGGTTACCATTGCTTGTGACAAAGTTGCCAGTCCACCAGCTTCGTGAACATAGACATGAGCTCTATAATCGCAAACAATCGAATGAGGAGGTTGGAACAAATGTGATCGAAGAGCAATCTGATTAGACAAAGTACCAGACACACAATACATACCAGCTTCATAGCCCATAATATCTGCAACCTTTTTTTCTAATGCAAGTGTATCTGCGTCTTCATCGTAAACAGAATCACCAACAGTTGCTAAGCTAATACTTTTAAACATTGATTCTGTTGGAGTAGTGAATGTATCACTACGGAATTCATTGTGATTTTCTGGTAACAAAATCGACATTTTCAACACTGGTTCTTATGAAAGTCTTTAATCTTTAGAAACAGAAGGATAGTGAGTGATGTATTTGAATAATGAAAGTACTGCAGAGTGAGTATAGTGATTGGATATCATGACTCATAAATCTTCAACATTATAAAGATAAACATTTTAACAATCCCCAATAAGGCAGCTGGCCGAAACAAGGCGCAGTAACGGCCGAAAAGAATTTGTCGTTAAAATGTATTTATCGGGTATCGGGCCCTGAACATTAGGGTTGGACCGTTGTGACTTGAAATTTGAAACTGAATTGCTTGCAGAACGCTCTTGTGGCTTTCGTCAGGACTTGTTTTGTAATTTACCTTTTGTTACAGTAAATAGGTAATAAATCTAGATCCAAAAAAAATGTTATAAAAAGCAAAAAATCGACAACTGCAGGATTTGAACCTGCGCGGGCAGAGCCCAAAAGATTTCTAATCTTTCTCCTTAACCACTCGGACAAATTGCCAAAAGATGCTTCAATTTGAAGGTTCTTTCAACATTCAATCGTAAAAGACAAACGTAAGTTTTGTTGTAAGGCATTATGTTGATAAGGCATTAAAACACATATCGTTATAAGGCCGTAACATACTGATAAGACAATTCCTTATAAGCCAAAGATAAGTATTATATAACAACATATAAATAAAGGAGACTTTCCTTCTCCACAAATACTTTGTATATTGTCTGGGATGAAGTAGCAAAGTTATTAGAGAATTGAAGTAACAATGGATATTCAAGTTAGGATTAATCAATTACAACAGTTTATGAGTCTTTTTGCCTTAACATGTCCCAAAGACGAGAGCTTGAAGTTGAGTTCAGCAGTTAATTATTTGAAGTGGAACTCGTTCATTGTTCCGATGTTGGCCTCACAGGGTGCAGGCTTAGATACTTACTTCCTAGCAGGTGATATGTCGATTCCTATGGATGTGAACAAACCGGCGTCTGATGAATCGTCGGTAGCTCTGTTCAGAAATGTATGTGCACAATTTGAGAATAGTCCTGAAGTTAATCAGATGATGGGCTTGTTTTACCTTAATATGTTCAGCTCGAAACAAGAAAATGCAAGGGTGTTGAATGCTCCAACCCAAGCATTACTCGGATGTAGACATAGGTGGGATAATCATAAAGATTATGGACAGGAAGTATACAAAAGTCTATTTAAATTCTACTCAAATAGGGAAATAAAAACTTTAAGTGAATACAGAGCTGCGGTATCAAAGTCTCCTCATGAAAGTTTTTTTCAACTGGACAGCCTGACTTTAAGCAGGGTAAGGTTTCTCTCAGATTCTATGCTCAAAAGTTAATAACTAAAGTTGCACATTATTGGTTACTATATGCTAGTCACACGTAATCACAACAAAAAAACCTTTTTCGTCTATGTTTTTGTTCATAAGGTGTTTTCTAAGTTAAAGAAGTAGTTAACGAATTATGGTCAACATGAACACTCAAGGAAGAGTTACTCAAATATAACAAAAAAAGTTTAGATGGAAAGCATACAACAAAAATTACTTGACTTTTACTATTTATTATTTTTTTTGTGAAACTTACAACACACCAAATATAAGATAGAACAAAATCACCAACTCCTCAATGCTACAAATTAAGTTAATCTTCATCCTAAGATCAGTGTAGATTAGTATACACCACTACTTTTCAAACTCAATTTTTTCAGTTTCTTCGAATATCTTTGTGGCAACGCCATTTTTGTCGGATTTATGCTCCCTATCCCACTCTTCTATCTTATCAAGCTTAATCTTTACAACCTTATTCCCAAGCTCTCCATTTTCAAGACGGTAAATGATTTCACGATGAACATAGTTTCCAAATTTAGGTAACGTATATTTCCAAATAATATAATATGCACAACATAAGAGTAATAAGCCAATAGTTACAATTGGATATGTTGCATAAAAAAATGAAATGTCACTTCCAATCAAAGTACCCTTTGGAGGAACAAATGCAATTGCAATGACCATTAACTCAAACAATAGTAAAATAATAATTAGTGGTAATGGTAAATATTGACCCTTTGTTCCTAAACCTTTCAACTTTCTTTCTCTTCTTATTTTTAACAAACCAAGAATCAAAAACAATGTAAAAATATTAGTTGAATAGGAACCCATATCAACAATGAAATTATATGCCGATCCGGCAGGTGGAGCAACGATCATGATTAAATTCACAACCCATGTAACAAAAATTGGACCTAACGGAGTGCCGAAGGGTCTTGTGGAGGTCCAGAATTTTGGGAATGGTAAAACGCCCTGTCTACCACATTCTCTCAAAGCTCTGGAATGCGATAAAATAGCGGTAACTAAATGCCCGAAAGCCGACAATGCAACCATCGCAGATAATCCTTTTGTTGCGGCAGAGTTGTCAAAGACATTTTTGAACAAAAGTACTGCAACAGAGTTAGCCGAATGCTTAATTTCCTCAGGTGATGCAGCTGCATAATATGAAGTAAGCATTAAAATGTAAAAAACATAAATAACAATCATTGATAATGGAACATAAAAAGAAAAAACCTTCAACACACTATCTTTGGCTTCTTTTGGGTTTTTATTTTTACTACCCATATGTTCAGCAACCACACCAAAAGCATAGCTGTAACCCGCATAAGAAAAGGTTACTTTGATGATCGAATTTGCAATTGCGTTACCGTCAGTTGTTGTACCTTGCCACATGTTCCTAAAACTCTGTTGTGGATCTTTGACCTTTGTTTGGCCTCCAAGAACGACCCAACCAAGAACGATGATAAATAACATAAACAAAACTTTAATAAAACCTAAAACGTTTTGTATTCTTAGAGACCATTTTGTGCTGAAAGCGATACATAAGGATGAGAATGTTAATGCGCCAATTGCTATACCTCTGTAATACCATGTGTTTGCTTCGATTTCTGAAGCTGAAATTATGTATTGACCAAATGCTAAAGCACTACTTGTAGTGTACGATAAAACAATTGAAACGGCAGCATATACTGTTGGAATTAAAAATTTTGGTTTTGGATATGCTAGTTCCAAGTAAGCCACATCACCTCCATTTCTTTTTGGATAATAACCAGCAAATTCAATGTAAAGATACACACTCAGAAGAGGTATAATAAAACAGGTAAGCCAAAGAACGTAAGTTGCACCGATTGAACCCATTGAATTCAAAACTGAACCTGGTGTACTAAAGATACCGGTACCAACGACTCCCTGAAGGATCAAAACGGTAATACTTAGAGTTCCAACGGAGTAGCCCAAAGGATTTACCTCCTCTTCAGGCGTTGCAATTTCTTGTTCAGATACAATAGCATCACCAGTCTTGCTGACTGAATCCAAATTCTGTTCAGATGAGTAGCCAGTACTCTCATCCAAAAAAGGGGTATTATTGTTGGTATCAGCAACATTTGTTTTGTGAAAATAGCTGAAAAGTGTGGAGGTGGCTAACTTCATAATCTTTTATGGTTTTGCTTTTGAGTCTTTGGACCTTTTAGAGCTTTTTTAGAGAGCAGCTATCCTTCTACAAATAAAAAGAAAACCTTTTGTACTTAAATGCATTTAATTTTGTATTTGTAGGAGGTTACAAATTTGAAAAGCGACCGTAAGACTTATTGCTTTGCATATTATTATATTCTGTTACATTTTTGGAGTGAAAGGAAACAGGTAATAGGGCATGGCAAGAACTACAAATGCTTCTTGTGATACCACCTGCACCAGAACATAATTATTGTTTGCAGTGCCCTGCTTTTTTATTTCTTTGCTCGACTTACTTCACCCGCCGCATCCTTTTAGGCAAGTTATTCGACTGCAGAGAAAATGTTACTGGTTAAATTTTTAGCCGTCAACAATAGCCTGATAATCGGAGAAGCTTCACACCTAAAATTTGGCTTCCGAAACATTTATTTTATCTGCCATAGAGCGTATATATCATATTCCAGAAAATGCTTACAAGCGGAATATATCGAGTTAACAGAATATTATTGAGGGATAGCAGGAAAGCCTTTTATCAATTTGGTTTTTACATACTTTCAAAGCCCCTCACGCAAGCACATTTAGTGTGGCACTCATGAGGTGATGTAAAATAACAGGTCAAAACCATTAAGTTATTCATTCTTGGTAAAATCAAGCTACAAGCTTCACCCACAAAATTGTTGCCCATCTTCACATGTTTCGAATATTCTCATCATTACTATGAGAAATTCGAACGGTTCTATTGCATGAAAGAACAGGTTAAGTAAAAGTAAAGCTAAATACAGGTACAAAGTCTGACTTCTTAGATTGTCTCACTTGTAAAAAGAAAGAAACACAAAGAAGTTAGATGCTTATCGCAGTTCTTGTTGTTGGTACCAGAATTCAAGTAATTTTGAAACGGTTGTCTGAATCTTCTGGATGTTTGTATCCGCAATCCATAAAACAGTAAAAAATAAACGACAACTGCAGGATTCGAACCTGCGCGGGCAAAGCCCAAAAGATTTCGAGTCTTCCTCCTTAACCACTCGGACAAATTGCCAAATACAATAAAGTAAGTAAGTATAGAAGACTATAAAACTAAGTTAAAAAAGCATAAAAACGTACTGATGTATGGTTTTGTCAAAGTTTTATATATCAATCAAGTGTTATATTATTAAGACTTAATGACTAGTTTTCGAAAACTTAAAGCAAAGTTGTAAATCACGTGATTTTCACGTGACACTGCCGGTTTTTTTTTTTCCGGCTGCGCACCCTAATGTTTTGTGTTTTGGATCGGAAGTGTCTAAAATCAATTAATATCGATTTTATTTTATCGTTTTACCGTCTATTTAAAGAAAACTATTAACGAAAACTAGATTCTTTAGCAATTTAAGTGGAGTTGATAATGGCGCTTAATATAGATACTAGAGTGGTGTACAAACCACTGAATAGTTGTCTTGTTTCATTACCTTCATCATTTATTTATCCAATTTTGGATTCAACGAATGTACTAGTTCAACAAATAATTTTGAAGATCTCGAACCCTAAATCCGGAAAACTTATAGTTAATTTGGGTTGGAATGGTTGTACATGTACTGATTCAAACACAGTGGAAATTGATAACCAATATGCCCAACTTTTAAATTTACAGGAGGGAGCTTTCGTGAATATTGAATTAGATATTGATTTGATCAAAAATAATAATAGAAACAATGTTCCTGCAACCTCTGTTGAAATTGAACCTTTGGAGACTTCAGATTGGGAGTTAACTGAAATTTATGCACAGGCAATTGAGGCTAATTTTTTATCTCAAGTTAGGTGTGTACGTAAGGATCAACTCTTGCTGGTACGTGCAAATCCCACATTATCAGGTTCATCAAATTCAGGAATAATCACTTTTAAAGTCATCAATATAAAGACAGCCGCTAAAGAGGTTGATTTTGCGACTGTTGGTAACAACAGTGAACTTTATATTATTCCTAAACCGCATAATAACAAGCCTGAAAAACCCTCAAATGATTCTCAAACTTCGAATGGCAATACAAGAAAAAAACAAAGCGTTAGTAGTAAAAGAAGTATACCAAAAACAACTTATGTTATTAAACGATCGATAGTCAACTCAGATGGTTCAGGAATGATGATTTATAATAATGGACGTAAATTGAACCTGTTAAAAAATACTGAACTTGTTTTAATTAGTGTACTCGAAGGCCCAGGCACGCCAACAAGAGCACGAAAAACTACATCAAAAGAGATAGATATAGGTGTTCCGAAGGAAACTTTTGGTAGGAGTGTCGTTGCTAGATATTTTGAAAATCCGAATGTTGATACGGAAGAGGCACAGGAAGCCCAGGAAGAAGAAGAAGAGGCAATTAACGAATCTGTTATTTTATCTCCCTTGCTAGCGGTTGCGCTTGGATTGGAACACCTGAATGGTGAGCTGGTCTGTATCCAACCATGCAGTATGAAATGTATCAAAACTGACATGAAAAGTTGTGACTTACTGATTCATAGGTTAACAACCGTGGAAGAGAAGTCTAATATGCTAAATCACGATGGTCACTTAGAGATCAATCAAGCATCAAAAAATGAGAAGAAACTGAAAGAACTAGAATGGAAAAAACAAATGTCAAGCGTATTGAAACAGGTCTTAGTTCGACTCTTTGGATTGAACGTGCCTTTAACCAATGGAATGAAATTACCTATAATTGATAATATTTTACCAGAAGGGGGACTATTAGAAATTCGCAGTGGAACCACCAAAAGTTTACCTGGAAATAGAAAGTATCCATCAAATTGCTGGACAATGATGGAAATGTCTGAGAATAGAAATGAAAGTGATCAAACCCGTGATTTTAATGAAGATAATATTTTGAAGTCAATTAAGTTGAAAATTGGAAACTCTCAATTGATTCCTGCCAGCAGAGTTCAAAAAGCTGTTAAAGATGATGAAGTCGAACCTTACGACATATTTGGACAAGATAAGAAACTGAATTTGGTAAGAAAATATCTTTATAACGGTATTCCAACATTTCTGTATGGAAAATCAGGGAGTGGTAAAACTCTTGTTTGTAATGTATTGGACTCTGAATTGAAAAAAAAGGGATTTTACACCAAGATTATTGATTTTGAAGAAGCAGGTAATGCTAGTGTAAATAGGGACAGTTTTCTTGATTCTGATGATGAGATCAACTCTGGTGAAAACAATAGTTCCATTTCTGAAAATTCGGACAAAAATACAAATAAAAATAAGTTCCTATCTGATTTGTTTGATAAAGTTCTTAAAGAAAGTGTTTGGCATTCACCCTCGTTAATAATTTTTGAAAATCTTGACAAAGTTTTACCCAAAGAGGTTGAACATGGTGATAGTGGTGCCAGCAGACAGTTAACCGAGATCCTGATTGACAAATTTGGCAAAATTGTTGATGATAGCATTAAAATTCTGATAACTTCGAAATCTAAAGAATCTATCAATCAACTTATATTTCATAAACATTTTGTTGATGAAGAGATCAACTTAGGAGCACCAAATAAAATCCAGTTAGTTGAAATATTACAGAAAATGATAACAAAAAAATTTCCCCAGTGCATAGATAACAAATTATCCAACTATTTGAGTGACGTGACAAGTGAACTTGAAGGCTACTTACCAATTGATTTAAACAATTTATTGGATCGCGCTTTTCATCACATGATCACAGAGGATAGACCCAAGTTTAAGTATGATGATTTTCTATTTGCAATTGAAGGATACACCCCCACATCACTAAGAGGTGTTAAACTTCAAAAATCGACCACCAATTGGACAGACATAGGTGGGCTAATTGAGGTTAAAAATATTTTGTCGGAGACGTTAGAGTGGCCAACAAAATATGCCCCAATTTTTGAAAAATGTACTTTACGGTTAAGATCAGGAATCTTACTTTATGGATATCCGGGTTGTGGTAAAACAATGCTAGCATCTGCCATATCCTCAGAGTGCGGTTTAAACTTTATTTCTGTCAAGGGACCTGAAATTTTGAATAAGTATATTGGTGCCAGTGAACAATCAGTGAGAGAATTATTTGAAAGAGCACAAAGTGCCAAACCATGTATTTTATTTTTTGATGAGTTTGATTCTATTGCACCAAAAAGAGGGCATGATTCGACTGGTGTCACTGATCGAATTGTCAATCAGTTATTAACGCAAATGGATGGTGCTGAAGGTCTTGAAGGCGTATACGTTCTTGCAGCCACCAGTAGACCTGATCTAATTGACTCTGCATTATTAAGACCAGGTAGACTAGACAAGAGTGTTATTTGTGACTTGCCAAATTTGGAAAATAGGTTGGATATTTTAATTACAATTGTTAAAAGCAACGGATTTAATTTAAGTCATGAAAATGGTAGGAGTTTGCTTGAAATTGCCAAATTAACACAAGGTTATACAGGTGCAGACTTACAGGCTGTTGTTTATAATGCATATCTAAAGGCTGTTCATGAGCTTTTAGAATCATTACCTAACGCAAATACAAATGTAAGTAATACCGATTTTACTGCTGAAAATGTTTCTATGGAATATAGAATGATTCCGGGTAGTGACACTGATTTAAAAAAGGCGAAAAATTTAGGTATGGCTAGAAAAAAAGTTGAAACGCTGATTGAGAGATCTCAACAATCTTTTAGCGATAATACATACTTGGACGGCAAGAACGCTAGTGAATCAGGTGATAATGCTGAAAAGAAAATTATTATCAGATTAGCACATTTACAGGAATCGTTATCGGAAACTAAAAAGTCTATATCTGAAAAAGAGCTCGAGAAACTTCAAAACATTTATGCTCAATTCGAAAGCAGTAAAAGACCGAGTGGAATGAAAGATGGTACAGGAAGCACAGACGTTGGTGTAAGAACATCTTTAATGTAGAAGATTTTTATGATGTACGCGTATAAAAATTTAAATTTAAATTTATTAAAACATTAACATTAATTTATTATGTAGAAGAAGTAAAGTCACTATATATATAATCAAAGAATAAGGATTAAACAAGAACCTACAGTATTAAGCCCAAAAATGAAATTACACGTTCGTAGAACTAGACGTATGGCGTTGTGTGTTAGGTCTTGAAATTGTTGAACCAACTTCAGGCTGTGGAGTATTTAGAAGCTCAATATCTTCTTCGTGTAATCCAAGACGAATAGCTTCTTCTTCAACTTCGCTCAACGTTAACTTAGGTAATTCATTTGCAACTTGGAAAGCTGGCTTACCATCGACATAAGACTTTGCAAAAATAATATCAATTTCTTCTAATGATCTACCTGCAGTTTCTGGGTAAAAGAAGTAAATGATTGGAATGTAAATTAAATTGAGAACAGCAAAGAATAAGTAACAACCCCATTTTGATCTATTAATAAAAATTGGAGTGAACATAACAACAGCGAAATTTGACAACCAGTTAGTACAAGTCGAAACTGATGTTGCCATTGTTCTTGTTCTCATACTGTTGATTTCCGGTGGATAAACCCATGGTAATGGTAACATTGTGAAAGCAAAGAAGGCAATGAACAAGAATAAACCAAACGCTGCACCTTTAGCATTTTGTTTTGTGTTATCAATTAAACAAGCAAAGGCAATAATAAAGGAAACAGCTTGACCGGTTGCACCTATTAAGAATAAAGGTCTTCTACCCAATCTATCGATTAAAAAGAAGGAAGGAATAGTGAAAATTGCATAAACAGTTGCAAAGACACCACCCAAAACCAATGATAACCTTCTTGCTAAACCAACAGTATCTTCAAACAAAACGGTTGAATAATAAATTGCAGCGTTACAACCAGTGAATTGTTGGAAAAATTGACCTGAAGAACCAATGATCATCCTTCTCAAGTATTGATGTTTGGAAGGTTTAAATAATTCTTTCAATGTGATTTGCTTTTCAAATCTATTGTTTGCGTCTCTAGCCATAGCAACTTCTTCCAAGATAGCTGGATCATTAACGGATGAGTCATTGAGTTGAGATAAAATGTAACGTGCTTCCTCGATTCTATTTTGCGTAATCAAATATCTTGGGGACTCTGGTAAACCAATCATGGCAAATAAAACAAATCCAGCAAAAACAATTTGAAGAGAAACAGGCAATCTCCATGAAACAGAACCTGAAGCATAAGATAAACCAAAATCGGTCCAGTAAGCAATAAGAGTACCAACTGCAACGAAAGAACCTTCCAAGTTAACCAATCTACCTCTGTATTTTGGATCAGACAATTCAGACTGGTACATTGGAATAGTGGCAGTGTTCAAACCATTACCAAAACCAGTTGCAGTTCTTGCAATGACAAAATGACCCAAGGCCCAATGACCTTTAAATGGAAAAATTGAAACAAAAGTACCGATTATAATAATAAAACTACCAATGATGATTAATAGTTTTCTACCCCATTTGGTACCAAGATACATTGCCAGTAAAGCACCCGCAAAACAACCTAATTCGTAACAAGATGTGACAGCACCCTGAACAACCGTTGCGTGATGTGTACCACCACCAACTGCAGGGAAAGTTTCTATGAATTGAGGAGCAGTAATAATACCTGCCATTAAACCCTGATCGTAACCAAACAATGAAAATCCAATAACACAGGATGCAGTTATCAGTAAATGTAAACTTTTACCTTTCAAGCCCATAGTTGCAACAGGTGACAGCATATTATATTGAACAACCCCAAAGGTGTCATCATCCAATAATGGCAAGTTGGTTTGATCGTGCAGGTTTTCATCTTCATCAGAATCATCTTTTTCAGGTGAATTGTTGAAATGATTATCTGATGAGTTATCTAGTTTATTATCTTCGTAAACATCGGAGGGACGAACTGAATTGTTCGAAGACACGTTGGTCAACGTATTTGTAAAGTTGTTGTTGTTATTCCTCATGTTCTATTATTGTATTTTGAATGTAAATGTGATGAAAATAGAAAACAGATGATTATTCGATTTTCTATTGAGAATAGAAGAGCAGTATAAGAAGATGAAAAAATATAGCCCTTAGAGATAGTAAGTCCCTGAGTATGATTGCAGAGAAAAAAAAAAAAAAAACACAGGGAAGATATGAACAGAAAAAAAAAGGGAAAGTCGATATACTTATATAGTACTTGCAAAGGAGGAACCCCATTCAAGTTAAGAAGCCGACCGGAGCAAAAGCACATCTTGCATTGTGGACAACGCATGGAGAACAGAAAAAAAAATACAAAACAACTATGTAATGCCAAAATAGCGGTTTTGCCTCAATTCCAACACGGCGTGATACACATTACATAAACATTACGTCACACGGACATTCTGTTTCCGTATTGCCGGTTCCCGATTAGGCAAATATCCGTTTTAGCCGTTTTAACACCGCGATCTCGTGAGGAAAACAGCAACTAGTGAACAGTTTTGGGTTCTGTGCAATAGATTGCGATGTTCCGTGGCAACGGGGCGGGATGGGGGCAGTTCGATGGGAGATCTACATAGCCACCGGGATCAACGATTGTTACCTTGCAGTGTCGGAGCTGTTTGGCACATGGGGGAAACAAAAGCGGGGCAAACAGAAACATCGACGGAGTATGCTTATTTCGGCGAAAAAAATTTCTTCTACGAGACTGTTTGACTGTAGGTGTCAGAGCTGAAAAAAAAAATTTCGCTTGTTGGAGCAACAGGCATTTATGGTGGCTTGAGGGGGTTAGTGCTGTTACTTGATTAGCCTCACATAATGGATGCTTTGAATTTTGGTCTGCTTCTCCAAAGGCAAACTTCGTACCAGCATAAAAAGCAAAGTTGGAAATCATATCCCGCATTTTTTTTTTTTTCAAATTTCTCCACACAACCGACTTGCTCTAGCGTTCAGCCGCGTGTGGCAGTCCTGATAGCTTACACTGTCTAGCGTTGTTACTGGTTGATATGACAATCGTTAGCAATTACATTATTTTGTTATTTAGCATTATAAAAAAGACATTAGTAAGTAAAGCTGAAAAAGAAAAACTGAAAGTAAAAAAGAGTAAAGTTAAATAAAATAAAATAAGATAAAATAAAATAAAAAGTTAAGCAAAACACACGCAGGGGCGCCAGTCAAGATATAAATTAGACTGCAAGAAAGAAAAAACTAGTCCGAACAGATGGTGGGAATAACCGAAACCAACACGCTTTGTAACCACAAACTAATTATTCAACATAGTTTACCTCAGGCTTAGCTCCATCAAGCTCAGTGGTTGAACCAGCTGGATGCTCATAATGTCTATGTGGCTTCCATTTGGCAGAAGTAAATGGTGTAGTCTCTTCTAGCATTCTATCGACTTCCTCCAATGTCAAACCTTTGGTTTCTGGAACTAGGAAGTATGAATAGACAATACAACATCCACATAATGAACCCCAAATAAAGAAAACTTTGGCGCCTAAATTACCCTTATCTTCACCAACCATATATGGAGTAATAACCGAAATAACACAGTTCCATAACCAGTTTGATGCTGCAGATAATCCAACTCCTCTTGATCTGATTTGGATTGGAAACAGTTCACCGACAACGACCCAGGCAGCTGGACCCCAAGTTGATGCAAAGAAATGAATATAGATACAAATGAACGAAATCATTGCCTTAACTGTCGCTGGATTTTTACCGTCGATCGTACCGGCAATTGCAACAATCATCTCACAGACAAACATACCAACTGCTCCATAAATTAAAATAGTCCGTCTACCGAGCTTTTCAACAGTGTAAAATGATAGCGGGGTGGAACAAACGTTAACTAGTGATGTGATAATAGAAATCAAAAATTCATTGTCAATTGTGCCCAATTCTTGGAAGAATGTTGTTCCAAAGTAAAAAATGAAATTAATACCTGTCCATTGTTGCATCATTTGAATTGATGTACCTAAAATTGTTCTTCTTAGATTTGATGCTGGATTTTTTAATCCACCTTTGAAACAGGCAGTCCAGGATTGTAAGTAACTTTGGACAGGAATCAAATCTTGTTCAATTTGGAAATTTTCAATGATTTCTTCAAGCTCCTCATTAACAAATTTTGAGTCTTTTGGTAGTGATCTCAAAACCGACAATGCTGAACGAGCTTTTTCAACATTTCCCTGTTTAACAAAAAATCTTGGAGTTTCTGGTAGGAGAAACAAACCAACACCCAAAATAATTGCCCATAACATTTGAATTGCCATTGGGATTCTGTAAGATCCCGAGTCATTTCTATCCTTCGTAGCATAATCAACACATGATGCTAGCAATAAACCAATGGTAATACAAAACTGATAACCAGAAACAATTGCACCCCTGATCTTTTTTGGTGAAACCTCAGACATGTAGAGAACAATAGAAGAAGAAACAAACCCAACACCAAAACCAGCAATGACTCTACCAACAGATAACAAAGCAATGGTTGTTGAAGCAGTTTGCAAGATAGCACCGACAATGAAAACTAAACAGCCCAAAATAACAGTCAATCTTCTTCCAAAATAATCTGCAAGATCACCACCAATAACAGAACCAAAGAATGTACCAGCAGATAAAATAGAAGTAATTAAAGATTTTTGCCACGAATCAAGTGCATAGGTCGATGATCCATCATTAACCTTACCGGTAAACTGATGAATGAAAAAATCCATGGCCATAACACCAGAGATATAACCAGAGTCGTAACCATAATAAATACCACCAAATGAAGCAAATCCACACAAAACATAAGCTTTCCAAGTAATTGGAGCTTCCTCTCTTTCGTAGAAAATTTCAGATTGTTCTTCGATATCAGACGAGTTGACCGTAATAGTATTGAAGTTAGCTGATGGTTCGTTTGAAAGATCATCAACTTTTTTGTCGCTTAAAACATTCATTTTTGTTTAATTGTTTTCTCAAGATTGTTTTTTTTTGTTCTGTTGAAAGAAATAAAAGCTAGAGAGAAAGAGAGAGAATAAAAGTTGAAAATGAAACACAGTCTGGGGAACCACGGGCTATTTAAAGCAAACAGAATAAAAAATGTGTGGGGTAGAATAATATTCTGTTCAACAATACTAGTACCAATTTTTTTGCGGTAACTACAAAACTTGGAGCAGAGAGTAGAGGAAAAATCCAGCGGAAAAAGTTGGCCGCATTGTTAGTTGCCCTACGCACAATACAAAATCAAAGGTCAGGGATATTTAGACACGGGTCAAAGGCCAGTAAATTAGTTTTGCCATCATCCGGAAAATTTCCCAAAAGGAAAGGGTCCCTGCACAGTGGAACATGGTAAAACAATAGAAAATCCCAACGCAAAGGTTTCCCCGCAAATTTCGAAAAATAAACCTGACAGTGTTGGGTAAGTAAATGCGGGGAAAGGGTCTATTCGTCGCTCCAGACTTTTTCCGGAATGCCATGCCGATAGCTCCACAAGATGATAGGCGATGCTCACAATAATAAAGAGCAACATGGATCGTCAGAGGTGCAGCGGAATAAGTTGCAAAGCAGCGCGACAGCGTGTGCAACCAATAAATCATGGGGAAAGCCAGGGAATTCTTCCGCCCGGCGGGGACTGACCCTTTTTCCCCCTTTGTTGCGGCTGGAAAAACCAACATACTAGACGAGGTGCACCCAGCCCAGCCCAGCCCTGCTCAGCTCTGCTCAGTGCGCGTACGCTTCCCCACTCTCTCATGTCGTCACCATGGCAGCCTTTGCAGTTTTTCCCCACTCGGATAAACGGAGCAACGAGTATTATTCTCCAGATGTCCTGTTGCCATCGCCGCGTCGGAAAATAAAATCCATGCTTGCCGCCTACTCCTGTGGTCGATCGTCTCTGTATGTTTTTCTCGGCTACTTCTGCTTGCGCCGTGCATGCATCTGGTACACGTTTACACGGAACAAATAATTCACGGCAAATAATTAATACGCGGTTCTCATAGGGAATCATGGCGGAATATCCTGCCTTATTGAGCAGGTATCGATTGGGAGGCGACTTCGGAAACTCATTCCGTATCATTTAAGCTTATCCTTTTAATCTTTTGTTTTTGCGCCTTCCATTCTGAAATCCAACTTTGCTTCTTAGTTTAAAGAATGTAAATTAAAGTCATTATTCATTCATTAACAGAGATGCAGAAAGTCAACTATCCAGAAGAATTCGCAGGTTTCGCAATTACCGATACCAAAGAATGGAACAAGCCAAAGTTTATCACCTATAAGCCCAAAACCTTTGGAGACAATGACATAGATATCGAAATTGAATGCTGCGGTTTATGTGGCTCCGATATTATGACAGCCAAGGGTGGTGATCATGGCTGGGGTTCGATTACTTTACCTCAAGTTGTCGGTCATGAAATCATTGGTAAAGTTGTTAAAGTTGGTCCAAAAGTCACGCTACATAAATTGGGTGAAAGGGTTGGTTTAGGCGCCCAGGCTTTTGCCTGCCTTGACTGTAATAGATGTAAACATGGTAATGAACAGTACTGTTCTCATGGTGTCACCACTTACGATGGTAAGTATGATGACGGTTATATCTCTCAGGGTGGTTATGCATCACATGTACGAGCACATGAATACATGTGTTTCCCAATTCCAGAAAAACTAGATTCGATTCATGCTGCTTCACTTTGTTGTGCTGGTCTAACAGTTTTTTCGCCTTTGAAGAGATACATTCCAAAAAATTTACCAGGTGGACAAATTCCAAAAGTTGCAATTGTTGGTCTCGGAGGTTTAGGTCATTTAGCTGTCCAACTATGTAAAGCATTGGGTGCCGATGCCTACGTTTTCTCAAGAACTAACTCAAAAAAGGAACAAGCACTTCAATTAGGTGCTAAAGGATTTGTTGCAACTGGTGTCGATGGTTGGGAAAAAGCATTCTTTGATGAATTCGATTTAATCCTAAACTGTGCAATCGGCTTGTCGGGATTGAATATCGATGCCTTCCTATCGATCCTAAAAGTCGAAGGTCGATTCTGTTCTGTTGGTTTGCCAGCCGCTGATGAAAAATATAATGTCTCGCCATTCACATTCTTTGGTAACGGTTCTTGTTTATGTTCTTCAGCCTTGGGTTCACGAGAAGAAGCCGTCGAATTATTTGAAATGGCGGCAAAACACAATATTGTTCCTTGGGTTGAAACCGTCCCCCTTTCCGAAGGCGGGTGTGAAGAGGCTTTGACTAGGGCTTGGGATGGTGATGTTAGATACAGATTTGTCTTTACAGATTTCGACAAAGCCTTTGGCACCAACCCTTCAACCAAATAAATTAGTAAAAGTTTTCAGTTTATACAATCATTTTTGTGAAAAACAGAAATTATTTTTATTATTCAATACACTTCAGACTTTGTTTAATCTATATAAATTCCACCTATCTTTTTCTGGCCAATTCTGCCGTCTCTTTGTCAGCAGTTTTCAAATATTTACGAGCTGCCGTATCCAATGGCACGCTACTATTTATATCATTTGAAATCGGTTTGCTCAATGGTAACTCACTTCCCTTTCGACCAATTATGCCAACTCTCCGACGTTCCTGCAATAATTTTGAAAGTTCATCTTCACGATTTACTTGAGACGCGTTTACTATATTATCAACTTCAGCAGCGTACCTACTACTAGTAAAACCTTTTTCAGCTCCAGTAGCTGAATTCGAATCGATTTCAGTGAAATCATTACTTGATGTTAAAGCATTTCCATTCTTATCCACCCATGGATACAAAACACCTCCAAAATAAAAATGCTGAACAACTGGGTATTTCGAGAGTACTTCACCATAATACATTCTAAGCATCCCACGAGCTACTTTTTCCCAATTTTTGCTTGCTGAAACTTCATACAATATAGGAGAGTGCTCATTGAATGATCCAGTTTTAACCATTCGAATAAATGAAATTGCATTATAATATAAATTCTTCAACCTTTCCGTTTTCAGTGTATCCAAATTTAAAACTGATGATGGAGTTAGACCTACTCGGTAATTCAGAACTTTTGCACGATTGTCTGACATTTCTAACTTAGAATCAGTTGCAAGTGATTTGAAATCAACTAACTGGCATGCACCAAAAACATAAATTAGGTGAAAATGATCATCCAATCCCCAAACACCATGTGATCCAGCAGGTTCCAATGTATAAGATAGAATCAGTGATTTCATAAAGTCATAGTATTTGGCCAAAATCAATAACCATTCGTATCCTTTCATTTGATCCCTTTTGATAAGATCTACCATTATTAAGCACCCCAAAAACGAAACAAACGATAATTCATGTCCCGTACCATAATCCAATCTTTCACGAGAGCCGAAAGATCCAAGTAGATAGTATTTAGTCTCTTCACTAAATCCTTCGAAGTTTTTCATTGAAGCGTCATCAACAAAATATTTCTCAAATGCATTTTTCATTATCAAATCAATTTTTGATGTCAGTTTGTCATGCCAATCACGATACGCAAGATTTCCATAACGCTTCGGACCGGGAAAAGGTGGTGTCTCATTTTTCAGCTTCTGGATATCATCCAAAATACTTAATATAGACGCTGTAATTGCTGAACAGTTGTTAAAATCCACAGTCTCGGTGAACTTCGGAGGTAATGGCAGATGTTTTATTTTGGTATCTGTATTGCGTACCCCACAATCTCTTTTTTTATAATTCCAATCTACCAAAGAATCATTCAATGCACCTTTGGGTACATCTGTTAGTGATATTTTGAGGCAAATCAATGATATGATTGCATTTATATGAGCGATCGCCTTGGATTTATGAAATGATGGGATGTCAATTGATGAATAAATTTTCTTCTGGGGAAAACTCCATTTTTCAACAAGTGAAGCATCACTTAAACGATATAGAGAAAGTTGTTCTGTCTCGTTCATTGTGTATATATTATGAAGTTGAGCCTTACTTGAGTCTCGTGTGTTGCAGAGTGTGTAAATCCGGTTTTGTGGATATAGAATATACCAGGGCATGTACAATAATTGTGCTTACGTAACTTCTGTCTCTAAAATTTTATTTAAGTGCCATGCACTGGAAATTAGAACTCGAGACAAGAAATAAACAAAAACTGGTTCTTTGACAGTGTCTGGTATCCAGAAGGCATTTCTAAAAGTACAGCCAGTCCTACTTACCAAGAATGACGGCGCATTGGTCCACAATACCTTTTGCAACTTTGTATGATGCCATAGCAAAAAATGACCAAGATTTAAAAGAGAGTCTGGTCAGTCAGCTTTCCATGGATCTAGTTTCATTACTAGTTATCAAAGGCAAATCTGATTCAAGCAGAAAAACCTTGGAATCTGGGAGTTTAACTTTCACCGATGGTTCTTTATACAAAATTAACCAATCATTTATCGAAAATTCTCTAAAACTAGCAGATGAATTAAATATTGATGAATTAGTTGCCGCAGAAATATTATTCTTTGCTTCTTCTAATGAAATAAATATTCTTGGAACTTCATATTTGGACTCTGCAATAGCTGCGTATTATAACAGAAGGGATTATATTCTGCAAATTGTGTCATATTATTTGTATTCCAATCGTTCCGTTGACAATGACATTGATATGGATAACAGTCCTATCAGCTCATTAGAGGTGTTTCCGAATGACAGAAAACTAGTTTTTGAAGGAATTCAAAAAATCAAAAACTATGCAACAGTGAACATTCTAGAATCTTTCACGCTCATAGAAAAAGAATTAAACTTATTGAAGGAATCAGTTGAAAGAAGCAAATTGTTGAATTCATTTCATATAAACTCACCTGAAATGCAAACTATTAACTTTAGAAGAGATATACTTTTCAAACAATATCAGTCATTAAGTGAAGTCTCGCATGGCTATATTTCCAATTTTTCAAACAATGACAGTTTTTTTTCGGTAGAGAACTATTTTCAATTATTAGATCATGTATCATCCTTTGAAACGCAAGATTTTTTCTTAGTATGTCATATTCCAAGTTTATTTGCGTATGTTTCAAACTTAGATAAGTTACCTGACGTTTCTGTTGAAAAATTGCATAGCAAGATCATCGGTGAGATCAATAACATTGAAAAATTAGCCGAATCACCATTCAAATCCTTAATACTACTGGTTTTTTTAACTCATTTTATTGATTGGTGTAAAAAAGAGCACTCTAGAACCACAAAGTTTGAGTTCGTCACTGCAGTAGATGAACCAATGCAAAAATGTATTTCGGTTGGTGCACTAGAACAGCTATTGTCAATTACAGCAGATACCTCTATAATTGAAAATTCAACGAAACATGCCATTAAACCATTTTATGACTTTAGGGCGTTTTTACAACAACATATACCTAGGTTTTTACCCATTAGGCTCTTTGATACTGATTCAAATGCGACTTTAAAGTTAAAACGTTCACTTCAACAGAAGAAAATATCCGGTATTGATATAGCTGACTCTGAATTTGTTACCATTTATTCTATTAGACATGGTATCCAATTAACAGATCATTTTATTGAATTTTTAGTACCGATTTTATCAAAGTTTGTTCACTTTTTCATTTCGACTGCGGCCTTTTTAATGACACAATTGAGAGATACAGAGGAAGATCTTCTACTATCTTCAGATGACTTCAATTTAGAATTGCTAACTGAAAATGCAGACCTTGAACGTTTGTACATGTCCATTTATTATTTATATTCCGATAGACCGGAATACAGTTCAGAATTTTGGGCCGACACAAATTCAACATCGTATGGTTTTTTGCAATGGGCATCCCGATGTAATTCACCACTAATAATGTCAACATTTGCAATGGTTCTGGCCGGTTTATCATCAGGAAATGAGAATTCCGTCAATGTTTTCAGCTTTTTACAGTCAGCGAATGCAACAAACACTAATATAATGACAAATCCGAGGGAAAGATCAACTTCACTGACTAAATATTCCTCAATCAGCTGGTCAACCATTTACTCCACATTGTCATATTATAACGATGCCCTTTCGAAAGGGTCGGACATGATCATGCAAAACATGCCGAACGAAGCGTTGAGCTTGGGACCTAAATCTAAAAGATCAGTTGTTACTGAGTTGGGTGAAGATTCAATCATTTATATATCGGGATTTTTTCAAGTCTTATCACAAGTTGCACGTGGAAGCTCTAAGGCTAGAGTGGAATTAATGGAGAGTGACAACTATCAACTTTTCACTATTTTAACTGATTTGCTAAACATGAATACCCCATTAAGCGGAGCGATCATGACATTATTGAGCTCTCTTACTGGTGATTCCTACTCAGAAAGATGTAAATTCTGGCAGCTTTTAGATAATTGGATTTTTCAGAACACAAGGAATAATTCATTTGTTAATTTACCAAAAGAAAACTTTTCAAAAAAGCTTGTTACCTATCAGTCTATTACCGGTTTTATTGATTTGGTAACAAAATTATTAGAGCCGCTAGATACAGCAAATGATTCGTTTAAGCTTCTTGCACATTCGTTTCCAAATGATCTCGGCGCAATTATTAGAAAACCGGGTATATGGTGTTATGTTGATTACTTATGTACGGAAGTACTACCAGAAATTGATTTTTCAAGTATAAATCGCAAAGAAAAGTTATTGTTGAAATACTCGATTTTAAATTTGATGGAAAACTGTCTGTCAGAACTTGATGCAGATCTCGTTTTAAATGCATCTGCATGCCACATCAAAGATTTAGACAATCTAACCAAAGGTAAAAGTATTATACGTTATTTACAAAGCCATCCTGGCTCGGCGATTTTGAATTTCATGTATCATAGCAAAATTTTTGAATCATTATTCAAGGTCAGCAATCTGGGTATTAATAGGCTCAATGAATTACCTGGGAACTCGATTGAAGTTCAGTTACTAGAGAAGAGTATGACAATCATCGATATGACACTAAGGCGGGAAAGATTTTTTTCTGATGAACTTGCCCAAATTTTACGTTTACCTGATAATTTATATGCTGATCCGACTGACGTTGGTATGGCTGGCCTACGCTCATTTTATGAATCATTTCTGTTGAATCTCCCTTTAGTTGCAAATTATTTACTCTACGTTGGGTCAGACAAGCTAAACATCTCTAAAGCTTCATTGTCAATTATTAAGAAAATTACCAGTTCCAAACTTTTCAGTGGTTCCAATATCGGGTGTCAATCGAATTTGCTAAAAAAAAATCGCTTATTGGTCATGTGTGAAACTACTGATGAGTCTATTAGAATTAGGTCCGCTTTCATCGAACAATTTGAATCAGTAGTTACATGTTCAAAATCAATTTCTGTCAAGATACTCTTACTTCAATATATTAATAATAATCTTTTTACAGAATCTAAAGGGCCAACTATCAGTCACTTTTTGTTGGGGTTCGAAACCAAAGGGATGAATCTTGGTTCACCGTATATCGAAACAAGTATTAGTTCCAATAGATCACTGTTCAAATCGATTATTAATATTTTGAAGGAAACAATAACAGCATTTTCTAATTCAACCAATCTGGATTATGCCCCCATTAGAGTTTGTGCCTTATGTATGGAGATAGTATTGAAACTATGCAAATCTGATGAAACTGGAAGGGACATATTGAAATACCTTCGTACCAATGGAAGCCCTACGCCTCCAGCAGAATCCGGTACAAATTTTATCTTGTTCCTGTTAGAAAACACGTATAAGATTCAAAACAACGTCCTATTTTCTGGTAAAGAGTTTGATGGTAATATAAATGAATCAAACACTTTTTGCTCGAGTGGTGAAGGTATGTGTACTTTAAACGCATTTATTTCATTAAGAAGTTCTATTATTCATTTGATTGCCATTGAAACTCATGTCTCCGCTTTGCATGGTTCATTATCACTTAATAAAAAATATTTAGATGTTTTAACACAATCATTCGGTCTTCCTTCAGGTTCTTCCAAATTATTAAACTTTTTGGATATTTTAGACTTCAAAGTTCAAAATATGATCGGAAAAATAGACAAAACATTTGCAAGTTTCGATTATGATTATATCTTTAAAAGAATCAAACTCCTGGAGGATCCGCTTGAAGATTTTTCTAAATCACCTTACGATTTATCCATTGTCGATAAGATGGTAGACTTATTTGCCAAAGATTCAACTAAAAAATCAATTGTTGGACAAAAAGTGGATACGCAAAAATTGTTTAGCGTTGAAACAGAAAAGTTGAAGAAAGTTCTAACATGTTCAGTTTCATTTGATAACTTCAAACTGCTTGTATTCAAATATGTGACAGCATGGACCATGTTGGTCCAGGTGCTTGTTTCAGAAATCGATATGAATATAAATAAAAGATCTAATTTCATTATTGAAGTATTTCAATGTATCATTCCGAAAATTGATGAATATTTGGAATTTGATACTACATTTGCCGAAGACTTGCTTTCATTATGTGTACATTTAATGTATGTTTACAACGAAGATAGAAAAAAGGTATTTACAACCATTGAGGATCAAAAATCGAAAGCTTTGCTTGATTTTGAACGTCTTTTTCCCATTTTTAAAGTTACTATGCATGGAATTTTTCTTCCATCTTCGCCGCCTTCTTTACGATCCGATTTTTATGTTTTAGCAAGCCACTATCTTGAGCAAGCTACAGAAAACAAAGAGGTTGTTACAGAGTTGACTGTATTTCTTCGATCGATAGATAGAAAAATATTTGATGTCATTTGTCATGATTCATTAGTTGGTGAAGGGGCTAATAGAATTACGTCCTTGATGTTGCTAGAAGGATTTGTGAAAGTTCTGGCTCAGCTTCAGTCTGTACAAATTCAAGAAAATTTCATTTTTGAGACATTTTGCGTTGGAAACTACCTTGATCTACTTGTTCAGAAGTTGAAATTAACTGATGAAATATTCTGCCGTGCATTAGGCTCAAATCTTGATAACAACAACAAAATCACACTTCAAGAGCTGTTATATGAGCTTACTAGTTTGAAAACGAATATTAGTTTTTTGGCAAGAATAGCTCAAACAAGACTTGGAGCTCAACAGTTACTACGAAATGATATTTTTGGTGTGATAAAAGACTGTCAATTTTTACGATTAGATGCAGATTTAGGCTTTGAACTTAATTTAAGGGAAAGTTCTAACGAAAATAAGAATAATGGTGAGAAGTATATCACAATGATGGTTTCGCTTGATACTCCTTTAGGATCTAAATCTAGTTCAGAGAAATTATTCAAGGATAATGTAGTCACAGAATGTGATTTGTCAAAAAATACTATTTCATACTATGAAATTTTTATTCCTATTTTCCAGCTGATATCTACAATTGTAATATCGTTAGGTCCACAAAATACTAGTTCTTTAACGCAAGCTGCACTTTTGGAGAAACACTTTAGTGGACTTATTTCTGCGGTTTTAAAGAGATCACTAATATATGAAAAGTATTTAGAGAAGAAAGAAGATTATAGTATTGATTATGAAGTTAACGGAAGTGTGTTTTCTAAATATAATGTCGAAGGTTTGAAGGAACTAACGAAATTATTCACACTGCTCAATTCTCTCCTTTGATTTACCGATATAGGTTTGTAATTATGTAAGATTTATTTTATATCGAACGTTCTCCAGGATATAAAAGGCATTATATTTATTTGAAGCAACAAGAACTTATAACCTGAATTCTTAGATTCTTAAATGGTATCACTAACAAGGCTGTCTGACAGTTTAACTTCTTGAGGTAATGCAGTAATACATACATTCCGGTCCCTGAAAATTGATTAATGAAGTACCGCACCTATTTCAGTTTGATACATATACACTGATGCTTTTATCCTTGAATATTAAAGTTTACTCTACCATATAATGCCCTCAGAATTTTCATCCTCCTTTTGTAAGTCATTAGAGATATCTGCTAGTGGGCGACCCATTTTAAATGACAATGAGCACGACATCCTAATGAAAAATGAAATTGGCTTGTATCAAGATGATTATAAGTTAAAAGATTATCAACAAGGTAGATTATATCTGACAAATCAAAGAATTATTTTTGTCAATGAGCTCAAAAAAGATAAAAACCTATATATAGATTTTGACAAGATTGAAAGTGTTGAATTATACAATGGATTTATCATTAAATCAAGTCCTAAGATCATATTAAAAATCAAAGACCTGGATAACCTGGAGGATACTGAAAAACTTGATGAAAACAGCTTCACAATCACATGGGTATGTCCCATTTGCTCTTACTCTAATGATTTGATAACTAATGAATGCAAACAAAGGAAAATGCTACTCAATCCAGAAGAGCTGCCAATATGTAGCACTTGTGGAGTCAAATCGACATATGAGATAATAGATAAATATACATCCAGAGCAAACACCGGCAAGCATGCCCAATCAGTTGATCTTTTATCATTCGATAAGTCGCAATGTCCTAAGTGTACGTTTGTTAACCACCCATCAATGCTAAAATGTGAAATATGTGGGTCGGATCTAAATCTTGCCATCAATTGCAACAACACAAAATCATTTCTAGTAAATCAAAAACAGCGTAACAAATCCTTTTTGAAATTGAAAACCCTTGAAGATTTTGGTAATACAATAAACTTGAGAATTATGAAACTATCTTTTAGAAATGGAGGTCAAAAAGTATTTTATGAATTTTTGAAGAAAGCTTTACAAGATTATAACTACTCTTATATCGTGAAACAAGACACGGCGATTAAGCAGATGCCGGAAAATTCATCTTTCAAAAAGTTAAATGGGATTCATGGACTTACAAGCGAATCAGTACAAAAGAGTCAAGAGGCATCATTACTACTGGGAAAATCAGTGCAAGATTTGGATCAATTGATGTCCAAGGCGAAAGATTTGATATTCTTGTCAAAAAATTACCAACATTTCTTGGTAAAGAAAAGTGTAAATGATAAAGCTTTTGATCAAAGTTTTGAGCTATTACAAAATTCCAAAAACTCTGTCGCAAAATTAAACAGTATAATAAACAACAATGAGATCGGAAAATCAATCAATAATTCCAAAATCATAAATGCATTGAATTCTCTAAAGACAGGTAAACCGTCGCAAAATACACAATCCAAGCTTCCAAGAATTTATCTTGACGAGCTGGCTAGAACTGTATGCGATTATATTATAAACGAAAATATACTGGATAAAAATAACGGACTAGTAACATTTTTCGAACTTTATTTACTCTATAATCGCACAAGGCAAATAAATTTAATAACACCCGAAGAATTTTTTGATGCACTAATGAGATTTCCTCACTTGAATATTAATTTGAAGATAACAAAAATTCCATTACCTCATAAAGAAAAGAATGATATAAAAGCAGAAAAATCGAGTTCTGTTTATGTGATTACGAAGAAGAATAAAAGTACTTCCATTAATACGAAAATCTCAACATTTGTGAAAGCTAATCCTGGATTGTCTATTTTACAAATGCAGCAAAGACAATTCAACATGAGTTTTACTATCCTTAAAACCATTTTAGATAATTTAGTACTCAAAGGTGATTTGGTAATAGACACAACATTGAAAGGAAGCACTTATTGGCCAAATGAAATACTCAAGATCCCTGCAATGAAGATAAATTCTGCTGATGACGAGTCATATACAAATAAAAGCACAGAAAAATTACATGTCGATGAAGTTTCTAGCATTTTTAAAAATTTCCAGATATCTGATAATGATCTATCATCAGATAGGTTCAAAGAATTGGAACATTTGACATTTTTATAAAATCAAAAGTATAAAAATGTTACCTGAGCTTTAACTCTTGTTTTACATACACATCTACAGTTATTTCTTGACATTAATTTCTAAAATTTCTTATTCTGAATTTTTGATTCAGCTACTATTACTCAAGATAGTCAGAAGACGGTTTGATCATGTGGTTGTTACTTGATTCTTTGCTGTCACTTGGTTTATCCGCAATAATAATTTTTGGTAGTTCCTCGATTTGCTGTATAATGAATTCTTTTTCGGCTATGAACAAGTCATCGTTTCTTTCCTTACTAAAACTTTCTAAAAACTGTAATAATTTATTTCTATTTTTTGCTAATATATCAACCACGGCTTTTTCTTTCTTAGGATTAGCGACAAAAACTTTAAAAACATTAAAACCTTCTAACTGAATATTCTTTGATCTATCACCTAACAATAACATTATGGTTTTCAAGTTTTCTACGTCATTGACATACCTTGTCATCAAATTGTAATTTAATTTAACCATTATCAAATCTGCCAAAAGTTTTGTGGATTCACGTTTTGTTACATAATTTCCATTCGTTATTAGCCGGTTTATCCCTATTATAAATTTATTGACAACATTGTCATCCAAAAAGAATGATCCAACTAAAGCTTTGTGTTGGGTTAAAAGGTCATTTAAAGTAGCAAAAGCATCCGTTGATGTTTCGAAAGATTCAGTGTCGACGTACTCAAAGTATTTCCAGAATAAAGGATCGTACAAAATACATTTCGCAATGCTTTCATATTGAATTGCTTCACGTAACATCGATCCTATATTAAGCGAAATTTCAGGAGTTTCGGGTCCACGGATCAAAGCGACTATCAATTTATGTCTGCTTAGTAGGTAGTCGACCGTTGGAGATCTAACTCCCACTTTTCTCCTAAGAAGCGAGCTGAATAAAAGAACTACCGTTTTCCGTGAATCAAATTCAATATCCCGTAAATTTATGATCAAATTATACATCAAATCAGATGAATAAGTTTCTTGATTCAATTGCGACAGTAGTTCGGTTTGAGATCCATGGGACGCATCGCTGAGAGGGTTTTCCTCGCCATTGATCATAGACTTTATAGTGACTAAATGACGAGTTAGTTCATCTTGAGCCTTTTTTTTTTCGGAGCCATTTGATGTATCCAATTTTACTACTTGCTCATTCATGATGCGAACTAAATCACCCGGAGTTTTAGGACTTCTCTTGAATAAAAATGCCATTTTTTTATTTTATCCCTGATAATTTTAACTTGATTCTTTTATTATAAAACTCAAATTATTTAACTTACGCTTACTTCCCAATCAAAAAAAAATAATACTAATCGCCCGTCACACCTAAGTCTAGTAAATATAGAAACTCGATCAAATTATAAGGGTGTCTGATAAGGAGCAGGAAACGCTCTTGCTTTGGCGAAATAAAGAAAACAATCTATAAACAAAACAAGGCAATTTATTTTTTGTATCACGTGATTTGTTTCTTTTTTTGATCCTTTTAATAAATGGCCACACAAAAAAAATAACAGTTTATACTTCCTTCCTCCATATGCCTGGCTTTTTTGCGACAAGAGATTAATTGGAGCACACTTTTTACATGCTATTACAAATCTTTATTAGAGCAAAAAAAGCACCAAAAAAATTGTTGTTTTTGGCGGTTTTTTCTTAGGGTGCTGATTTTCTCAGCAGCAAAATAGGCAAGTAATTCTACTGTATTTTAATAAAAGATTATCATGTGTTGCCCTGCATAGCTTCACTTTGGTAAATTGCAAACAAACGTAAAATACTATTTTGTCAGCTCTTTAGATCGTACTGAACTACATATACAGATAATCGATTATTAGTCTTTTTATTCGGATGATAATAAAATTAAAGTATTCTTGTTTGAAACCTAAACAGTAATAGTAAGGGCAGCATTTCCGCATATCAGGTAGTTTTTTAATTCTAACTCTTCAAAAAAAATGCAGTTTGTCGAGAAGTGATATTACTGGTTATTGGTGGCAAAGAAATAGCTGTGATAAATATTGTCGTGATAGGTTAGGGCTAGCATATTTTGTCCAATCTACTACAGAGTAAGAATATGTATTGTTACGTAATCAAGAAGCGGTAAAATACACTTTGCATCAAGTGAGCTATCGAAACACTGCCGGGATTTTAATTTGAGTCGTGCTGTCAAAAATGTTGTGCAGTATTGAATTGATATGAAAATTGCAATGATGTGTGTTGTAATTCTCTATCTTTTGTAACCGAGCTATCCTAGCTTTAATCTACAATTTAAAAAGTACTACGCAGGAATAAAGTCTCCTCCATTTATATACAGTTATATATTACTTATCCCTGGCTTACTAAGGCATTGGTTTACAGGTACGTTACTTTGAATAACCGCTAGCTTCATTAATTTATGAACAGAAGACATACAGAGTATGGTAAAAAAAATAGCTTTTTGTTTTTAAGACTTCTAATGATAATAAAAATGTCAGTTTGTCCGAGTGGTTAAGGAGAAAGACTTGAAATCTTTTGGGCTCCGCCCGCGCAGGTTCGAATCCTGTAGCTGACGATATAAGAACTTTAATTTTTTCTCTTCTCTTAAGAGAAAGGTCAGAAGATAGAAAAGGGTCACCCCTACAAAGTATAAAAAGCCGTGTTCTCTAGAAACAGAAGAGATACTCCAGAAAAGAATAAAATAGTGTGATTTATTCCAAGATAAATCTGTGTAAAGCTTTAGAATTGTGATAAAAAAACCAAATATTATTTTCCAGAACTATACTGAGCATAGTTGCATCCTGAAAGGTTGAGTACAGGTTATTCACCACTCTGTATATATCGGTTATGATAAAAAATTGAGATGCTTGCACTCAGAGTCGAACTGAGGATCGCTACATTACTAGTGTAGCGCCTTACCAACTTGGCCATACAAGCTTTTTATATTTTCGTAGATAAATGCTAAAAAATTCAGTATACTTTTTTGCAACAAATTATTTTTTTCAGAAATAAATATTAAATAAAAAGTTTTTTGACCCGGTAAGCTCCTGTTGTAAGGCATTATAGCACCTATCGTAATAATGCCGTAGCATACTGATAAGACAATGCCCCATAAGCTAAAGATAAGTAATATATAACAATATATAAATGGAGGAGACTTTCCTCCTCCACAAGTACTTTATATATTGTCTGATATAAAGCAACAAAGTTGATAGGAAATTAAAGTAACTATGGATATTCAAATTAGGATTAATCAGTTACAACAGTTTTACGTTTTCTCAAGAATTAAGTTTAGTTCGATTGAGCTACAATTCCTTAAAGGCATTTATAATTATTTATATGATGAAACTCCCAATAAACAAATAAATTGCTGAAACGATCTAGTCTATGTTTTATTGTAAAGGGCTCTTCAACACACTATAAATTATGTCTGGTATTTTTGTGGGTGAACTCAATTTAACTCCGGGAGAGCTGCTGAATGGTAGTATCTCTGTAATTGTGATCCAATATGTACCTTACAAAGCTCTAATAAAACGTTTCAATACAATTCAAAAATGCTTTATTAATTAACATCTGCTATAGTCTCATAGGCGTTAGCAAAAATCTAACATTTGAACTCTGTTATGAGTTGAATAGAAGAGTTTTTTGGATTTCTGCAAAAGGCTGTGTAGTAGTGTTCTGGTGACTATTCAGAACAGTTTGTTGAAAAAGTAGCAGTATATTGTCAGAAGTGTCTAACAAAATCTTATCAAGGTTATGAAGAGATAATCCCAATGGATACCCATAATATTATTCTGGGCTTCCTCCATGAAACATCTGAAACCATCCTAGTAAACCAACTGTCACAAATAACTGTTATCATTTTAGCAGATCAGCCGCAATAAATTTAGTAGAAGCCTTGAGTATACCTAATAGAATATATTTTGTAAAGCTCTTGCAAATTCTTGTAAAAAGTTTTCAGATAGGACCAATGAAGAAACCTATTAGGTTTCCACTTATATCCCTTTAGTAAATAGATGCCCCCTGATAAAGATTTGTTAGTCCCAAACCAAAAAACAATGTGAATTATTCGATAGTCATGCAAAGAGATCGTTCAATCATCAAAAACTGAATATGTAGGGCAATTACTGTATCTTCTATTTTACCGTGTGGCTGTTCCTGCTAGAACTAATGCGTTAAAATAGTTGAAACATAAAAATATAAAAGTAGATGTGACTTTCCCCTTTAATATATTGAAGAGAGTGCCTTTTATAAATTAAAGAATTAGTGGATATACAAATAATATGAACATTTCGGGCAGGATTAACTAGTTACAACATTTTTATCCCTCTATGGAATATAAGATAGAAAATAAATGGAGGAAAAATCTTCTTCTTATGTAGTTGCCCTGACCAACGCGGAATCACCTCATTATTGTTTGTATTATTTCTAGTTCTCCGCACTTTGGTATGCTAATATAGCTCTTTTATTTAAACAGACTCTCTTGACATGCCATACGACGTATTCTTTTTTCATGGGTTTTAGTGCCTAATCTTTAACTTCGGCGTTCTATTGTGTCCCTTATGGCTCACTTGATAATGATTTCGTCTATCGAGCTCCTTCCGGTTACCTCTATTTTTTGCTCATCTCATACTGTAATAAATCCTTTACAATTTATGTTACGGATTGTAATCGGGAACAATTCACTTAGAGAACGCTTGAATGCGTCAAAGAGCTATATAGATTAGAAATCTGTGCTAATTCAGGTTAGCTACTTGTTTCTATATGCATGGTTGGGGTGGGCCTGACCTGTGATTTAGCCAGACTTCTCTGTACGGTTGACCTTGATTATTACACAGCGGATAGAATCCGTTACATTTTCCTCCCCTTGGTTGAAAAATTGTCCCTGATTTTGGCATTTAACGATTTCACTTTCAACAAAGATCTTCTGAGACACTCCAAAATTTTTTCTCTGTGTATTTAATATGAGAATTTGCTGCAGGTGGAAAATTCCGCCGGAAGACTATAAACACCTGTTTTTCATAATCGAATTCTGCTAATGAGGTACTTTCTGACAGTCTAGCCAAGATCTTCAATTAATTATTGGTGGTATCTTTGGATATCGGTCATCTCTTACCAAATCTGATTTAAACCACTTAACGTTTATTGTGCAATGTTTTTCACATGGATTGGATATTTACTTCAAAAGGATTTTTATTCATTTCTTTTACAAACTTGAAAGGACTCAAACATGCGGGGGTAATTTACTATATGTGTCGGAATCCTAATAAACCTGTGCATCTTTATGAACTAATACATAATCCCAATTTTGTGATTGATTTCACTTTAATGTTTATTCACTTGATGTTCATGCCGAGCTTGGCTACTAACCAGCTGATCTTGGGTTTCACATAAAATTGTTCTCAGGTCATTGACAAATTTATCTGCTTTATTATTGCACCGCGTAACTGAAATCATTGAAATAAAACTTGGGCCTTCTGGAATATACTAAATTGATTGTGAATGATGCAGCGTTGATGCTCTCATGATATGTTGAATTATAACTAAATTCTGCTGCGAATTAAAAGCTATCCCGATTTGGCATATCTCACTGATAGTAGTTTCTTAAGTACTGAATCAATGTTCGTATTGTTCTTTCTGACTGACCATCTGTTTGAGGTTAATTGGTACTACTAAAAAAAATTTAACTGGTCATGCATTGTACGCCAAGATTTCGCAGTAAATCGTACATCTTTATCCGATACGATGCTTTTTGATACACCATGGTGTCTGAATACATGTTTTAATAATAACTAGCTAGCACTTTGGTGCTTACTTCTTAGTGGTCGAAATGAAGTGGCTCTATTAGAAAGCCTATCGACCACTGCTATTACTGAATCAAAACCTCTCGTATCTACGAGAATGCTCCAAAAAAGTCTAAAGTTACATCTGTCCATCTGGCAGTGAGAATATGTAAAAGTTTGAAAAGGCCCTGTACGGCCACATTGGATGGTTTTGCTCGTTGACAGTTAGCATATGTGGCAACGTACCTTTCAACCGACTTCATCATTTTTGCCCAGTAGAACGACCTTTATAGCAATTTGTAAGTCTTAAAATTTCTAAAAAGATCAGTGGTTAATCCATCATGGTATTGTCTAATGAAGTCTTTTCTTAGACTGCCAACATTTGGGACACAAACACGTACAAAATTCTCCTCGCTTGTAGCGTTATAATAGAGCAACCTCTTTATAAAGTTAAAACGCTTAGGATGGTTTTTTAGCTCAAATAGAACCTTTCTGTTGTTAGCCAACACACCATAAATGGTCCTAAACTTTTGTCTTGGTTATATCCGCTTGTAATATCTGATTGGATATCCTGATTAAACACTGCCTGTGTTACTGCAACAATCTCAATGCTTATTTCCATTTGATCACTTGTTGACTGTCAGGATAACTTGGTAATGCATCTGCCGCCGTATTCCTTTCACTTTTTATATATTGAATACCTAATTCAAATTGACAAAGAAAATCTAATCACCTAGCTAGCCTACCTTTATTCACTTGTTTTTGTCGTTTTAAATAGTAAGCGAATGGTAATCAGTACAAATTTAGAACCGTCTGTACAATAAGAAGCCTTTTGAGTCCAGTGATAATAGCAAAAAACTTTTCCTTCCTCACGGGATAGTTCGGCTCTGCATGGGATGACCAATTCGATTCATATTGAATAACCCCCAAAACTTCCCGCTTTTATGTAGTTGTCCCAGCACAAAACCATGACACCTATTGCTTGCATCCGTAGTAATCTTGGATCGGCACCCTTCTTAAGATATCAATGCTCGTGCCACAGGTGCCATTATCGTTCCTTCCAGCTGTTCAAAAGCTTTCTTCTGGTCAGTACCCTAATCAAATATTTTAGTACTAAAACCATCATTGGACCCGTAATGTTTGCATCCCCTTTAATAAATCTTCTATAAAACCTGTTAGTTCCAAAAAGTTCTGACCCTTTTTTATTGTTTTAGGTATTGGCCAACTTTTTACCTTCTTCACTTCCTCTGGATCCATCTGCACCTTCCCATTACCGATAATAAATCCCAAGAATCCAATTTGTTTGAAAAAAAATGCACACTTGCTTGCCTTAGCGATCAATGAATTCTCATTTAATTTAGACAATATTAGTCTTACGTGTTCCTTATGCTCTACTGAGTTTGAATAAATAACAATACTGTTCAAATAAACCATTGCAAGTTTACCTAAAAATTGTCGCAACACCTGGTTCATAAATTTCTGGAATGTAGCTGGAGCATTCAATAATCCAAAAGGCATAACAATCCACTTAAAATGACCAGTATTTGTACTAAATGCCGTTTTTCCAGCATATTTTTCTTCAATTCTTACTTGAAAATATTCCGACAACAAATCTAATTTTGCAAAAACCTTAGCATTATCCACTATACTTGGTACTTCATTAATACGAAGAAGAAACAATTTGTCCTTTACTCTAGCTTCATTTAACAGCCTAAAATCAGTACACAATCTTAGCGACCCATCTTCCTTTTTTACGAACAATACAGGTGCATTAAATGGAGAGTCACTCGGTTGAATAATCCTTTTTTCTAGTAGCTCTTGCACTTTGTCCAATTCTTGTCGTCCTTCATATGACAACCTATACTGTGTCCAATAGATAGGCTTCTGTTCCTCAACCAAAACAATTATATGATCTATGTTCTGCTTTTGTGGTAAGAATGTGGGTGATTCATTTGTGACTGTTTGTTAAATTCACTTAATATTTCTGCCCTGGTCTGGTCCATACTGCTGACTGGAATGTCGATAGCTACTGGTCGAATTTCTAATTCCTTATTAAATTCCCTCACCTGAACATTTTGAACAAATACAATACCACCAATAGTTTTCTTAAGCAACCTTAAAGTTTGTATTTTATCAATTACCTTGATGTTTTCAGTATTTGGAGCTGTTTCTGTAGATAGTCTTGAGTTTTCTTCACTTTCTTCATTTTTTAATTCCTCTATTTCTTTTTCTATCACATTCTATTAATACGGTAGTTATTTTGACCTTCTTGAACGGAATCAACTCTCGGTACTGTTTTGTGAAAGATAAGCATAGATAACAATCTTTATTATTTCCATTGACTATATAGGTTATATACTTAGTAGCACACGATTTCTTGAGTCCGATACAATATCTAATTGCTAAGACGCTAATGATTCTCAACACATTACCAGATGCTGTAAGAGCGATTTTCTGAACCGGTTTGGTAAAACCCCGTAAATTGTTTTCACTCACAAACATATCTGAAACGACATTACAACTTGCACCTGAGTCAACCAAGACTTAACATTTAGCACCTGCGGTGAAATCCATTAAAACTCTCAATGCCTCAGCAACCTCGACCTGATACTCATCTTTGGGATAGGCCAAAAGGTCTCCTAAATAGACTGTCCCTGTTCTTTTAACCGCTCGGTACGATCACATTTAAGATGGCCATGCTTCTTGCAATAGAAGCATTTGTACCAAGAACAATCTTTAGGTTTCAGATTGATCATATCAACTTCGTCGATTTCCATAGTTGTGGTGTGCCATAAAAGGTTTGAATCACTGACCTCTTATAACCATTCTTTTTTCCAGGAACTCCAAATGATTTTATAATTACTTTACCGTTCATATCGACGCTACCAATCTGCAAAGCTATAGTAATTGTCTTTGCCAGAGTTGTTGAGCTCCAACCCCTGACTGAACTTGAGATATTAACCCTAATACAAATAAATCTTGCATCAAATTTTCACTAGCACAGGTAAATTCAAATTGTCTAGCCAGTTCTCTAAAACATCTAACATACCGATTTCGTTTGTTTTATTGAAAACAGCTTTCTTTTTATGTTGATTAAATAATTAGCATCCAAAAATGCCCCTTTGAACATTACTTCCAGCTCCCGGTAAAGGCCTTTCAGTGTTTCTTCATGAACAGTGAACCATCAAAGTTGGGCAGCATTTTTTAAGCGTCTCGCAAAATAAATCTTAGTTCTGTCTTCGTGCATCTCCTTTATTTCGAATGCACTTTCTAACTTTGACAAAGATGCTACAACCATTTCTTGTTTCCAAAAATCTTTAAAGATAGTAAATTCAGGACGAAAACTATTATCAAAATTTTCAGTATTTGGAAAACGGCGTGTAGCTGAGATTTCTTTTATGCAGCATTGAGTCGATATGGCATTATAGCAATGTGTGCTATGGCGTAACATCCTTATAAAACCAATGCCTTGGTAAGCTAACGACAAATAATACACAATTGTATATAAAGGAACGAAGTGCGTGGTTAATTAAAGCAACAATAGATATGCAAGCTATGATCGCTCAATTACAACATATAGAAATAGCCATTCTTTCCAAAAAAACCAACTGTATCAAATACGGAGAAAAAATTTTGTTACCTCAACGTTTGCAGCTTTATTAATAATACAAATAACATATAGAGGTTCATATAGCGGATTGATATTCAAACTAACTTCAAACATTTCCTATAAGTATTTACATTCAACTCTATTGTAATCTAAAATTACTGTTTCAATCATCTTTTTACAAAGCCCATTTTTTTTATAAAAATTTTCGATTATAAACTGAAAAGAAATGAAAAAGCAGCATTTGCACAAATTCATCACTTGTTGTAAATTTTCAGTTCTCAGATTCCAGGTATTTTACAAACTTTTTTTTTAAGATTGAAGCAGGCTTCAATTAAATAAAAATTTTGCTATGTGTTCTGAACATGATAAATCATTCATAACATATCGGCCGTTATAACTATCAAGATGGGAATCTTTTGTGAAGTTGTTAGCATCATAAAGCGTGATTTGGTTTTGGATCTAGTAGAGTATTGCGGGTTTATATGGAGTCAAAAGGAGGACCATATGCTAAAGCTAAATTTCTATAATTTACTTTATTGTTTGCTTTCTTGGAATGTATTACAAGAAAAACATTTTTAATTGCTTTTTCTTCAAATCATTCAGCACTATACATTGCTATCTTTTCTAAAATATACTCAAGTTGCAAACTAGTATTTTTTTATCTTATTTGCTGAGAAACTGTGAATATTTTTATCAAAAACTTTAATAAAAAACATTCACACTTGCTCGATTATGGCCACAATTTTGAAATAACTCAAAAAAGTGTAAATGAATACTTTGTTTTGATAGATAAAACGAAATGGAAGGTAAAGAAGCCGAAGAATTGAATGAAGCTGAAATCACTTCAGCTTTAATGGCGAATAAAGCGGTTACCTTCTACTTTTCTGAGTAATGGCAAATCCCAACAAAACTAGTTATATTTGTTAATTTTAGTCAGCGCAGTGAAGCTTACAGTTCAGGCGAAAATATAAATAAATAGAAGCCTCAAAAAATACAACTGCAGTTTTTGATGATACAATGCAAGCGAATGATATGGTAATCAATAATTACTCGGCTCTATTGTTATTGAATGAAATTTTTGATAATGTTGTTATTGAAAACGGTGAATTTGGCGTTGCTGGACTTTCTAAAATTGATCTCATATTTACAAACTGTGGGCTACTATTTTAAGTACGATTAAACTGTAGCATTTTGTGGGATCAAATGTTTTGAATCTTTTTTATCTAAATTAAAAACTTCTATAAAAATGGTTTTTATTAAAAACGCTATCGTATTAAAGCAGAATATTTTACCAAGCTGTTTACTTAATCATGAAAATAATTCTTCTGTTTTATTTTTCCCTTCGCTTAAAATCTTTTTCAAAATTTGCAACCTCCAATTTGCTTTAAAAAAAAGCACTTACATTTTTAACCTTTACAAGGCTTTTCACAAATCAGTATTTTTGCATTTTTCTGTACAAGGTTACAATGCGTCAATGTATTGTCTGAATAAAATTTTGCACTTACTGAAATCTTAATTGAGAAATATTTGATACGAATTTTAAAAACTTACTTTACTTTACACTGCCGCTGCATTTGGGAATATAGTTAACAATTGATTAGCATTTGTTTTCATCAAGAAATCAATAATTTATTAACATATTGTTTCTTCTTAGATGTCTTACAAAAAAAATGAAAAAGCTAAATATTCAGTTATAAAGTCCATTCACGCAGGTTGAGCTGCATTTCAGAGTGAAATTCGAATAATCTAAGTAACAACAACGTTGTTTTCGCAAACTACAGTCATACCAACAAATTTTTCGAACTTGAATTAGAAAATTTTGATACCTCATTTATTCTGATTGCCACTGGGTTTGGCTGACTTTGTTTTTTATTTTTACATCATGTTCTTGACTTAATTAAATTTTTTGCAAATACACACTACATGTTCTGACTGAAAAATCAAAATTGTTGTGGGCTGGCAAGCATACTACTATTCCATTATTGATATCAGAACCTGTTGGTACAACAAATACTATGAATACTAAGAAAATGTAAACACTGACAACTTTTACTAACATAATGTGGAAGTGTGGTTTGCAGTATGCTTCATATCGACTTTGGTTAAAAAATTCGATATGAGACATCCATACCCATTCTACTAGACCGAATGTAGTAGAAACTACGATCATCCTAGTAGACTAACATTAATAGATAACTATTATCACTTTTGTGAACTAAAAATTCGGTAACGATTAGTCTCTGTAAAAAAAACTTAATAAAAGCTTTGAAGATACCTAGTAGAATACATTTTGTAAAGTCCTTGCAAAGTTCTTGTAAAAAGTTTTCATGAAGAATTAATAAAGAAATTTATTAGGTTTCCACTTATATCCCTATAGTAAACTCTTACAATGTTCCGGTTGCAAACTTATTGACTTTTTAGCAATAAATCTTTAGTAAACCTCCAGTTGATTCCCAGTTCAAGTGTTGTGAAATTTTTGTAAAAACACCACAATACTAGGTTTGTATAATAGCAAACTATTTAGATCCCCCCCTAATAAAGATTTGTAAGTCTCAAACCAAAAAACATTGTGAATTATTCAACAGCCGTGCAGAGGGATCGTTCAATTATCAAACACTGACATATAGAGCAATTACTGTATCTTTTATTTTACAGTGTGGCTGTTCCCTGCTATTGCCTTTGAAAACTCTGAATGGGAGACAAATTAAATTAACGCTTTTTACGTAGTGCTGCAACCGAAGTTAATTTACAAAAAAATGGCTGTGTATGAGTACTCTTACAATTGTGTCTGTGGCCTCTAGTTCCGCTACTCGAAAGTCGATTATATGTTGTGTTGGGAGGCATTATATTGATAGGCTATCATAACAATAAATGTTATAATACCGTAAGATACTTATAAAGCCAATGCCTTAGCAAGCTAAAGACAAGCAATATATGACAATATATAGATGGAGGAGACTTTCCTGCTCCTAAGTATTTTCTATATTGTTTGTTACAAGGTAAAAAAATTATTAGAAAATAAAAGTAACGATGGACGTTCAAGCTAGGATTACTCAGTTAAAACATGTCGTAGCATGAAGGCGGATAAAGAAATCTTGGTCTTCAATTTAGATCGCATTACAACACGTGCTAACTCGTTGTAGCATTTGACTGAAAAAAATCATGATAGTTGTCTTACTCTGAACACTGACAATATTTTTTCAAAACATTTCTTTCATACAAGCATGAATCTTGAGGGAGTTTATTACGTGGGTTTTTGAAGCACACCATAATAAAACTATCTCTTTTTATTATCCCACCTGTTCAAAAACAACGATCCTATATCTTAACACTAATGAATTACAAAATAGAATAAAATGAAATAAAACCGCCCTAAACGGCTTAAATATGAGCGCAGGTTCTTTTTGACCAACTCTGGCTGAGCGATTCAGTAGCTGAAGTTAACAGAGCTACGGTAGTCATATTAATAGCGCTAGTATTGCAATCACACCATCAAGTTAGCTTCAGTAACAAAACCACCAAAACCAGCAATATCATTTCTGTGCAAAGAATTCTCAAGCAGAATAGGAGCTAGACATAACCAATCTGAAAAGAAAGTAGAGGGACGCATTGATTGAACATCTAACACATGATCTTGTTGATCTCCGGCAAGTCGACTTCAAATGCACTGTCGCTAACTTTCCTAGCTAATCGAAACAACTGTAATAAACATGCTAAAGTTTATAATATCTGGGATTGGCGTCAGAAACGTCTTTATGTAATAATATATGATCGTCAACTTCCTATTATGAGATAGTCCTAAAAATTTCTGTTCTGAGCCTCGAGAATATTATCTTGTACTTGCGGTAATATAAGTTCTTTCATTTGACATTTTTTACAGCTGGAGAGAATTTGTTGTTATCGATCCCAGTTGGGGATGTATATGAAGAAATCTGGTTTATAACCTATTGCTCATTCAAGAGAAAGCATTTTAAGTGTTGCTATAAGCAAACACAACAATAACTAAATAGATATTCCATTGGCATGATCATTAGATCAATATTTCTGTAGTAGTTGATATACCACTTTATTAACTCTCTCAGTTTGACCGTCGGTTTGAGAATGATTAATTGTTACAAATATCAGGGAAGTAGCTAACATATAATAAATAATATAGTGAAAATGGAGCAATTAAACGAATATCTTTATCACTAACCAATCAGTCTTTTGGAGTCCTATGATGGTTTGAGCAAAGTTGAACAAATATTTGTACACAATTCTCAATGTTTGCAGTTTTCACTGTAGAAAGTAAATGAGTCATCTTTGAAAACCTATATACAAACACTAATCATATTAGCTCCATTTTTTGTGGTCGGTAAAACTCTTAATAAAACTTTTGTAACATCTATCCATCTTTCTGGAATATGAAGTGTGGAGTATACATTTTAGAGCTTAGTTGTTGAGTTATGTCTCTAAGAATGATTACAACGTTGACATTATTTTTCAACAGTTGAAAACATGGTTTTTAATACAAGTTAGAGTTAACTTCATATGGGTTTTCAACAGACCAAAATGTCAACTGGCAGGACTATCATGTGCATTCTTGATCAAACATTGAGGTACTTTAAATTTATTGAAGAAGATTAACCAACTAATTGAGTTTTTATAGTAAAACAATTTCTCTCGGTATTGATACTACTTAGTGCGATACTTTAAATAATTTGGCACAGGAAAGTGTCTCTTCAAATTTTGACAGATTTCTGTTTACGCATTATCACTTATAAACTTCAACAACAAAACTCTTAAACAAGACTTAATGGGAATTCTGTAATAGTTGTGACATTTATCTTTATTTATTCGCTCAGCTTATTGTCTTCAATCATCTGCATATGCATAAATAAAAAACAATCAGTAGTGACTTTGTATGGATATTCTGAGAAAACGTCTGTAGCAAAATCTTTTACCTTGAATATCGGATTTTGAAAACATACAGACGTCAATAGTCTTACCATTTTGCAACTCTGAAAGAGCCAATCAAGTTCTGAAAGCTCAATTAAATTAAATTCCTGTGATCTGCGACAATAATAAACTGACGTTGCGATGTGTAGTATCTTCAATTTTTTAGGCTTTTACAACCGGCATAAATTCACGTTCATACATTCCATAATTAAATTGACCCATAAGCAATAACACCTTCTAAAAATTGCTAACATATTCACAAGTCTTAGCCTCTTTTTTCATTCTATAATTGAAAATTTTGAGAACTCAAAGCTAGTCGTTTATAACGCAGTAGGATAAAAACTTTTTTTGAACTTCTTTTTGAGCACACTTCAAGCAGAATGTGAAATTCAGCATGAGTTTCATTGATCTTCTTAAATTACTTCATAGCAATACCTGTAAAACAACATACTGCGATACTTGTCTTTTTTTCCTCTTATTCATTTGTCAAAGCAAGTATGATTTCTATGGTACAAATCCAGCTTTTTGCCTAGTGTGTTTTTCAGTCAATTAAAAAAAAAGCTGTCTTTGCGGGATGACGATTGTTCGTCCAACGTAGGGTACTTAAAGATCGAAAAATCCTCAGCGTTTAAAGTTGCAAGTGTTAAACTTTTTCGGATTATGAATTGTTATGATTCGGAATCAAAATTAGCGTCGGTTTCTAATGCATTACTGGTCATTGATTTTGCTTGCTGTTGTCCCAGTTTGTGCTGTTTGCGCTGTTAATGAAATAAATGCTAGGGTTGTTGCACCAAGAAAAGTTGTTTTTGCAGAGCTTTGGTTTGACAGAACATAGAAAATATCTTTATTTGATTTTATTTTAAATTTTTTATTTGTCAAAACATGTAGCAATATCCGGTGCTACCATGTATAACAAATAACTTTTTGACAAACTTTTTTAAGTGTGTTCTTAAATCGTGTTGAAGTAGAAGTTCCCCACGTACTTTCAGTAATTGAATGCTTTCTTAAGTGAACTATATAGGTTTAGTTGTTATATTCAAAAAGGTTATTTAAGGAAGTTATACAGAAGCTATAAGAACTAATTAAACATTCTAGAGAAAAACCTTGATGTTTGTGGACAGGCGTTTGCACACTATAGTCGCATACTCAGCATTTATATCTGGGAAACTACAAGTTACCAGATATTATTGCAATATTCTCTTTAGGATTCTTTTCGCCGTGTATCATCATGAGGTACTGATCACACAACACAATAAATAGTAGGTTGGAATAACTATCTATTTCAACAAATCGTTTCACTTGTAGCACGATAATGGTTCAAAGTTTACTGCTAAAGTAGTGCAAACATTGGAAGACTTAAGTAAAATAAAAGAAGCAAGTTCTAATTAAAGAAAAATTGATATAGTGACAAAGAAAGAGAAAATATTTTTTTGCTCAACAAGAAGAAAGCACCGTTCGGCTGAACTATCTACTCAAGATTCATAAATATGAGGGTGAAAAGAAACATGATATTGCCATTAAAAAGAAAAGCTACTGAATCCTATTGGATTGCAGGTTTGGAATTTGCTTTTGAATATCAGGAAATTAGGAAAAAGAGTAACGTAAGGAACGCAACTATGCACTTTGAAAAAATGCTTTCAATTGTTATAGACGGAAAAGAAAAGAAAATTCAAATTCTGCTTCACAAAGTTAGAGAGTTAAAAAAATATTAACAGAAGCGTTACCCCTTCACCTCAGGGCCCAAAATATATCGATTATTTTAAAGCTTAGAATTCATAAATGCGCAGACCAATGACTGTTGGTGAGAAGTCAAATTGATTTTTGTTATATAACAGATTACTTCGACATAAGGAAAATGAATATTATACAGCTTCACGGTTTCTGAATGGACCTTCCTACGGCATATAAAATTCGTGTTATAAACTATAAACCAGGAACATTAGAAGCAGCTATTACAAAATTTTAAGCATTTGAGACTAATTTTGGTGTTAATAATGAAGTTATTGGATTTTATTGGTACTAATACTACACTTACTTTTTATAATTTGTAATGTAAATAAGGGGAATCATAGGGAAAGTTACCTTGATTATGGAAGCCAAAGAAATCTTAATTGTTATAAAGCCAAATTAGAACCAAAAATACTTCGGCAGTAATAAAATAGTAATAATTGAAAAAATAGTCAAGATAATTAGCTTTAATAATGAAAACAAAAATAAACTTCGAACAATCTGATGATATCAAAAATTCTTTGGAACATCCTAATATTTCTTCTTGTTCCTATCCTTTGTATGAGCTAAAGCAGTTTTCATATGATTGTAATGCAGCGATAGAGGTCCAATCTACCATGAGTTTTATTTAACGATATAAGCTATTGATGATAGATTGAAAAAGAGGCAAAAAAATTATGTTTGTGCAAAATAAAGACTTTGTAGAAAGGACTCTACTTTAACGGAAACACTTTCAGTAAATAAGTTCAAATCTTAAAGTTAAAGAAAGTGTTAATTTATTGGGGGTTATTGAAAGTAGCACTAAAGCTAAGCTACAAAAAAGTTTTATAGCGACCTTAAGAACCTTTTTTGTTATTAATTCTGGTCGCAATATTTTAATTTTAGGTTTAGCATTTATAACAGAACTTTAAATAAATTTATTTATCTTGCAGAATAAACTGTCCAAAAATACACTGAAAAGCACTAAAAATTCTTGCTATTTTTCTCACCTTTCAGAAAAACAATTATTCAAGAGAAGATATACAAAAAATAAAATTATAGAGACGTCATCAAAACAGTAGATACTAAACAGTTTAACCTTCACATAAAAATGTCATTAATGAAGCAAAAGTTTATGCAATGGTACAGAGATAAGAGATTACAAAGTAAAAAAAATTAGAAATAGTGTTTTGGAAAAGATTCAGACGTAGTAGTGACAGAAAATTCACCAAATAATTTACCACGAAAACGAAACTACAAAGAGAAATATTTTAGTGGTGTCGATAAAAACAACTGCTAGCTACCAACATCCTTTAAGTTATATAACAAAACCGAAATTGACTAAACAGGTAGATAAGCTATTGGTTCAAAGTTTTATTAGCAAAAATGCTAGTCCTTTTAACAATCTATTTTGTTAAGCAAAAAGGTTTTTATCAATTTATCTAACTCTGGTATTGACTAACAGTTCTTTTGGATTTTGTCAAATAAGTAGAGAAGCCAATGCACTGTACAAGAACTAACAATGAGCACCGCTGCCCGGTTTACCGGAAGAGATGGAACCTTAAGTATTTGGGTAGATTTTAAGTTATGAATAACACAATCAAAATAATTTACTATTTCAAATATTGATCGGTTTATTTTTCAATTTAAGAAAGCTAAGACATACTCAAAATTATTTTCAATTGCTGGCCATTACCAAGTAAGGATAAAAGATAAAGATTAAAAAGAATGCATTTTCTACCGTTCGCGGCCATTATGATTAAGGAATAATGCTGCTCAAATCAATTAATGCGCCGGCAACATTCGAAAGAATGATAATTTCACTATTGAAAAGTTCTTTAAACAAACCTGTTTAATTATATTTGAATTAGTTTTTAATTATTTAAATTGAATAGAACAATATGATATACATATTTTTCATATATTACAAATATCACGAGAAAATTATTTTATAGCAAAAAAGTAAATGTGCCTTTTTTTGAAAAATTAAAATTTTTTTCAAAATACACAATTACATTTCAAAATATAAAACAAGTTGGTAAACTATGATAAACTTATAAAACGATTAGCATCAACAAAAATAAAAGAAACACAGCAATTTTTAGGTTTGACATTATATTATAGCAGATTCACTTAAATACATTTCAATTGTAAGCGCAACACATAAGTTTACAAGAAAAAAATTCAACTGAGGCAGGAACATGATATCACTTTACAGCAATTAACAGGTGTATCATTTGATAGTACTGTATTAATTTATCGGAAATAAAACGAAAAGAAAATGTTTTTAGTAAATACAAATACTTGTGGTTTTGGACTAGGAGCAACCTTCAAACGTTCAGAAAAATGGAAAATTGAAAGATGTTGCAAATGAGTAATCCCAGCTTAAACGTACATTGTTATTTTATAACAGACAATATGCAAAGTGCTATGGAAAAAGAATGTCTTTTCCATTTATAGACAGGTATATTTTACTTATCTTTAGCTTATTAAGGCATTGGTTTTATAAGTATGTTAGGGCATTATAACACTTATTATTATAATGCCATATCAGCTTAGTGCTTCACAAAATAAACAAGTGTCATTTCTCTGAGAAAAAAAATTGTTTTTCATAAATAGGAATCTGGTAGGAGCTCATATGAGTTTAGACACTATTCTGTAGTAAAACTATTCCCTTTTACTGACTAGAAGAAGTTAATCGCCCGTAGCTACTAGATCGGTAAAAATTGACTATAAATCACTTGTTTTAAATAAACTATAAACATATTCATAATTTATTTTTCGACAAGGATTTGGTGTTGCGTACTATTTAAAATTATGTTTTCTGGTTCTTATCGGGGTTTAACGACTCTAGAAATTTTTAATTTAATATCTATATCCTAAAAAGGTAATCTGTCGCAAAAATGTATAATAAGTTTTGTAGCACTTCTTACCTTACCCCGCCACTTAGGAAACTTTGTCCCACAGTTAGTTTAACAATGAATTATTAAAACCGCTGTTAGTTTAGAGTGTCATATTTGAGGTGGAAGATCTACGTCTAATAATTTATCATTGCTCCACAGTGTACCTTGTAGTTCTTCAGGGAGTTTATTGAATAAAGAAACAAAAATAGTAAAAGAATCACATAGATCGCAATCTTATCAATAAACCTCAACTGTTTCATTGGTTTCATCAATACCAGCAATAGCGATGATTTCAGCTAATCTTGCCTGAGCTTTTCTAAGAGTTCGTGAAGGTGATTTTGGAAAAGGGTTATTCGCTTGTAAAAATTTTCAAAACTACCTAATACTAACTACTCCGTCTTTTTAGTAATTTTAAGTAAGTTCATTTTAAGGGTGTTATCCAAAATTTTCTCAAGAATTTTGAAAAGACCATAGTAAACTGGCTGTATTTCATAATATAAGAAGTCATGTCAAGTCATCAATGGATCCACTAGACAGATTTGAAGGGGAATCAGGCAACCAACCGTAACATAGTTCGAGAGGAGAAGTGCCAATGGAAACTTGATGAGAGCTAATTTGACTACAGATAACCATGCGGCCCAAGTATAGATATCATTAGTTGTATAAGCTATTGACAATTGATTTAATATTCTATTGGTTCATTCTGTTTGTCCGTCAGTTTGGGGGTGATTTATAGTTAATAAAAACAGAAATGCCAAATATTTGGTGAACAGTCATCCAAAATCTATTAACGAATCGAAGATCTTTATCGGAGACCATGCGTTTAGGGATACCATGATACTTAAAACAATAGTGAACCATTAGTCTTGCACATTCTTCAGCAGTTCAGACTTTAACAGTTGAGATAAAATGAGCCAATTTGTAAGTCTATCAACAACGATTAAGATCATATCATAACCTCTTTTAGTTTTCAAAAAGCCAGTAATGAAATCTAATATTATATCTGTCCACCTTCCTTCAGGTATTGGTAACGGTGAAAATAAACCTTTTCGTCCAATATTTTCCAATTTGGTTTGTTGACAGATGAAACATCTTTGACAAAACCTTTTAACTGAATTCAACATGTGTGGCCAATAAAACATGGAACATAACCTTTCGTAAGTTTTCAAAAATCCGAAATGACCAGCAGTATGTAACTGGCAAGCGTTCTTAATTAATTTGTGAATGAGGGGAAATTCGAAGGAACAACTATCCTATTTGACATTTCCCCAATAACTGTACTATAATAAAGTAATCTGTCTTTCAAAGTAAAATATTTAATGTAGCCACGAATTTTCTTTGGCACTTCAAAACTGCAATTAAAAATCTCATAGATTTCCGCAAAACTTTTATCTTGTTTATAATTCTTATTTATCATTTCTTTTGGTTCTTGATTTGGAGTGATAACGGATTCAATTTGATTAATAATGTGTTTGCCTCAACCGTGTATGGATATCTTGATAATGCATCAACAACTGAGTTTTTTGGGCCTTTTGTATATTCAATAGTGAAGTCGTATTGTGACAAATAATCTAACCATCTCGCAACTCCTGTACTATCGGTCAAATTTTGGTTTTTGAAGAATATTAAAAAGTAATGGTCGGTTTTTAAAATAAAATCTCTATTGAGTAAATAATAACGCCAATTCCTCGATGCCTCAACCACTGCCAGGGAATCTCTACCATAAATTGAATAACTTAACTGAGAACCAATCAATTTCTTTGAACCATAAGCAACAACGCCTCTTAGTTTACCGGTGGGGTCTAATTGTTCTAAAACATCACCTAAGGCACTACCACAAGCATCCGTGTGAACCACAAACTTGTAACCAGGATCCGAAATTAGATGACTCAGTATGTGAGTTTTACTTAATTTTGACTTGAGTTCCTCAAAAGCTTTTTCTTGGTCTGTATTCCATTTGGTTTTCTTTGTGATGTAGTCTGAAATAAATGATGCAATTTTTGAATAGACTTCGATAAACTTTCTATAGTATCTGGATAATCCTGAAAATGATTGAGGTTCGTTAATATTGATTGGTATAGGCCAATTTTTAATCTTGTCTATTTTACTTGGATCAGTTTGAATACCGTCTTTTGATATTGTATGTCCTAAAATTATGACGACTTATAACAAAACAAACATTTTTTCTTCTTAGCAACCAACTTATTTTCCCTAGGTAACGTCAATAGTTTCCTCAAATGATTATAATGATTCTCTATGGGATCAGAGTGAATAATAATATCATCTAGGTAAACCTGAACAAATTTATCAATGTAAGAGGCAAGCACCTTATTCATCATTCTTTGAAATGTACTCGGGGCATTGGTTAAACTAAAAGGCATAACTACCCACTCGTAATAACCATGATCAGCTGAAAAGCTGTTTTTTCCATGTTATCAGCAGCAATTCTAACTTGGAAATGACCTGACATCAAATCTAATTTTGAAAATACTACAACTCTACCAAAACAGGTTGTTAATTCATCTATTCTTGGAAGGGTAAACTTATCTTTAATTGCATTATTGTTTAGCAGCCTATAGTCTATATATAACCTCTTTTTGCCATCTTTCTTTTTTACAAACTTAAAGCTATTGAAAGAACTAGAACTGAATTTAATAAATCCTTGGTTTAATAACTCATCGATTTGTTTATTCAACTCATGTTTTCCTTCGTAGTTTAGTTTGTATTGTCTTCTGTACACGTTTTTAAGCGGTTCGATTAGTAAAATTCTATGGCCATTCTTCGCTCGGGCAGTAATTCACTTGGAGGTTCATTGGTAATACTGTTTTGAAATTCTTTCATAATTTTTTCTCTTTCGTTTTGGCTTCAGAGATTCGTTCTTCTAATAAATTATTTTCATTTTTTTCATTTAATTCGGCAGTCTGTATAATTTCCGAAATAGCGTAGTTATTTTTATCATTGACGTCTTTTTTGACCTCTCTATTTTTTTTTTTCAAGTTGACAGAAATAGCCTGTTCCTTTTTAGGTTGGTATGTTCCAATTAATTCATTGTCTTCAGCAACAGTATCATAACTTGAAACAGATTCATTTTCGTAGTCAAGATTTTCACTATAGTCATCAATAAAATCTGGATTGTTAATTATTTCTTTTTCTTTTTCAATCCGCGAATTCCAACGGATGTCATCACCGTTTTTTGTAATAAATGAGATACCTAAAACAATTGGATGGACAAGTCTTTCTAACACATAAAATTCAAGGTTTCAATCTTTTCTTCGTCTAGTTCGTAATTAATTTCTAATGAGATTGTACCTAGGCAATTGATGTCTTCCCCATTAGCAGCGCTAACCACACAAGTTCCTACAGTTCTAAAGTTCTGTTCTAAATTATCTTCTTAGGTAAATTATTTACCTATAAAATTTTGTGATGCTCCGCTATCGATCTAGGCGGTAATTTTGGTGATTCTTTCATATGCTAAACTCAAAAATGGTATTGTTTTTTTAAGTAACACTGGATAAAAATAATTTTAAGATTTGTTTAGGTTTTTTTTTTTCTATTGTATTATTTTGTTTGTAAGCAACGATTGAATGTTGATTTTCGTTGATTAAAGCAGCAGTTGAATGCGTATTTGTGTTACGTGGTAAGATTAAGTCATCGTCAACACAGGCCACTTCCATAAATAACTTCCTTAAAAACCCTTATTATTTTGATTATCATTGCCTTATTTGTTATATTAGGAGTAGTTTTGCGGTGGTGATTTGAAATAGTTGTCCCGATAGCCGTTGTGATTTCTAGTATTGTTCGATGAGTTATTTGAGTTGTGCTCTCTATGGTAAGATCTGTTTTTGCCATTATTGTTTGAGTAAGGCAAATAATTGTTCAAATATCTTTTTCTCAATGTGTCAACGTTCTCGGTTCTCCCTGATAGTTTTTTTAAAAGGCATTCCAAAATTGTTAAATGTTTTGAAACCTGGGTTTCTATCCATATCTCTGGCAAGAAATTTGACCTCACTTAATAAAGTAGGACGAAGCTGAAAAGCTCTACTTCTAAGGTTACTCTTTAAACCTTGAATAAACTTGTCTCTAGTGGCGTCTTCAGTCTCATAGTTATGACTCAATAAAGACCTATACTTTTCAAACTCCCTAATATATTTTTCAACTGATTGATTACCTTAAACGCATGAGTTATATTTAAAAACGTTTTGCCTTTTCTAAAATTCGCCAGTTGGACAGAATTCTTCAACAAAAGCAGCATAAAATTCTTCCCATGATGGTATGCCTTTGCCAGACTTAGTCGTGAACCAGGACAACGCCGGGCCGGCTAAACAGTTCATGAGACAACAAACTTTGAAGAGATCATTACAATCTTTACCTACGCTAGCTTGATATTCAAAGTTATATTTTATTTTGCACAATAGCACTTTGCCTTGTGAACAAAATCAGCTTCGTTACCTTTGTAGACAAAAAAGCTCATGTTCAGTTGAGTAGGTTTGTACTTTTTGTAAGGGTAAAGTTTGCCATTTTAATTTTTTTATTTTTAGTGTATAGAAAATACTGATGTTGAAGTGGAAGTTCCCCCTGGTACTATCAGTAATTAGGTGCTTCCCTAAGTTAAAGCATATAGGTATAGCTGTTATATTTACAAAGGTTTATGATGGAAGTTATTCAAAGACTATAAGAGTTAACTAGACAGGCGTTTGCACACTGTATTCATTGTGTATCATTATGAGGTACTGATTACACAATACACTAGAGAGCATAATGAAATAGCTATTTATTTTAACAGTTAAATTGAATCTGGGAAAATCTATATGTATACACAAAATGGACTGGCCGGAAAAAGTTCGCCTGTCCTTAATGTAAGGGGGAATTTTTTACTTTCTTCCAGCAATCTAGCGGGGGAAAAATAATTTTACCCCCTGACTCTCCCGAGGTACTTTCTTCTTTCCCTTCTTCCCTTCCTCCCCCTCTCTCTATTTCCTTAATCTTTCGTTTCGTATCATGAAGCAGCTATATGAGTTTACGTATCCTATTCCATAGGGACTATAAGGCATACTTGGAAGACGTGTTCTTACATAAAATGAACCTTTTAGCAGGTCTTATAAATGCGAATTTTGTGGACTTAATTACCATGCAAATAGCACTTTATATTATAGTGAGATCTTTGGTAGAAGAACGTACAATCAAATGCAACAATAGAGTTAATAAAACAATTACAATTACACTAGCTAATATCTCTCTTTCTGTTTGAGAAAAAGTCATAAACACAGCTTTTTTAACAGATAAGATAGCATTATTGCTAACGAACATTCCTGATTCACATAATTTCTGCTGGCTGAGATCAATTTATTTAGAAGCAAGAACTTAGAAGTTATAGAAAATCTCAATTAATTTTATTCTCCAAGTATGCCTGAATTTTTAAAAGGTTACCAATGTGAAGATGAGCGCCTGGGTATCCTAGAAACGCTTATTCATTTTGAAAAGGAGAAGTTTGTGAAACTTCTTGATAAATCAGTGGAAAGACTTACTTTTTATATTTTCCATTTTTAACAACGGCTTATTCTCAGAGGTTGAAAAGACAGTTCATGTTTTTCAACACGATACAAAACGCTTTTACGCACTAAATTTGGATTGGAAAAGAGAAAATTTGACAGGATTCAAGTTGATCAAAAGAGACAAAGGTGAATTTAGTATTTAGAATAATTATAACGTTAAAGAAACAAGGCTAGTTTTTCGAAGTGAAAGTAAAATCTATACCAGACTAAGTTAGCATCCTTCGGTTTGTAACTGATTAATCCTAGCTTGAATCTCTATAGTTACTTTAATTTCTTATTCACTTCGTTGCTTCATATCAGACAATATATAAAGTGCTTGTGGAGGAAAAAAGTCCCTTTCATTTATATGTTTTTACCTATTACTTATCCTTGGCTCACAAGGCATTGGCTGATCAGTATGTTACGGCATCATAACGATAGGCGTTATAATACCTTATCAACATAATGCCTTACATCTTGGTTTCTGGTTATTATCGGAGTTTAATGGGTCTAGAAATTTATATTTAAATCTAATTCCTGAAAAGGTAAATTTTGCAAAAATGTATAATAAGTTTTGGAGCACTCCCTACACAGATCAATAATGGTCCCTTGGCCCAGTTGGTTAAGGCGTGGTGCTAATAACGCCAAGATCAGC
>JAJMCN010000017.1:0-187132 GCA_030573035.1 Pichia nanzhaoensis
TATTTTTATTTTTATTTTTATTTTTATTTTTATTTTTATTTTTATTTTTATTTTTTCAGTATTTTTACTTCAGCTGAGTTGCATAGGTGAAAAAAAATTCACAAGTAAGTTTTCATATTATCACTGCACCGTTAAACTTTGCTCATTCTGCTTACCAACTCTCTCAACATCTCCCTATAATGGATATTGCTAAGCCAGTGGGTTCTGAAATCACTTACGTTGATTTTGGTGTCCTTTCCTCAGAGGATATCAGGAAACTTTCAGCAAAGCAAATCACAAATCCAACCGTTTTTGATAATCTTGGTCATCCAGTATCTGGTGGTTTGTATGATCCATGTCTCGGTGCTTTCTTGAAAAATTTATGTGGTACATGTGGTTTAAGTGAAATTTATTGCCCTGGTCATCAAGGTCATATTGAACTTCCCGTACCAGTTTATAATCCTTTATTTTTCAATCAACTGTACATGTTTTTGAGAACATCTTGTCTTTATTGTAACCATTTCAAATTACACTCGAATGAGGTTCATAAATATGAATGTAAATTAAAATTATTACAGTATGGATTGATTTTAGAAGCAAATGAAATTGATAAAATTCGTGTTGATCAATCAGAATTAACATCAGATGATAATATAGAAGTGAATAATGACCAGGATGATGAAAACTCAAGGATGTCTGTTGGATCTTCAAGGCTTTTACGTGAAAAAAGAGATCTGTACGTTTTCGAGTCAATTAACAATGCTGTTAAAGATGGAAGAACCTCTAAAGCGGGTGTTTTCACTGCTACCGTCGGTGAAGCTAGAAAAGACTTAATCACCAGTTTTTACTCAAAGGTTTTAGGTAAGAAAAAATGTGAAAATTGTGGCTTGTTTTCTTCAACTTTCCGGAAAGACGGTTTCTCTAAAATTTTTGAAAATGCTTTAAAGGATAAAGAACTAACAAACAATAGAATCAAACTTGGTTCAATCAAAAACAAAAAATCGTTTATTCATACACCTCCAAAATCAGGATCCAAATATGTGCTTTCAACAGAGGTTAAAAATATCATAAAATTTTTATTTGCTAATGAAGCTCAAATTATTAAATACTTATTTCATTCGAAACCTCTGTCGAATCAAACTATAAGTTCTGATATGTTTTTTATTCACTCTTTGGTGGTTCCTGCAACTAGATTCAGATTACCCTCAAAATTAGGTGAAGAAATTCATGAAAATGCCCAAAATGAATTGTTGACGAAAGTTTTAAACACTTCCTTACTCATAAGAGATTTAAATGATCAATTCTCCTCTTTAACCAAAGATTTATCGTTGGATGAAAAGAAGTTAATTTTTAATAGATTAATGAACTCTTTTGTTACTCTGCAAAACGATGTTAATGGGTTTATCGATTCAACTAAAAATCAAAATGCAAATACTAGAACGCCAACCCCTGGTATTAAACAAGCTTTGGAAAAAAAAGAAGGTTTGTTCAGAAAACATATGATGGGTAAAAGAGTCAATTACGCTGCACGTTCTGTTATTTCGCCTGATCCAATGTTAGAAACCAATCAAATTGGTGTTCCTCCAGTTTTCGCTGTTAAATTAACATATCCTGAACCAGTTACTAATTATAACGTCTCTGAACTAAGACAGGCGGTTATTAATGGTCCTGATAAATGGCCAGGTGCAACCCAAGTCCAAAATGAAGATGGCTCGTTGGTTTCTCTTATTGGTATGTCAATTGAGCAAAGAAAATCAATTGCTTCTCAACTTTTAACTCCATCTTCCGGATTTTCTGTTGTTAACAAGAAGGTTTATAGACATATTAAAAACAATGACGTTGTTCTAATGAACCGTCAGCCAACTTTGCATAAAGCTTCAATGATGGGTCATAAAGTTCGTGTTTTACCTGGTGAGAAAACTCTCAGATTACACTATGCAAATACCGGTGCTTATAATGCTGATTTCGATGGTGATGAAATGAATATGCATTTTCCTCAAAATGAAAATGCAAGAGCTGAAGCATTCAACTTGGCAAATACTGATTCTCAATATCTAACACCAACTTCCGGTTCTCCTGTTAGAGGTTTGATTCAAGATCATATTTCCGCTGGTATTTGGTTAACTAATAAAGATACTTTTTTCACGAGAGAAAAGTACCAAGAATTAATTTATTCCTGTATTCGTCCTGAAGATGGGCATTCATCAACTTCTAAGATTATTACTGTTCCACCAACTATTTTCAAACCAGTTCCTTTATGGACGGGTAAACAAGTTATTTCAACTATTTTACTTAATATTAAACCACAAGGGACTCCTGGTATCAATTTGATTTCCAAAAACAAAGTTAAAAATGAATATTGGGGTGAAGGTTCAAAAGAAAATGAAGTTTTATTCAAAAATGGTGAATTATTGTGTGGTATCTTGGATAAATCTCAGTATGGTGCTTCAAAGTATGGTATTATTCATTCTTTGCATGAAGTTTATGGTCCCGAAGTTGCTGGTCAAGCATTATCTGTTTTAGGTCGATTATTTACAACATACATTATGATGATTGGTTTCACTTGTGGTATGGATGATTTAAGGTTAACCGATGAAGGTAATAAATGGAGAAATGATATACTAAAGGAGTCCGTTGATACGGGTAGACTTGCTGCAACTGAAGTTACTAATTTGGACGATAATACTAAAGTTAACGATCGTGAATTCAAGAAGAGATTAGAAGAAATTTTAAGAGATGATAATAAGTTAGCTATTCTTGATGCTGTTACAATGTCAAAGGTTAATGCTATTACCTCAAAAGTTGTTTCCACTTGTGTTCCAGCTGGTACAATGAAAAAATTTCCTTATAATTCAATGCAAGCGATGGCATTATCTGGTGCGAAAGGTTCAAACGTTAATGTTTCCCAAATTATGTGTTTACTAGGTCAACAAGCTCTAGAAGGTAGAAGAGTTCCAGTTATGGTTTCCGGTAAAACATTACCATGTTTCAAACCGTACGAAACAGATGCAAGGGCAGGTGGTTATGTGAAAAATCGTTTCTATTCCGGCATTAGGCCACAAGAATATTATTTTCATTGTATGGCAGGTAGAGAAGGTTTGATTGATACCGCTGTTAAAACTGCAAACTCGGGTTATCTACAGCGTTGTTTGACCAAGCAATTAGAAGGTGCCACCATAAATTATGATAATACGGTCAGAAATTCAGATGGTACCATGATACAATTCATGTATGGTGGTGATTCAGTTGATGTGACCAAAGAATCGTATTTGTACGAATTCAAATTCTTTGTTGACAATTATAATTCATTGCTGCAACGTTATAGTCCATCTAACGTGGATAATTTAGATGCTGAGACTGCAATTCATTATTCCAAGAAATCTAAAAAACACCTTAAGAAGCAAGGTGATATTTCACATTTTGCAGAAAGCTATAAATATGATCCAACTATTTCAGTTTACAACCCAGCAAGATATTTAGGTTCAGTTTCTGAAAAATTTGAGGAAAAACTAGACAAGTTTATTTCAAATAATGAGAGCTTGTTTGTTTCAAGCAAAGAAGCTAAAAGTAACGGCGGTTTGACTTCTAAGAAATTTAAAGCTTTAATGCAACTGAAGTATATGAGATCATTAATTAACCCTGGTGAAGCGGTTGGTATTATTGCGTCACAATCTGTTGGTGAGCCATCCACCCAAATGACGTTAAACACCTTCCATTTTGCGGGTCACGGTGCAGCAAACGTTACATTGGGAATTCCACGTTTGAGAGAAATTGTCATGACAGCATCAGCATCCATTAAAACCCCTCAAATGACCTTACCAATTTTGGATGATGTTGATGATGAATCTGCAGATGCATTCTGTAAATCTGTTACAAAAATTAAGTTCTCCGAATTCATTGAAGATGTCTCCGTTATTGAAACGACTGCTGATGTGAGTGCTGGTATAAATGCAACCAGATCATATAAGATCCAAATTAAATTTTTTGATTCCAAGGATTATCAAGAAGAGTATGATGTTACAAAAGAAGAATTAGAAACTACTGTAAGACGCCAGTTTATTTATCAATTGGAATCTGTTATTGTTAAGGAGCTAAGGAAGCAATTAGTTAAGAATAGCGCTTCAATGCCAGATATTGGAGTGGCGGTTGCTAAAACTAAAGCTACAAGCAAAGTTGCAAATGATGAAGGCACTGATGAAAAGAGTCGAACCAAACAAGCTGTCTCCTATGAAGATCCTGATGATGATGAATTAGAGGCTATGAAACAAGCTGAAAAGAGCGACGAAGACTTAATTGATTCAGAAGCTGCTGAATCAAGCGATGATGAGGATTCTGGTTCCGAAGATGAAAGCGATGATGCCAAGATGAATATTGACACAAAAGATAAAAGTGAAATTGAAGGTAAAAAGGATTTGTCTAAGTTAGCCAAAGTTAGACAACATGAAGTTATTGTTGGACATACATTTGTTACTGAATATGATTTCGATGACGAAAAAGGTGCCTGGTGTGATTTCAAACTTGAACTTTCTGCAGATACACAAAAATTACTTATGGTTAATATTGTTGAAGATGTCTGCAATAAATGTGTTGTCCGTGAGGTTGCAAATATTGGCCGTTGTTTACGTCCAACAGCTGAACAAGGTGTTCGTCAATTAGTGACTGAAGGTGTTAATTTCCAAGCAATGTGGGAGCATGACTCATTTGTTAATGTGAATAATGTTCGTTCCAATGATATTGCGGCTGTTTTGAAAGTATATGGTGTTGAAGCAGCAAGAAATACGATTGTTAATGAAATTAATCGTGTTTTCGGTACTTATGCAATTAGTGTTAGTTCAAGACATTTAGACCTGATTGCAGATTACATGACAAGAGAAGGTACTTACTTGGCATTCAACAGACAAGGTATCGATTCCTGTACTTCATCATTCATGAAAATGTCTTATGAAACCACCTGTCAATTCTTAACAAAGGCAGTTTTGAATTCTGATAGAGAAGATTTGAAATCTCCTAGCGCTAGGATTGTCATGGGTAAATTAAATTTGGCGGGTACTGGTAGTTTTGATCTTTTATCAAAAATGTCAAACGCATAGTTCTCTGAGCGTTATTTTATTTATAAGTATCTAGAAAAAAGATTTCGAGTTTTCACACTGTTTGTAGATTTATATTCCATTCTTGTTTACTAGTTACCATCTTTTATTCTTATAAGAAATTAGTAAAAGCGCCGAATTATTTTCTACCCATTATTCAAAAAAAGAAGAGAGCGTTGAAACCCGCGATTGTGTTTTGGGTAAATTTGGTGACAATTTGTGTTTTCTTCACATCCTTGACATTTTATTTTAACTATAATTCCTTAATCTTTTGTACTGGAAGGACTCGATAGATCGAAATTTACAAATTATAAACACATGTTTGGCATGAACTCTCAAAAACCTGGAGGGTTCTCGTTTGGATCTTCAAACAATATGTCCACCCCCTCATTCAATTTCTCTAATAGCAATAGTAATGCTAATAATAATAATAATAATAATAATAATAGTATCTCCAGCACAGTGAATAAACCAGGAGGTTTTTCTTTTGGTAATGCAGGAAATAACACAGTGCAGGGTAGTCAGGTATCAAATGGATTGTCGTTTAACAAACCAGCTGCACCAACTGGATCAAATACTGGCTTCAGTTTCGGAAATAATAATACGAATAATAACAGCTCGACAACCTCAGCTGCAAACACATCGTCTAAACCATCTCTTTTTGGAAATAGCTCTACAAATCCAACGTTCAATGCTATGTCAGGTTCGAGTTTTGGACAATTACAAAATCAAACAGAGAATCATGCTACGAGAGTTAACTCTTCGCCATATGGTGTTGACTTTGACAGATTTATGGCAGCAGAATTACCAAAGCCATTGACTAATGCATCTTTTGATGACGAGAACTTTAAATTGAAAAGAAAAAGAACCAATTCAAATACTTCCTTACTTGATGGAAAGAATAAAGATGTTTCATTGGTTGGTCGTATTGTTGATACCTTCAAAGCACCAAGTAAATATTCTATTGAAAGTGTTCGTGGTTTGTTCACTTCAACTAAAAGTCTTGCTGAAAATGATAAGAAATTAAAGATATCCAATAATATGAAATTACAGCTAAATGATTACACTAACTCTTTAAAGTTAGATCAACCTCAAATATCAGCTTCCAAAAGTGAATATAGACGATTGATTATCAAGCATCCAAGAGACGCTTTTTCCAAATACTATGAAATTGATGCAAATTCCGTTTTTTTATCAAAACGCAAAGATTTAAATTCCTTACATTTTAATGAGAAAAATAATAATAAAATTGACAATTCAAACAAAATTTTTGATGAATTGAAACCACCATCCAAGCGCGTCAAAACAGGACTCAAAGCTAAAAGTCTATCTAGTGTTGATATTGCCCATAATCAAAAAGTTTGCAATATGAGCAATGATATTAACTCAAATCAAGATGACACACTTCCAAATACTAATGAAAGCAACAGCATTGGATCTGAGTACTGGTGTACCCCATCAATTGAGGAACTTTTGAAAATGTCTTTGTTAGAGTTGACACATGTTCAAAACTTCACTGTAGGTAGAAAAAACCATGGTAATTTAATGTTCAAGTACCCTGTTGACCTTACCGGATTTGAAGGCGATTATTCTAAATTACTCGGGGGAACTATTATTTTTCAAAATCGTATATTACAAGTTTACTCTAATGAAACTGAAAAGCCATCTCAAGGAAATGCGTTAAACGTTCCAGCTGTTGTCACCATTGAAAAAGTTTTTCCAAAAACGTATGATCCAAAAACTCCCGACTATGATTTGCTTGAACGTCATATTGCAAGATTAAAATCTGCACATGGTATGAAATTTATTAGCTTTGATCCTATTACTGGTAATTACGTTTTTGAAGTTGAACATTTTTCCATTTGGGGCATTGTCGATGAAGAAGATGATGATCCTGAAATTGTTGCCAAATGGAAAAAACAACAAGCCTTAGAAGCTAATAATGAAAAAAGGAAAAATGACTTACAAATAAATGCATTGGAAAAGATTGCGGGTTACGGACAACCTGGAGACAACTGGAAAAAACAAAAACCTAATTTTGGTGTTGTCATACCCGGTGGTTTCAAATTAAATGATGAGGAGGAAGACGATGACGACGACGACGACGAAAATAATAATAATAATAAACAACAGCTATTATTACAAAATGAAGATTACGATTTCAATGAAATACAAGATGATGATAAGGACGGTGCTATAATAGATGCATCAGTTCCGAGTGGCATTTCAGATGAACAGCGTGCTGAAGAAAAATTCGCATTAACTAATGCGAACAAAAGTGATATTGATGAACTCGTTGAAGTACGTGCGTATGAACCAGAGGTTGAAGATATTGATATGCAATTTATTAATCCAAAGACTGAATTATCAGTTAGTGAAAACTGGGATGAACAACTTAACTTTTCAAATGGGTTTTTTTCAGTATTCAATAAAAACCTAAATAGACGTAACAATGTTAGACTGGATCCTAAAAATGTCGGTGATTTCATTTTTCGCAAAAAGGATACGTCTGAGTTACAGAAGGCAGTCATTGAACCACCGTTGAAGTTTGACAACTCTTTGCACTTCCAGAGGTGTTTGCAGGCTGAAATTTTAGAATCCAAGTTTTCGTTAAGAAGTAACAATATTCCGCAGGTTCACATTGCAAGTTCTAACGTTTCATTGAAAATCCCGTTACTAAGCTTTGATAATTCTAGTAGCTACGATATTTGGGAATTATTGTCAATTTTGTATGACGACAACTATTTATTGTCCCTTTTGGATCCACAATTAATCAACTTCTGTGAATTAGCAATGCCTAAAATGAATCACGTTTTAGATATCAAGAGAAGGGAGCTTTTGTGTGAGTTTTTACAGAAAATCGCATTATTGGATGTTGAGAATAGCTTCACATTAGATTCATCATTACCAAGAGATAGTATGGATAAAATATTCTATTTTTTGTGTACAAATAAGTTGGATGACGCAATTCAATATTCCATCAATACCAGAAATAATCATATTGCGATACTGTTGACAATGATTGATTCTAATGATAGTAGTGTGCAGAGACTTGCAAGATCTCAACTAAAGGTATGGCGTGATGAGTCTGTTACTTTCATACCGTCAGGTGTATTGAAAATTTACAAATTACTGACTGGTAATATTCTGAGTAAAGATTATGTTAATCACTTGGACGGACTAACTTGGCCTATTGTTTTATTTTTGATGATTAAATATGAAGAATCCGATAAACCATTGTGTGAAGTCATTAAAAAGTTTTTTACATATGCTGAGAAAATTGGTGGCTTTAAACCAGTACTTTCAGATACGTATTATCAAATACTCAGAATGGTCAACTCGAGTAAAGAAGTATTAGGCAGTTTTGAAATTGAGTTACAATTTCTTCTGATGAAACACTTAAAACCATTTATTCAATTTTCGGTCAAGCAGTTTGACGATATAGTTGAAAAATTTTCTGACAAGTTGGAGAAAAAAGGAATGATTGAAGAATCATTGTACGTTCTAGAACACTCGAGCAGTGAAAAATCAATCGACGTTAAATTTAGGAATGTCTTGAACAATAATGTTGAAAAACTTGGATTTTTGGAAAACAAAACTAGACTTGATCACCTTCATAATACTCTCTATATTCCGTATTCGTTATTACACGAAGCACGATCAATTGAATTTAGTAGACTGGGCGAATATTTTAGAAGTACGTTAGAATTATTATTGGCTCAGAATTTAGAGAAAGCTCACCAATTAATGCTAGAAAAAGTTGCTCCGGTTACTATAATTGGTAATGTTAATCAAGATATTGAAAAATTAAAGTGTTTGATTTGTAAGTTCTCTACCTTAAGTGAATCTAAGGTTGGTGCAGATGTCTACGGTGATTATATTAAGGCGATTGAAATAGCCAAAAATATCGATTACAATAACCAAAATTATGCTGAACAAAGAAAGGCATTACTTTGTGCGTCTGAAGGTGTCTTGAACGGTATTTCATCTTTAGTTGAATCAAATGAAAATATAAGAATTGCCAAAACTATTATGATGAGAAAACTTATCGATATTTCATTCGGGGAAGATTTGAAAATTAATTACGAGGGTCTATCACAATTGGCGCTACCAGAGAGTGAAAAAAATTATTTGGATGCCAAGTATGAAACCGATATCGACAATAAAATGATCAGCGGTTAAGTATATACTCGTGATATTGATGTTGTATAATTAGAAATGTTACGTATAGATTTATTTATGCATTTTATAAACTGTTCATTGATTAAAAGAGAATGTAGTTTCCTAATCACTTCTTGAAGAATTGTATAGACCAAGTATTAATATAGCTAATTTAACGGAAATACAAATAAAGGACAAGAGTCGATGGGTTTGATGGGTTCTGTTTAAGTTTATATTATTCCACAATAATTATCCAACTGCTAAAACTTTAAAATTTCAGGTACCCAATAGTAAGCTATAAAAAAACGACAATATCTGAAATAAGGCATATTCCAAGTATCCTGGTAGTAAATCATTGTGGACCTTCGACTTCGTCTCGTAAGGATTCAACAACACCTAAAATTGCATCTGAAGCAGGGCTTTCAGGATATAAATCAAAAAAACACTCACCATTATCACAAGATTTGCCTATTCTAGGATCCAATGGAACACTTCCTAAAAATTTTATATTCAGATCCTTGGCAAGTTGCTCACCACCACCTGTTGTAGGTTTAAAGATTTTAGATTCATTACCGCAGCCTGGACATACAAAACCTGACATGTTTTCTACTAAACCTAGAATTTTTATTCCAGCTTTCTTACAAAAGTCAATTTCTTTACGAACATCTAAAAGAGCAACCTCTTGTGGAGTTGTTACTACCAAAGCGCCATCAATACCAACTTCTTTCATATACGTTGTTACACTCAAATGTTCATCTGTTGTTCCTGGAGGAGTATCAATAATTAGGTAATCTAAATCACCCCAATCAACATCTTTCAAAAATTGCTTAATCAACCCGGTTTTTTTTGAACCTCTCCATATGATGGCCGAATCTTCAGAAGGTAACATAAATTGGATTGACATCATACCTAAATTATCAGAAACGTATACGGGAGTCCAACCGGAATTTGATGCATGGATTGATTCATTTTTGGATGCACCTAACATTTTCGGTAATGAAGGACCACATATATCCAAATCCATTGCACCAACTTCCAAATCCTCATCTGAAGCCAATGCCCAACAAAGCATTGACGTAAAGGTTGACTTACCAACGCCCCCTTTACCGGATAAAACTAAAACTTTGTGTTTGATTGATGCCAATCGTTGAGAAATCAACGGAATATCTGGATCAGGGCCACGAGGTAATGATGTGCAAATATCCTTGTTATCACACGTCTGGCAAGCATCAGCTTGGCCTGCTTTTTCAGACTGCGGGCCAGGACAATGTTCTGGCTCAGGGGCATTCATATCAGATAGCCTCTCAGGTTCAGGTGGGGGTGTTTCCAAGTTGGCCATATTTGGTTTGTTAGTTGTTTTGTATTAGGTGCAACCAAAAAAGCAAAAACATGATTTCGTAGTAAGTAAAAGTTTTACTTTCATGAGTGTGAAAAAAACATGTTGGCAATGCCCTGCTATGCGATAAGCCCGGCAGCGTATTATATTTTCACTCTGGTTGATTTCCACGTTTCTCCGTTTTGGCACAACAAATGTCTTCTTTCCTTGACAACTATTTGGCCAGTGATAGCTGAAGGATACGGATGAGTTCAGAGTTTACAAGGCTTCTTAATACTGAGTCCAACGCAGGCGGAAATCGTGTATGTTCTTACACAATGACCAGTAATCCGTCAGCATCCACGGACGGCACTGAAACTAACATGATAACCTCATTTTCACCAATAGATACTGGTAATACTACACCGAATGATATTACACTTGAACAAACTGCCATGGATGATGAAAGTTTGCCACGATTGCATCGTTCCAAAACTTTTTCCGATACTTTTGATATGAATAAACAGGTTGCTATTCCGTTTAGTGTTAATAATCCAGCACATGTTGAACGTAGATTTAGTGCATTCCCTGGGAATGATTATGATGAGTTGTATAAAAGGGTTGATTCTCTGAAGCTGATGAGACCTTTCAAGTTGATTGGACGTGTTTCAAGACTTATCGATTGGGAAATTTATAGGATTACAGATGATCAGCTTAAAATAATAACAAAGTCAAATTTGAAAGCTTTTTACACAGAACAAAATGAATTCATTGATAGATATCAAGATATTGACTTACTTCTCGACACAGGTGTTCAAATTGAGATGATCCAAAATTATGAAGATAATACTTCATCAGATACTTCTTGTGATACATCATCTGCACATCCAGATAATGAGACCACTCTTAGTAAGCCTCTTGCACCTGATATAAATGATATTAATCTACTGAAACCAAAATATAAGGCGAAAAGCAAAAGTTACAATGATGTTGCCAATATCGTGAGTAAAAAGAAGAAACATATAGATCATTACGCAATACCAGGTAATATCGATTTAGAAGGTGCCAAGATTTTAGGTGGAAATTTACATGATTCATCATCTAATGTTGTACTGTATGCAATTTACTTCAATTTCTTATTGAACGTTGTATTATTGATTGGAAAAATTGTTGTTGTTTATTTGAGTGATTCCTTGTCACTTGTTGCATCATTGGTTGATTCTGCATTGGATTTTTTATCAACACTGATTATTTTTGTTGCAAATAAATATTCAATGAAAAGCTCCTCTAAGTTTCCTGTTGGAAGAAAACAGTTAGAACCAATTGGAATTTTAATATTCTCAATTGTTATTATACTTTCATTTTCACAAGTTTTGATTGAATCCCTCAAACAGTTGTTTAATACTGATGGGGCTAATGATATTACTAAATTGTCGCACACTGCGATAGTAATCATGCTTGGAACTATAATTACCAAATTAGTTGCGTACTATCTATGTATGCATGTTAATAATTCATCAGTCCAAGCGTTAGTTGAAGATGCTAAAACTGATGTTGTTTTTAATTTCTTTTCGTTAGTTTTTCCAACAGTTGGTATTTTTTTTAGAATTTGGTGGGCTGATGCGCTAGGTGCCTCAATCTTATGCTGTTATGTTATTCTTCAATGGCTTTTGATTACTTTTGAGCATATTAATCATTTAAGTGGTTCCCATGCATCCAGGGAAGATTATCAACAAGTTTTGTATTTAATTATGAGATTTACGGATGAGATAGGTAAAATTAAAAATTACAGGATGTATCATGTGGGTGATTTAGTCAATGTGGAAGTGGACATTGTTTTGCGGCATTCAGACATGTCTTTGAAAGATTGCCACGATCTAGGTGAATCCTTGCAATATGCCATTGAAACGCTACCGTATGTGAGTCGCTGTTTTGTGCATTTGGACTACAAGGTTCGTAACTATGCTGGACATTTGGCTGGATAAGTGTAGAAATGTGGAGTAGAATATAGTTGTATGAACCCTCTGTTAGGAAGCCGGAAAACCTTCTCAATTGGGAACACAACGGTTTTGATGTCATACTAATGCTGCACTAATTTTTACAATTTTTACAGTTTTTACGATTTTCTCATTTTTAATTTTTAATTTTTCATTTTTTCTCATTTTTTCGCAATTTTTCTCATTTTTTCTCGTTTTCGGATACGTTTTGTTTGGTTTTTGGCGGTGCCGTTGGCAATATTATAGTTCATAGTGGCTTTTCAATGTCAGCACAAGCAATGCAAACTTTGGGACAAGCAATGCAGGCACATTTTGAAGATCCATTGGCAGATTATTGGGCTTTTATCCAAAGCTATCCTGGTGGGAAGGTTAGTGGTGCCGATCAGAATAGAGATCATTATTTTGTGGCTGATGAAAAGAAAAAGCTTGATATTTCAGCTACAGCACAGAGATTCAACTATTTGCTTTCATTGACTCCATTATTCAAACATTTTTTAAATGTTAAGGCATCAAAGGATAATAATTTTTCGAAAGTTTTGGAGATAGTTGAGAATAAACATTTTAAGCTCGAGAATGGTATTAATGGTAATGCGGATCATAGGAGACGCAGAACTGAAAAGGAAGAAGACGAAGAATTAATGAAGGATGAGGAGGATGAAACGAATTCGAAAATTGAGAATTTGGAAACAGAAGGTGAATTCACTGATTCCGGCTTTGAATTCTCCAGATCTCCCAAGTATATCAATGGACAACTGAGGCCATATCAGATTCAAGGTTTAAATTGGTTGATCTCATTATATAACAATAATTTATCTGGTATTTTAGCTGATGAAATGGGATTAGGTAAGACATTACAAACTATATCGTTTTTGGGTTATCTTAGGTACATTAAGGATGTTAAAGGACCACATATTGTTATTGTTCCGAAATCTACATTGGAGAATTGGCAAAGAGAATTTGCTAAATGGACACCTGAGGTTAAAACGTGTGTTTTAACAGGTGATCAAGAAACAAGGAATCAAATTATCAAGAGTTCATTATTGACGTGTCAATTTGATGTTTTAATTTCGTCATATGAGATAGTAATTAGGGAGAAAGCTATTCTGAAGAAGATTAATTGGCAATACATTATTGTTGATGAAGCACACAGATTAAAGAATGAAGATTCTTTATTATCACAGATAATTCGTATGTTTCATTCTAAGAACCGGTTGTTGATCACTGGTACGCCATTACAAAACAATTTACATGAATTGTGGGCATTATTGAATTTCTTATTACCTGATATTTTTGCAGACGCAACAACATTTGATGATTGGTTTTCAAATGAGGAAAATGATCAAATTCAGGGACAAGGACAGGGGCAACATCACGACCAAGATCAAGAAAAAATTGTTCAGCAATTACATCAAGTTTTACAACCATTTTTGCTGAGACGTATCAAGAATGATGTTGAGAAATCGTTGCTACCTAAGAAGGAACTGAATATATATGTTGGTATGACGGCCATGCAAAGAAAATGGTATCAGAAGATTCTTGAAAAGGATATTGACGCAGTTAATGGAGCCAATGGTAAAAAGGAAAGTAAGACCAGATTGTTGAATATTGTTATGCAATTGAGAAAATGTTGTAATCACCCATACTTGTTTGAAGGTGCGGAACCTGGACCACCATATACAACCGATGAACATTTAGTTTATAATTCACAAAAAATGTTAGTTTTGGATAAGTTGTTGAAGAATTTAGGTGAACAGGGATCAAGGGTTTTAATTTTTTCACAAATGAGTCGTATGCTTGATATTTTGGAAGATTATTGTTTATTTCGCCAATGGGGGTATTGTAGAATTGATGGACAAACGGAACATTCTGATCGTATTACTGCGATTGATGAATACAACAAGCCCAATTCTGATAAATTTGTATTTTTATTGACGACAAGAGCTGGTGGACTAGGTATCAATCTAACGAGTGCAGATGTTGTTGTTTTGTATGATTCGGACTGGAATCCACAGGCCGATTTACAGGCGATGGATAGAGCACATAGAATTGGGCAAAAGAAGCAAGTGAAGGTATTTAGGTTTGTTACTGAGAATGCCATTGAGGAAAAAGTTTTGGAAAGGGCGTCACAGAAATTGAGGTTGGATCAGTTGGTTATTCAACAAGGTAGGAACAACATCAGCAGTAACCAAGATAAGAAGAGCAATGCTGCGAACAACAAAGATGAGTTATTAAATATGATTCAGCATGGTGCAGCGGATGTTTTGTCCAATAATGCTGGAGGTGGTAATGGTGGTAGTAGTGGTGATCATGAAATCGATGACGAGGAGTTGGAGAAAATTTTAATGAAGAGTGAAGAGAAAACTGGAGAATTGAAAACAAAGTTTTCGAAACTAGGACTTGATGATTTACAGAATTTCAGTTCGTCCAACGAGTCTGTTTACGAGTGGAATGGCAAGAATTTCCAAAAGAAGCAGTTCAAAGGTGTTGGTGGGGCGGGCAGCGGGGATGACGGGGCCAATTTCAACTGGATTTCGTTGGCCAAAAGAGAGAGAAAGGGGAATTACTCGGTCGACGGGTATTACCGAGAGGTGTTACAAACCGGCAACCGGGGTAATCCAAACAGTGGTAACGGTAGTAGTGGTGGTGCTGGCAATGACATGAATTTGCCTATGCGCGCTCCAAAGCACTTGAATTTGTATGACCACCAATTTTACAGTGATGAGTTACACGAGTTGTACGAGATGGAATGGGCGTACTACAAGCGCGTCTGCCAGATTAAGGCCGATGGTAGGAATTCCAGGCTGAGTGCCGAGGACGTGGAGATGGAGCAGGCGCTGATCGATCATGCCCGGCCCCTGGACGAGGAAGAGGAGGCTCGGAAGAGGGAGTTGTTGATGGACGACGGCTTTACGAACTGGAGCAGAAGGGACTTTTTTTCGTTTATCAATGCGAATGTCAAGCACGGCAGATACGACCTGCAGCGTATCAGCAGCGAGCTGGAGGACAAGACGTACGACGACGTTGCACAGTACAGCGAGAGGTTTTGGACGAGTTTCCGCGACATCGACAACTACGAGCGCTACATTGGCCAGATCGAGGCGGGAGAAGACAAGCTACGCAAAGTGCATCTGCAGAAGGCGCTGTTGGACGCCAAGGTGCGCAGCTGCGAGTATCCCTTGCGGGACATGGTGTTCAAGTTACCGTACACTGCGACGAGCAAGCGGGAGTGGAGCGAGTTTGAAGACCGGTGGTTGGTGCTGCAGATGTACCGGATTGGCCTAGACCAGGACGACCTGTACGAAAGGATATTCAACCAAGTCCAGCACAACATGGACAACCCGCTGCTGGACCTGGACTTTTGGCTGCAGAGCCGGAACGCGCAGGAGATTGGGCGCCGGTGCCAGACGCTGGTGGCGGCGGTGTGTCGGGAGCACGAGAGTGCGCAGCGTGCGCAGCGTGCGGCGCGGGCGACGCGGGCCAGGCGCGTGGCGCGGCAGCAGCAGCAGCAGCGAAAACAGCAAAAACAGCAAAAACAGCACAAGCAGCGCCGGGGGCCGCGCGCGCGCGGCCCAGGCAGGGCTGCGCAACGCATTACTAATGGGCGGGGCCGGCCCAGGGCGCGGGCCGTGCAGTAGGTGGCGGCGGCGGCAAATGCGCGCTGAGCCGCAGCACTATAAAAGGCAGCGGGTGTCCGCGGAAGGCGCTCGAGCAGCGGCGCAGCAGCAGGGATGAGTGTGGCCAGCAGAAACAGCAGTAGCATCCGCAGCATCAGCAGCATTATCAGAAACATGTCCAAGTTCTACACATTCACCGCCACCACGAACAGCGGCACCGCGTTCCCTATGGCCGACCTGGAGGGCAAGGTGGTGCTTATTGTCAACACCGCGTCCAAGTGCGGGTTCACCAAGCAGTACTCGGATCTCGAGGAGTTGTACAAGAAGTACCACGACAAGGGCCTAGTGGTGATTGGGTTCCCCTGCAACCAGTTTGCGTCGCAGGAGCCGGGCTCGTCGGAGGAGATTGCGGAGTTCTGCAAACTCAACTACGGCGTCACGTTCCCCATCATGAAGAAGGTGGACGTCAACGGCGAAAACGCCGACCCCTTGTTCGAGTGGTTGAAGGCCGAAAAGCCCGGCCTGCTTGGTTTCAAGGGCATCAAGTGGAACTTTGAAAAGTTTCTTGTCGACAAGTCCGGCAAGGTGTACCACCGGTACTCCAGCATAAAGAACCCGGCGTCCATTTCGGGCGACATTGAGGCGTTGCTCAAGAAGTGAGGCAGCGGCCCCAGGGGGCAGGCAGTCTTGTAAGTTATGTATAATAAGTATACTACGTATATGTATGATTATCGGCTTGTCTGATTTTGACGTCTATTACGCTGATCCCTGTGTTGGCCCTATGGTTTCGACAAGAGATGGCCCATTTTCTCAACCTTGGTGCGCAAGTAGCCCTCCACCTCCTTGCTTTTCACGCCTGCGCCCTCGCCCTGCCATGCCAAGGGAACCATTGCAACCCTCTCACGAACGTGCACCAAGCGGTTTTTGCCCTCGACGGCAATGATCTTGTCCGGGTTGTTGGTGAGCAAGTTGATTTCAACCAAGCCGAGATCAACCAAAATCGCCGTCGCCATGCCAAAACTTCGTTTGTCCGCAGGGTGTCGGAGCAGCAAGTTGGCCTGCACCGTGTCGGCGCCCAAGTCCTGCAAGTTGTACGCCTTGAGCTTCTCTCCCAACCCAATACCACGTCCCTCTTGACGCAAGTAAACTATACAGCCATGTCCCTGCAACCCCATCAAACGCCCCGCTTCGTCAAACTGCTCTCCGCAATCGCAACGTGCACTCCACGCCGTCTCCCCCGTGTAGCATTCACTGTGGATCCGTACCAGCGTCGGATTCATCCATGTCGTGCTACCCTTCACCACCAACTCCCCGTCAGCTTCGTCAAACTCCAGTCTCATGCCCGTGCTCTTGTCAAAATCGGCATCCTTGCGTCCAGGATACAATTTCCCAACATATGCCCCCCTGATCATCCGGTCCGATTGTGTCTCTCCCTTCCGCTGTCTGTACAACGACCTCGACCTTATATCTTCACCAAACACAATCGCCAGGTGCTCCTTCTTTTCCTCGTTGTTCGAATACAAGTGCAAAAAGATTTCGGGGCCCTGTGTTGTTGGGATCCGTGCCCTGGCAATACATTCCACTTTCGGTAAAACGTCTGGCAGTAACCGTCTTTTCTCGTCAGCCCTAGGCACACTGTGGAACGGTGACTCCGCCCTGGTTATTTCTCCGTTCTCAATACCATCGAGAAACTTCTTTGCATTGGCATTTGGCAATACCCCACCATTCACTTCAGCCTCCTGTCTCGACACAGTAGGCGAGATAATAGGCATCGACTCAAAGATATCCTCTGTCATCCTCTTAACCCCCGAGCTGGCCAACAATCTCAGGTCCTAACTGGCACAACCCACAGACTCATTTTGACATGAAAATCAACTTGAAATACATCCTCGCCGCCAACGGAAGAGCGCCTGAGCTGACTAATTTTCAACCCCCCCTACTGATTCACTGATAACAACCTCTTACTTTCATGACCTTGCCCCTATTCAAACTAAAACTGCCGCATCAGACGACACGCAATGACTGCAGAACCAACACACACTCCCGCCCCCGGTGGGAACGGTGGTGCTCCAAAGAACAGACTTCTAGGAATAGCCATTTTTGCAGCTGCTACAGTCGGTGTTTTCTTGTACGCCCGTGCCCGCCCGGGAAAGGCCACCTTGCCAATCGTCTACCCCAAAGACACGGCCAGTTCGGGCGGAAATGGAAGGGTTTTCCAAACCATATACACCCCGGAGGAATTCAACCAGCTACTGAGCACCCCTGCCGGCTCTAGAGGCACCTTGTTTGCCACCTTTGTCAGATTGGGGGAACCAGCAAGTAATTCCATGGCCACCAACATGTGGGAAATCCTCCGAACCGAAGGAGAAGCTGCAAGTACCGTCTGTGTCGAACTAGCCGGTGGCCGCAACGATTCATTGCGTAGTAAATACATGATTACTACCATCCCTTCGGTGCTAGCCTTGAAGAAAACCCTACCTTACGACATTTACACGGATAGAGGTGTTGGAAACAGTGATACGGAAATAGACGCCGTTGATAAAGAAAAATTACATCAATGGATTGGTCAGGTTCTCTCAAAATAGTCTTACAATGGTATTTTACACACTTTCTAGTTTATATATACCCCTCGTAATGGTATTTATCTATCTATCTATCTGTCTATCTATCTCTGTTCTGCTTCTATTGTTTTTTCAAACGGGCCTCAATTGCACGAAACCGCTGTTCACGTAAAACCTTCATTCTCTGCATCTCCGATAACCCACTGAGTTGCTGTTCCTCGGTCACACGATGCACTCCCGGCCCAGTAATTTTCTTATCCTTTTTATGTTTCCAGTCTTGCTCATCACGGAATGCTGTGACAATGGATTCATGTGCCTCCTTCAACTCTTGTTTCTCTTGCTTTTTCTCCTCTTCTTCCTTCCTTCTGGCTTCACTCTTGGCACTTTCTACCTCTTCCCTTGTCATTGCCTTGCCTATATGTGAATTCTCCCATGATATACCACAACTTTCACCTAAAACCCCTCTTGATAACCTAAACGCCCATTTTGTCTCATAATCATGGCATTCATCATAAGCTGTCTTGCCATTCACATTCGTTATAGTTGGATCTGCATGTAACTGAACAAGTAAAATCTGACTCATAAATGCAAGATTTTTCCGTGCTGCATAATGCAGTGCAGTTGGAGTTAATATATGTTCTTCCTCTGGTTGAAACTTAAAATTAACATCAATTTTATTCTTTTTCATAAATGATAATAATGCGGGCGCTTTGGACTTTTTCAGCAATGCTATTATTTCGTTCGTATTCTTAACTTGAACATCCTCTTCCAACTTTTTATCAAAACCATGTTCCTTCGATTTGTTCAACATTTCAGCTTTCTTTCTTCTTCTCTCAATTTCACTCCTCTCTACCGCAGGTAAGTCAACTACATTCAAATATGACAACTCACACCAGGCTCTCTTCAATTCCATGGTAGTCGGCCTTTTGGTAGCAAATGGTACCATCTTAACACGTTTATCCCCCGTCTTAATTATCGCCTTCGGGTCTTTTGGATCCCTCACAATCAACCCAGTACCTCTAGCATTCTTACCACCTTTACCTGATCCCCTAATATAAATCGAACTACATTGTTCAATAAACGGTTTCCATTCCTCCAGTAGCATTTCAATGTCTTTACCCAAAGCTTGTTCATTATAACGTCTAAGCGTACTACCTGCCGAATTCGCCTTGCCCTTGGCATCATCCATTGCACTTTGTGATCCACCCTGTTTCCTACGTGTGGTGTACCTGTGGAACGTCTTATGTGCAACTAACCTTACTGATTGTAACTGTAGTTCCGATGCAGTACCTTTATTGCCCTTGGTGGAGTGTGGTAAATGAGAAATAATGGCACCTGCAAAATGACCAGATGAAAGCATAAATATCGCCGATATACCTGCATCAATTGGATCTTTTGGCATTGGATGGTGTGAGCTAAAAGTCATCTTTTCGAGTGTTGAAAGTGAATTGAAATTTGGTGAGTCAATTGCATTTAATGCTGTCTTATATATACCAAAACATTTACCAGTGGTTGAAGTTAATAACAATGTTGAACTGAACAAAATTAAGGGAGATTTTGTGGCCATGAAACTAATAGTGGACTCATAATCTTCATCAACAACATTTTCTTTGATGGCACTAAGTTGGTTTGCATCCAATTCAATATCTGACTCAGTTTCAGTTTCAGTTTCAGTTTCAGTTACTGAAGCTGAATCTCTTTCGTCACTTTGAGAATCAGAATTTTCCGTTTCTTCAGCCTTAGGAATGGTAAGTTTCGAAATTGCATTCGTAATATTTTGATCCCTTGGTTTGGGTTGGATAATTATCGGTTTGACAGTTGAAATTTGACCAACATTTTTTGACGGCACAGATGTATCAATTTCGTCTTTCCTACGCTCAAGAAACTCTGCATATGTTTTCTTTTCAAATGTAAGTGAGTCAAAGTACAAGGTCTGTAATGACTTTAAAATCTCAGGATCTAAATTATAAATATATCTTTTAAAATATGGAATCTCTTCTGACATTACTTGGTGGTGTTGTTGTGTATGCTGTCTGGTTTGCTTCGCAAAAAACTAAAGAAACTGAGTGAAGTTAACAGAGGCAAAATTATAAAAATAGAGAATTCCAAATTTTTAATTTTTCATGATTTCATCGATTTCTCTCTCTATTTCTTTATTTAATACTTGAATCTTTCAAATGAGACAAACTTGATTGTAAATCTTATGAACCATAACCTTCCACGAGCTGCCTTTTTTAAAACTGATTCACCTCCTTGTTGTCTCAGAATCAACCCATTGGATCCGTCAATCGTTTACTTCGGCACTTACACGCTTGTTCAAGGTAATGAACGGAATGGATCAATAGAAATCTGGAAACTTAATGAAAAAAACGCCACTTGTGACTGTCCTGATGATAGCCAACTGTCAGTTGAAACGTTACCAATCAAGGCAAAACATTTGAAAACTATAAAAACACGTGGTGCTGTTCTTGATATAAAAATTGATTCAAAATCGATATGCAATAATAATTCAACATTTTTACTGGCAACTGCACATTCGACGGGTAACCTGACAATTTGGAAAACAGGTGAAGACGAGGATAATTTAATCGAAGTTTGTGATGTACAGTTGTTTCCCGATGATAAAACTTTAATTACATCTATAAACTTTCATCCTAAAAACTGTTTTCTGGCCTTTACAACAACAACTGGTATAGTGGGATATTACAACTATTCGAACCCAAATAAAAATTCAGAAGGATTGCTCACTTTATTATCAGGTGAACACTCAATGGAAGCATGGTATGCAGATTGGTGCCATTTACCGCCTCTTGATAATATTGTATTTAGTGGTGGTGATGATGCAAAACTTATAGCACATGATATAAGAGCACCAAGCACAATAATGGAGACATCTCGTGTCCACGATGCGGGTATTGTCTCGATCCTCACTGCAAGAGATGCCTGGTGCCCAAATGTTGATGATCCATACACTATCTGGACGGGTGGATATGACGATCAATTGTGTGTGCTAGACCTACGTGCTGGTATCAATACCGGTGGAAGTTTGTTCCCTGGAATACAACCATTGGTAAAAGAAAAACATAATCTTGGTGGTGGTGTCTGGAGACTAATTCCTTCTCCAAAACGTAATGATCCCAGAGTCTTGACATGTAATATGTACGATGGTGGTAGACTTTTAAGTTTTAACGCAGAAACTGCGAGAGATGTGAAAGTGGTAGGATTTTACAAGGGTGAGCATTCTAGTATAACGTATGGTGGTGACTGGGTAGATGAACGAATGGTTACTTGTAGCTTTTATGATAATGTCGTACAGATATGGAAAGCTAATTAAGTAACTAAACTTAAAATCTAGTCTATAAAGTAAGTGTATTAATATTTTCCGAATACAAAGGAAACTAATGGGGATTCTTTATTTTGATCATTTAGCAAAGTATTCAAAACGGCATCATCGGTTTCCAAATCGCTATTGTTACTCGATAACGGGTTCAGGTGTCTATATCCTTTTAAGCAACGTTGTAATTTTCTTTTTTTCAAACTTATAGCATCCTTTTCTGTTTCATCTACTGGGTATTTCTGCGAAAATGACAAAGCAGACATAAAGTTCATAACTTCTTTTTTCCTCTGTGTGTCTGCATTATCATCACTATCCTCTTCATCCGTACGTTCTTCTCCCTCTGAGGCGCTATCATTGTGAAGTTCTCCATTTATCATAATATCTCCTTCGCCTTTACAATCGCAGCCCATTAGTTCGTGAGTATTAGAGTAATTTTTACCTTCAAGTTTATCAAAACACACATTAAAAATATCTTTCAGATCAGATCTATCAAATAATTCTTTCTCCCCTCCTTTTTGATCAATAAATCTATCACTTAAATCTTGTTTAACCAATTGTCTCTGAAATATTTTTTCATCCATACAACCATTTGTTAACAACCTGTAAATTTTAACTTCCTTTTGTTGACCATCCCTATGTATTCTAGCAACTGCTTGTAAGTCAACAGATGGATTCCAATCATTATCATATAAAATAAGCCTTGATGCACCAACAAGGTTCAATCCTACTCCTCCGGCCTTAGCACTTAGAAGCAATGCAAAAACTTTACTTGGAACAGATTTATTAAACTTGTCCACAATTTTACTTCTTTCATTTGAAGGTGTTGACCCATCAAACCTTAAGAATTGCAAATTTAATGATTTGAAAAGCGATTCAATAATGTTCAATGTTGAGGTAAAATTCGAGACAACCACCACTTTTTCTTCACCCTCAGAGTGTAATATTCCAAGCAGTTTAATTAGTGCTAACAACTTACCGCTTTTGACTTTTTTAGATAATTGATTTCTAAATGCGATATCTTCAGCAGAGTTAGAGTTTCTATCACATATTTCAAGAAAAAAGCCATCTTCTTTCAGAAGAGAAGGAGAATTGCAAATTTTTCTAAATGTATTGATCAAACTAAATGAATCGCTGAAGGCCGAGCCTGAGCCTGAGCCTGATGATGATTCACCTTCACATTCAATAAACCCTTTAAACCTCTGCGTATCAATTATAGTTTTGAACAATTGTAATTGAAGTGGGGTAGGTGGAACCAATATAATATAGTCAGATCTTTTAGGAAGGTATTTTGTTAACTCGACATTTGATCTTCGGAGAATGAAATTATTTGTCAATTCCACTAATTCTTTTGATTTTTCTTTACCCTTTTTAATTAATGACTGAGTATTACATGTCGAATTCCTGGAATCAAGAATAGGTTTAACAAAATTTTTTTGAAATGATTTTAAATCTCCTAATATTCCAGGATTTGCAAAATTTGCCATTGTATAAAATTCCACCAAATCATTCTGAATTGGAGTCCCCGTTAATAAAATCCGTCGTCTAATATTGAAGCTTTCAAGAGTTCTCATCGTTTTATTTTCACTATTTTTAAGTCTGTGTCCTTCATCACAGACTAATAGGTCAAATCGAATTAGTGAAAGTAGATCTGACATGGACTGCATTTTCTCATATCCAATAATCATTACTTGGTAAACCTTATTTCTACCAAAAAGTTCTACATCTTGTTTTTCATTTTGATATTTGTTATTATTGATTGTTAAAACACCTACTCTGTTCAAACCTAGCCATTTATTAAATTCAGTTTTCCAATTATTAACCAAAGATACGGGGCAACAAATTAAAACTTTGTTTACAGTGGAGGCTAAACCATCAACCGGAGATTGTCTCAAAAGCGTCCAGATTAATGCTATAGTTTGTAAAGTTTTACCTAGTCCCATCTCATCGGCCAAAATTGCACCATTTATATCGTCTGATTTTAATCCCATTAAGCATGAATACAAGAAGGAAACACCCTTTTTTTGATGTGGTCTCAATTTTGACGAAACGGAAGGATCAACGATTACTCTACGTGTTTTCTCAGACTCATCAATGCTCGAAGGTGGATCAGGCATATATAATGGATCTTCAATATTTGACACATCGTAAAGCGGTGTTTCGGGTTTAAACGTTTTTAACTTTTTATTGGGGCTTGTATTACTTGATTCCCTTGCAGTTTTGGTCTCTCTTATGGATTGTATAGGAATTATAGTATTGGTGTTTTTAACAAGTAGGGGAGACTTAAAAGCTAAATGATTTATGACTGGACGTGAAATATTGGGTGTGTTAGTAGTAGTTAAGTTTAACTTGGGAACTTTAGAAGTGACAATCTCATCGTCTAATTCAAATTCAAATGAAGAACCGGGACATCTGAAGACACCTTTGAAAATCACCTTTTCAGCATCACCGAGTTTTCCTATTAGTATATCATCTTCATTTTTGATGACTGCAAAATTGTTGGAACGGTTAAGTGATAGTACGCCGTCACCTTCCCAGGTTTTGTTTTTTTTAGTGGTGAATTTTCTGTACAATACGTTAAATTTCGTGAAGCTGTTGTTGTTATGGGAATGAGCCGGAAGTGGCAGCGGCGGCTGAGATAAAGACGTGTTTACGGGCGATAAGGGCACATCTGAGCTGCTCTGACCCCTGGGAACAGGGGTTCTTTTCCGGTATGACTTGTAGGACGTGTTCAGGTTCATTGGCAAAGCATAGAGGACTAGTGGCAAGTAAAGGAAACGATCCCAGTGTCAAGAGAAGAAAAGCGGTATTATTAACGCACTTTGCGTGTTGTTTTGTTGTTGTTCTTTCTTCCTGCAGGTGTATGCCATTCTTGCCGTCTGCTGCTGGTTTCTCTGCCTGTTTCTGCTCCCATCTGTCTGGCTATAATCGCATCGCCAACTGCTACTTCTCCTTAGAGGGTGCCATGTCTGGATCGCTCCCTTCCCATTCTAACACCGCTACCAACAACAACGTTGCCCCAAGGATAAACACGGATAGTGCTAATAATAGTTCAGAAAAGATCAACGATAATACTGCTAAACCCATCGATTCTAATAACACTGCAAGTATCAGTACCATGAGCACTTCAGATATGAAAGAACCAAATACTCCATCTCTACCCAAATTCTCCACGTTTAATTCACCGTCGGTAGTGATCATGCCAGAAACTCCTGAGAGAATTCCACGGCAGATCCAAGACTTAGAAGAAACACCCTTACTTTCTCCTCCTCATTCATGCGGCAATCGTCTGCTTTCAACACCTCAAAAAAGAAAAAGTTTTAGTAACGGGAACAATACAGATTTTTATACTTTATTGAAATCACCAGAGGTTCAAGCTCGTTCAGAAGATAGCAAGCTTAAGAGGCGTTCTGTGGAGTTGTTTGGTATTACCAATTTTAAATCCCCCGAACGTGTTCATAAAGTATATAATAATGATACTCTTTTAAGATCTCCAAGAAGAGACTACAAAGAAATAAGAAAGATTTCGGAAAATCTTAGAACAAGACTAAATTATGCCAATGTGAAGGTTCAACACGGATGGTCAAACAAATCAATCGGTGAGCTAGAAAATTCTTTAGAGGAGATTGCAACAAATCCACACCGGTCAGCACAAATGAATCACAATTATAGTAGTAACAATAATAATATTTTAAATAGTGCTACGGCTATGCAAAATAACAAAACTTTAGACGATTTTTGGAACTTACGTGCTGATAACTTGCCAACTCATACTAATGAAAATTTGACCAATGATGAAAATACAAACAGTTCGCCATTGTTACCAAATCCAGGGCAAGTAAAAAAATCACAGTCACAATTACCATTACACTCACACTCACAACCACGATCACAGTCACAGTCACGATCACAATCACAGTCACAGTTACAGTTACAGTCACAGTTACAGTCACAGTTACAGTCACCCTCACGTTCTAGAAGGCAATCTTTTGCCTCAAGTATTAAACTAGATGACATTGCTAAAAGGGGACTCAGAACATCTCCTGAAAAACTATCTAACTTTGAATACCTTCCACCAGCTATGTCAAACACAAGTTCTGTATCGATGTCTCATGTAAATTCTATTACGAATACAACAAATGCTCTACAGGCTTCGCCGTTAAAAAAATTCAACTCTTCTTCAGACAACAAAGAAAAAATGAAACTATCATTAGCTACACAACCATCGGATAAACTCGAACAAGACGCAATTATGTCACTTATTTCTTTATCATCACCAAATAAATATGCCGCTTCAGGATCTTCATTATCGCCATCGCCACCTCGCAATTTTGGATCGCCTACAAAAAATGGAAAAGCAGGATTACCCTCTCTTACAGGAATATCAAATAAACGACTACCTCCACTACAGCCACCACTGGCTGCACCATTATCAGCGCCTGTGATAATGAGTTCAAACGGATATGATAAATCCAACAGTCATGGGAATCGTTATATTCTACCAAGCCCGCCTAAATTTGCAAATACAGGACTAAATATGATGCATGTCCAACCTTCAACCATGCACCCTAACATGAATCGACATTTGAATGATAATATCAGCAGTACTTTTAATGCGAATTCAACCAGGCGTCGAAATAAAAGAGATGATAACATGACTGACGAAGAAACTACAGAAGATGAAATAATTGAGGATGACGAAATAGTTGTCACTGATCGTGTTGTTCCAACAATGCTCCCAAATAGCGGTGGACATAGTCGAAACAACACGCTTGATAAAAATATTAACGATAATATTTTTAGGGCAACCAAGTTTGACGGTGTAAAAATGACAGCTAAACGTAGCAGGTAACAGTAAGTACTGTTTATTTATTGTTTTTCATTTCAACTGAACCAACCTAGCCTGCCTTAATATAACTTTTTTTTAACCTAACCTAGTTTAATGTTTAATACTAATATAATTTAACTTATGATTCCAGATTGGGCAATTCCGCATTTCGGACGTATGTGGCGGAACTTCCAAATGGGGAAACGCACCGCTTCGCAGAATTTATGCGACAGAGTATCGTGTGGAGGTAGATAAAAGGTTGTATTTGAAGCATTTGGCCCACTTTTAGAATAATAGTTTCAAAGGTTAAGGAAATAGAAGTAACGTAAAATGCTCTTCTCATCAGTTTTACGTGTTGTTGCACTGTCTTTGGTTGCAAGTGCAGCACCAGCTCCAGTATACGAATTAATAATTAATCCAATTGAGCAACTCAAGTTGGATACCGAACTCACGTTGAAGGGATTTGAGACTTGGTTTGATGCCCAAGATGAAGACTCTAATGAGATTGATGCAATTCCGGCAATTTTCGCAAAAAATCCAGAACTTTTCAAGTTTCACCGGGAACTAATTGATATTGAATCTATTAGCGGTAACGAATTGGAGGTCTCACGTTATATACAAGATTACCTAAAGAAACTAGATTTGGGTTTAAATTTGAAAATTGATGATAGTGGAAGAAATATTTATGCTTATGGTGGTGATAATGAAAATTCGACCGTCTTACTTACTACACATATTGATACCGTTCCGCCATTTATCAAATATTCCATAAAGGAAGATGAAAACGGTGACATCAAGATTTATGGACGTGGTACCAATGATGCTAAGGGGGCTATTGCTGCACAAGTCATTGCAGCAAAGGAGCTATTAAATGATGGATTGGTCAGCGTTGAAGATCTAAGTTTGTTATTTGTTTTCCAAGAAGAAGTTGGTGGTGCAGGTATGCTTCTTGCAAATGACTATTTTATCGAGCATAGCATCAATTGGGATACTGTTATTTTTGGAGAACCAACTGAAAATAAACTTGCAATGGGTCACAAAGGTGTTTACTTGGCAGATATCGAAGTAACGGGTGTTGCAAGCCATTCTGGTTATCCAGATGAAGGCATTGATGCAGATAAAATTTTGATTGACATTATGTATGAACTTGAGCATTATCCATGGCCATCATCTGAATTATTGAATGCAACAACAATCAATATTGGTTTACTTGAAGGTGGAACTGCGGGTAATGTTATTTCACCGTTTGCAAAATGCAAAGTTTTTTTGAGGACCGCAGTTGATTCTGAACAAATAGTTCCAGTTGTTGCAAAGATTGTCTCCAAATATGAACCGATAGCAAAGGGAATTGAACTGATTGTCAAAGTTGTAGATGATCCAGTATCGTTAGATTATAAGGTGGAAGGATTTGAAACTTATATTGCATCCTATGCTACGGATATTCCAAAACTAGACCAAAGAGGCTTTAAAAGATACTTATACGGACCTGGTTCAATTCTGGTCGCTCATAGTGATAACGAATATGTTTCAGCTGATAGTTTACTACAATCCGTCGACGATTACAAGAAATTAGTCCTACATTCATTAGGTCAATGAAAACAGAAAAAAAAATAAAAATGTATATATATATACTTTTGTAATAGGTTTTTATTCATTTTGTTAAGTTTAAAAGTAATGTGATCCCACTCATATATCCGATGCAGGTGTAAATACAAGCATAAGACTCAAACTGGGGATATATGTAAATAGCATTATTCTTCCATCCGGTACAATCGTCAACACGACAGCCCAGTCTGCAACGCCAGAAGCACACAGACAAGTCCATCTAGAAAGCACCTTTCAGTGGTTGTATTTGAATGTGCAGAGGGAAGACTTCAACAGAATAGGAGAAACAACAACAAGGGAAAATTTAGTGGGAAAGTACTATGTGCGTACCTCGAGTGAGTAGTAGCTGGTGGGTGAGAAATCGTCGACTGAAAATTTTTTCAGTGGCTACACGTTAATTCTGCGGGAATGGAGGGGTTTGAGCTCTGTTTCTCTACTGTTTGTAAGCTTCTATGCATAGTACAGTGACTGCATATAACCATGGCTAAAAAGGGAAAGAAGAATAACAGTAAGCAAGACTACTGGGACGAAGAATTCGAACAAGAAGCTCCACAAGCTGAAGAATTCGGTGCTGAAGCTGAAACTGCCGAACAAGTTGATCAAGAAGATTCTGGTTCTGCAATACAAGTAGCAAACGCAGAGGATGAATTTGCCGGCGATTTCTTATCAAACTTGAAAAAAGCTAAAAACAAGAAAGATAAAAAAACTAAGGCTGCAGAAGAGGAAAAGGCTGCTCAACTTGCTGCTCAGCAACAAAAAGGGCCTGTTATCAAAACTAAGAAAGAAAAGGAAAGAGAAAAGAAGGAAAGGGAGAAGCAAAGAAAGAAGCAATTGGCTGAAAGAAAGGGTGCCTCACAGAATCAAAAATCAGATGCCAATACGCCTGAATCTACCCCGGCTCCTGTAGAACTTGACAAAAAGGCTGAAACTTCTACTGAAACTCCAGCTTCTGAAACTTCAAAAACAAAGAAGGGTAAAAAACTTCCAGCGGGTATTGCGGCTTTGAAGAGACAATTAGAATTGAAGAAACAAGCTGAAGAAGAAGCTCAACGTTTGGAAGACGAGGAAAGGGCCAGAGAAGAAGAAGAAGAAAAGAAGAAAGCTGAAGAAGAAGAGGCTAAGGAGGAAGCTAAGAAGGCTAAGAAGGAAAGAGAGAAGGCTAAGAAAGAGCAGTTGAAAAAGGAAGGTAAGTATCTCACTAAGAAGCAAAAGCAAGAAAAAGCGATTCAAGAGAAGAGAAGAGCTGCGTTATTACAATCAGGTAATATTCAAGTTGCAGGCTTATCAAATGATGGTACAAAGTCAAAGAGTGTCACTTATGCTTCCAAGAACAAAAAGAAGGGTAAAAAATCCAACGATTCTGAGGACTCTAGTTCAGTCACTAAATCCAAATCTGTGTCAGCCTCCAAGTCTGGCGATGACGAAAAGAATGAAAGTGAAGATAATGAGGAAGAAGCTTTAATTGATGATTGGGAAAATATGGCGTTAGATGATGATGATAATGAAGAAGGCGAAAACGAAGAAGAGAGAGAGGAAAGAGAGGAAGAAGAATTTGTTGCCAAAGATTACGATGACAGTGATGTTATTGAAAATGCTTCAAAGAAGGAGTCAACACCTGTTATTGCTCAACCAGCAGTAACTTCAGCTCCGACTCTAATTCCCGCCAAATCTTTATTACCAGCCACCACAGCGATTGGTAAAGATGGAAAAGAATTACGTTCTCCAATATGCTGTATTTTAGGTCATGTTGATACTGGTAAAACTAAATTATTGGATAAAATTAGACAAACTAATGTCCAAGGTGGTGAAGCTGGTGGTATCACCCAACAAATTGGTGCTACATATTTCCCAATTGATGCAATTCAAGAAAAAACTAAAGTTATGGAACAGTATGAAAAACTTTCCTATGATGTTCCAGGTTTATTGGTCATAGATACGCCAGGTCACGAATCTTTTACCAATTTAAGAACTAGAGGTTCATCATTGTGTAATATTGCAATTTTGGTTATTGATATCATGCATGGTTTAGAACAACAAACTTTAGAATCAATTAGATTATTGAGAGATAGAAAGGCACCTTTCATTGTTGCATTAAACAAAATTGATAGATTATATGGCTGGGAGACAATTCCAAATAATTCATTCCGTGATTCTTTAGCAAATCAAAAATCATCTGTTCAATCTGAATTTGAAACTAGATTTACCCAAATTAAGGTGGCATTGGCTGAACAAGGTTTGAATAGTGAATTGTATTACAAGAATCCTAATATGGCTAAATATGTCTCAATTGTTCCAACATCCGCGGTTACAGGTGAGGGTGTTCCTGATTTATTATGGTTATTATTAGAATTAACTCAGAAGAGAATGAGTAAACAATTGAAATACTTAACTGGGGTTGAGGCAACCATTTTAGAAGTCAAGGTTGTTGAAGGTCTAGGTACAACAATTGATGTGATTTTATCCAATGGTGTTCTACATGAAGGTGATAGAATTGTCCTATGTGGTATGAATGGACCAATTTCAACAACAATTAGAGCTTTATTAACTCCCCCTCCTTCAAGAGAGCTACGTATTAAATCTGAATATGTTCATCATAAAGAAGTGAAGGCTGCCTTAGGTGTCAAGATTGCAGCAAATGACTTAGAAAAAGCAGTTGCTGGTTCAAGACTATTAGTTGTTCAAGATGGTGATGATGAAGATGAAATGATGGATGATGTTATGGAAGATTTAACAGGTTTATTAGACTCTGTTGATCCAACTGGTAAGGGTGTGACTGTTCAAGCGTCAACATTAGGTTCATTGGAAGCTCTATTGGATTTCTTAAAGGATATGAAGATTCCAGTTATGTCGATTGGTTTAGGTCCAGTTTTCAAAAGAGATGTTATGAAGGCAAGTACCATGTTGGATAAGGCAAAAGAATATGCGGTTATGTTATGCTTTGATGTCAGAGTTGATAAAGAAGCAGAACAATATGCAAATGAACAAGGTATCAAGATTTTCAATGCTGATGTTATCTATCACTTATTCGATGAATTCACTGCATACCAAGAGAAGTTACTAGAAGAAAAGAGAAAGGCTCATGCAGCTGATGCAATTTTCCCATGTGTTCTGAAAACTTTACAAATTATCAACAAGAGAAACCCAATGATTATTGGTGTTGATGTTGTTGAGGGTGCTGTAAAGATTGGTACTCCGATCTGTGCTGTTAAGCCAGACCCGCTTACGGGTAGAAAGTCTGCAATGTTGTTGGGTACCGTTGTTTCATTAGAAGTTAATCATATTTCTAAAAATACTGTCAGAAAAGGTGATACAAATGCCGGTGTTGCGATGCGTTTGGAAGCGCCATCAGGTCAACAACCAACGTGGGGTAGACACGTTGATGAGAAGGATGGTTTGTATTCATTGATTTCCAGGAAGTCAATTAACACATTAAAGGATCCAGCATTTAGAAGTACTGTGCCGAGGGAAGATTGGCTATTAGTTAAGAAATTAAAAACTTTATTGGATATCGAGTAAGTCTAAAAAGGAAATATTCTTCTTACCTGACATATAGGAATTTATATAAATATTGTAAAATACAGTTTATATCATTTGATAAGGTTTTAATTAATTTTATGAATTTAAAAGTTACTAATGTTGTTAACAGTTTATTTGGATCGTGTATATACGGCAAGGATTTGAATTTGTCGATTAGTTTATTTATTCTTCATCGGAAATAATTTCTTCAGGAACTGGCGGTGGTGGGGGTGGTTTGAAGTATTCCTGGTCCGCAACAACAGCATTTCTATAGGCATCTTTATTTTCAGCAAACGCCAAAAGGTAATCTAATTCTAAGTCATGAACTTGTCTGCCTAACATCACAACAGAATGTAATGGTTCACCTGCATCAAAATTTGCCAAATCCTTCAAAGTTGCAGCTTTGAATGCTTGAGTTGGAGAACCCAGTCTTGAAACTGCAATACATGGAGTTTCTGGTGTATAAGCTTCCTCTTTTCTCTTTTCTTCAATTTCTAAAAGTTGTTGACAGCATGTTGCAACTGACATGTATCTTGGTGGATCATAAACAATTCTTCCACGCATCATTTCTTTAATATTTGGTTCTTTAACTTTAATATCTAGCAATAGTAATGTGTGTAAACCGATTTTTCTGTTTTCCATAATTTTATTATAGAATGAATCTGGTCTCCAATCTTCTGTGAAGAAAACGATTGAAACCGCTTGACCAAAGTTGTATAATTGCAAACCACATGCTCCAACAGCATTCATAACACTGGCGTTGTGAATACTTTCAACAGGTATACCTAAATCTCTTGCACGAATCACTAAATCGGTATGAGTGGTTGCACCGAAAACATCACCTACCACTAGGAAAGCAACATCATCAACATCAGCGTTTTCTAAAATTTTGTCACTTTCAGATTCCACCATTTCACGGTCGGCAAGAATAACCTCACATCCATAAAATTCTTCAAGTGATGATTTATCAGCAGCCATCAAGATCGATGTGTAAGCTTCTAGATAAACACGCTTGCATTTCTTAACCGCTGCAAGGCCACGAACAGTGATATCCGTTTTATAAGATAATCCCAAACCTATCATATAAAGCATTTTTTCTTGTCAAAAATGTGTATATTGCTATGCAAAAGCCGTCCACGGGGGAGATGTAGACTATGGAAAGACCTAAAGACGGGGAAAATGGATGAAAAGTTTTATACAAACCTTTGACTAAAACATGTTGCGGTTGTCGTGTGTGCGACTACTAGTTAGCAAATGCGTCTAGCTACATTATGCATGCTTCCTGGTTTGTGTCATCATTGTAATCTGTTTTACAACACACTTTCCCAAGAACTATTAAATGGTAAATAGCAGTAAACGTGGAAAAAAATTTTGCCTCCCACTATCTGAGACACCAAAAGATGGAAAAAATGTGACTAAAAATTCCAGGGTTCCTAGGCCTTGCTCTTCAAGATCAGCCTAACAACCATAATACCTTAGTTCTTTTAGTAGCAGCTACAAAAAAACAGCCAACACCCAGTAGGAATAAATACTAATGGAGCAGTAGATGCCTCTGACCGCCACTAAAAGCTCAGCCTTTGATTACCTTAACGGCGAATTCGCTTCCGCAGACAGGTACGATAATTGTACTAGGGACATGTCCATGAATTGGCCCTTCGTTCTTTTTGCCCTGCCCTTTTTAAAGCTGTTCTTCTCCATAATTAAGCATATAATGAATTCCAACGATACTGAATCAGCCCCATTGTTGGGCTTGAACAACGCTTTGACCGGTAGCAAAGGCACATATGCACAAAAATGGGAAAATTTTAAGAAAACAGTAGTTAGATACAGACTTCATGTCTATGTGCCAATTGCCTTCTTCAGCGTATTGATTTTCAGCTTCCTAACAATATTCTTCGTTCGTGTGGAACCTAATTTAGGCGTTGGTGTTGCAAAGGGTACATATTTTGATACTGATAACATTAAATTACTTGGACTAGGAGATAGAGGTGGTATTGATTTACAAATCTCCGGTACCAACACAAATAACTACACTAACATTGAAGATTTTTGGCTAAGAGAATATTTCCAGAAAGGTGGATTTTGTTTAAGACAACTTAATTTGAAAATTGATGAGCTAGATTTGATTGTTTTCGATTCTACAACGGAGGAAAATGTCAATTTAGGTACAGTTGAGATTAATCCTTTCTATGTTAATGTTGTTGACGGTAGGAGTACTGATATGGATTTGTTTGTTACTTTATGGCCAAATTCCAAAGGTGTACGTGGTATTTTAAAAAAAATACTATTGGATTCGCAAGCAAAATTGAGACTGAGAGGAGATGCCAGAGTCAAGGTCTATGTCTTAAATGGGTTTTTACCAGTAAGTAGTATCAGTATCCCACTTGATCTTGAATTCAGATAAGCAGTTATTGCGTTTCGAAAGTGTTTTTGCTTTGTTTGTTATTTTTGGGTAATTTTATATAATTAGGTTAGTTTAAGATGAAATTTTTCGACATAGTCAACTCGATATTTTTTTTTTCCCGAAGTAAAAAAATAAAAGGAAGCTCGTATTTGTGTTACTTTTTTTCATTTAAGATTTACATATAGGAGATAAAACTTGCATGATATGATAGTATACTATGAATGTATCAGCCAGGTGGTAATTGAGAGACGTCAACAACGTCGGCTGCATCTTTACTTGGGTCAGTACCATCTTCAACACCTTCTACTGGAGTTCTTGGTAATGCCATCATACCAGATCTAGCTAATTCTAAAATACCAAAAGGTTGAATAAGAGCAATAAAAGCACTGATTCTTTTTGGTTTAGCGGATAGTTCAACAATACAATTTCTGTCACTGACATCAACAATTCTACCACCAAATTCACGAGTCAATTTACTGACTGCGTCTAAATGTTCGTATTTTTGTCTTAATGCTTGTGAAGGTGGTAAATTATTTGGATGGTAGGTGGATGATCTAATTCTATCAGATAGAGAAATATCTGAATCATTATGATGGGCAACTAATTCTTGGAAATATTCTGGACCTAAAAGAGAAACTCTTGCAAGCAATAATTCTCTTTTAATAATCTCAGAATGTGTGTAATCTAATACTGCATAAACTGGAACTAAATCTTCGATTTGTTTTCTTGCTTGTTCAACAACACCATCTTGGCCACCAAGAACAATGGTCATACGTGATAAATCTTTGACTTCTGTATTACAAACAACCAGTGAGTCAATATTGAACCCTCTAGCTGCAAGTGTACCTGAGACCAAAGATAAAACACCAGGTTCATTTTGAACTAAACAGTTTAACACATGTTGAGATTTTGGAGTCTTTGAAATAATTGGAGTTTCATAAATAATCGAACTAACCGCAGAATCAGCAGACAATGTTGGTTGTTCAAATGTTGGTAATTGTGGTCTCTTTTTGTTTCTGTGAAGATTCTTGTATGCCATCGCAGCAGTTGATGATGAGTAATTTTTGGATTGGGCCAATGAACCAAGACGGTTCCAGTGGCTCAACCTTACAGATCTGTACATCATAGTGTTTACGAGGATGTCAAAAAAGAATAAAACTAATAGATAAAAAAGAAAAAAAGCTGAGGAAACTGAGAAGATCAAAAACAAACGAAATTACACGATTCGGCTTCACACATGAGTCAGTCGTGACAGATGAAGAAATAAAAAGAAAAACTTGCCGGTGCAGGTCAACTTTCTCGAAAGAGAAAAATGGGAAAACGGAAATAGAAATAAAATTCTTAGCCAAAAAAATATTGGACGAGACCGGAGTCGAACCGATGACCTTTCGCTTGCAAGGCGAACGCGCTACCAACTACGCCACACGCCCACTAAAGTGGAAATGGTCCCTAGCAGGATCGAACTGCTGATCTTGGCGTTATTAGCACCACGCCTTAACCAACTGGGCCAAGGGACCATTTATGGACAAAAAAACTTTTTGATCTTTCTGCCATCGTTTTAAAGCTTGCTTTCACCAACGTTTTTTTTTTTTTTTATTTTCATGCATTTGTGCAAAATATGTAGTTCATTTCATCAATGATTCACGTTCAAGAGAACTAACTTTAACGATTGCGGTTTGTTAGCATAGATTGAAAACATCTGATTGATCATTCAATTTCTTTTGCACAAACTTACGTAAATACGATAGCATGTGATATGGTCCAAACCATGTTTGGCCACATCCTTTTTAGCAAAGTTAAAAAATACATATGCAATATATAAAAGCAGCCATTTTAAATCAATACATATCACTAAATAAATAAGGGAATTTCAATTGCTCCGCCGACAGTTTCAATTCCACTATTTTTCTTTTTATTACCTCCATTACTATTTTTCTTAAATTGTCTTTTACCCTTAGAACTTTTATTTCTTTTATTATTATCAAGTTTCCGATTATTTGAAGCATGCATACGTTTCCTGTTTCCGTCACCTTCACATTCGTAATCAATAATGGTCTGCTCAACTTCAACATTCCCGTTTTCTGTCCCAGCCGGTATAGTATGTCCTAATAGCGACATCGTCAATTGTTCCGTCAATTGCAAAATATTATTTTCCCGTGTAAAAGTTTTTGTTCTTTCATTTTTTTCATCAGAAACCTTTTCAATCGGCATATATTGTCGCTCACCTTGTCCGTTTGTTTCATCTCCTTTTGTAAGTTCATGAATATTTATATTCTCAATTTGTTCAAACTCATTTCTAGCATCACCAAAATAATCATCTAATGTTATCAACTGTCCATTATCACCGACCCGTATCGTTTGAATGTCTCGATCATCTTTGATCAACTGTTCAACAAAATTATTACTATATCCTAATTTGGACAAATTTGAAGTGTTTGTTGTTTCATTACCAATTGCTGAAAGTTCATCAATTGAAATACTTTCTAGTGTTACAAATTCCATGCTTGACCCATATAACCCATTATAGTCTGTTTGTTGTTGATGATCAGCTGAGCTTTTACCTAATAGCAAAAGCAATGACGTAATTCCATTCATGTCTTTACGAATTTTAATCAATCTAGATAACTTTAGCGCTTTAAGTAATTTGGAAAAATAGTCAAAATGATAGGTTGATGATAGCGACATATTATTGCAGTCAACAAATTTGGGATCATCAAAATCATTTTCCGTCAAGATTGGCCGAAATAATTTGAATTCCGGAATATTCACTTTTCTTTGTGGAACAATAAGTTTAGAAAACCCAATAGTGTCAGATTTTGATTTGGAAATAAATATCAATTTGGATTTCTTTTCACGTTCTTCATTAAGCTCATTCTTATAACAATATAGAATAAACCTGTCAGTATTTAAATCATTCATATCTTTTATAATATCATGTAAAATATTAGATTTAAGAATAACATCAAACAATATCTTGTTTGAATCCAACCTGAAAACTGAATCATCGAAAATTGAATTTTCAATTTCAAAGTTAGTTAAATTATCGTCATTATTAAATTGATTTTGTCTACTTTTCTTTTTCCTTCTATTTTTTTTCCTTCCATCAGGGTTGTTGCTAATTTCATGGTCAATATAATACGTATTTAATTCACACCTTTCAACGATCAAATCATCCTCAAATATCATTATGAATGGATCCCCATTTCTTTCATATCTCAAGGTACATTCAATACTGAGATCATTTGTTTTTTTATCTTTAACGTGAATATTGATGGTTTCTAGGAACGATGATATATTAAGATTAATACTCATGACAGCATCTTTATCGAATCTTTTATTGACATTGTTTGCAGTAGTATTACTGCATGCATCATTTGTTTCTTCTGATCCATCGTCGGAAAGATCAGTATCTTCAGCGTATAGTTGAGTTTCAGTATAAATCGAATCATCTTTCCATACGCCATTATACGTATAACTGTAAAAAACTTTTCTATTCAAGTTCAACCGCACTTTGCAAACATTTCCATCATTGATACTAAAACATATACCATCAGAAGATATATCCAACAGACAGAATTCTCCAAATGATTGAATCGAGCTGATTAGTTGATGTAGCAATCGAATGTTTTTGATCTTTGATTCAAATTGTGGATTCTTATTTTTATCATCATTTTCATCAGCAATGCTTTTGTTCACTGTTATATCTCTGGGTCTATCTTTATTTTTATGAAAATCAATATTATCAATTTCTTGTCTATCTACACTTAAAAAGTTTGGGGAGGTCTTTTCAATATCACTACTGTTTTTTGAAAAGTCTGAGGTCGCAATATCAGGTATTGTGCTTAAGGTGTCAGGTATTAGTGTCATTAATTTAGAAAACCTATAACTTGCTTGTATCTCAAGAAGTTTGATATAGACATATCGAAATCCATGTTCGGGCATAAGCTAGCGTGCCACGATTATGAAGTTTCCCAGCACGTCTATCGACCCTAACATGAGCCGCATCTTTCTTCCATGGATGTAGACTCACAATTTTCAAATCCGTCGATTTGCCTTGCATTCAGTTTTTATCATATAGCCTGGTGCGAGTCACCTATGTGTATAGACAGTCACTAATTTATCATTGCTCGAGGATTCTGAAAAAACATACATTCTAGTCATCCAAATCGTTTTCAAAAGAGATACTACAATTATGAATAACAGACAGTTACCTAAAATATACAAACACATTTAACTAACCAGATTTCAATATAATGCAGGAACATTAACTCCAAACTTCTTGCAACTGTCAGTTTTTTCTATAAAATAAATATATAAATTTAACAAAAATAATTAAATGTAATTAGCCATTTGCAAGCTAAATTTTGCTGATACTTGCAGCTTCCCTGAGTTTTTCATATTCTCTACTTAATTGTTTACATTTTAGTTGGGCTTCCGTTTCTCTGATACTCAAGCTATCATAAGTTTGCTGTAATCTATCAATAGTGGAATCTAATTGTTTTATTTCATCATCTGCATGCCTTTTTGATCTTTCTAAATCCTTATTACGAATTTCAAGTTCCTTCATTGTCCTAATGAGGTTCTCAAATTTATGATTCTCATTTCTACTAAGCGATCTTGCCTTAAAAAGATTATCCTCTAAGTCATTAATACGTTTAGACCAATGTAAATCTTGCGCTTTAGTTTCAGCCCTGTATCTTTTTTCATCTTCATCAAGCTGGCTAATCAAACCTGTATTGAATTTTGTTAACTCTTTATTCTCTTCAATAGTCTTTGAGTAATCATTGTTGAGTTTTTCAAGCTTACTTGATAGCTGATCATATGAAACTTTGAACTCATCCAATGATTTATTCAATTTATCAACATTCTTTTCAGAAAGCTGAAATTTTTCACGATATTGATCAACTAGAACTGCGTTATTTGCGTCTTCTCGAACGGTTGATAAGTGTTTTTCAAATTGAACTGTAATATTTTCCAATTTATTTTCTAATAAACGTTTAGATGCTAATAAATCATCACGTTCTTTTAACAGATCTCCATTGGTAACCTTTAATACATTAACTTGTTGTGATAAATTCTGAACCCTGTGAATATTTTCTTTAACTTCAGCAAGTAAGCCCTCATTCTTTGACATACAATCATTTAATGCTTTAGTTAACACGTTCTTCTCTTTAAACAATTCATTATTATTAAGCTTGACAGAATTAATTTCTTTTCTAGATGATTCTAATTGTGCATTCAAACCTTTTAGTAACTTGTTTAATTCTGTTTCATTATTAACGCTCTTTTTCAGTTCATGACTTAGTCGCATGATATCAGCTTCTTGATAATCGTTGTTAACAGATTTAACAGATTTCCTTAACTGCTCACTATTTTCGTATTTATCTTTCAAACTGTCATGTTCTTCAGTCAGTTGAGCTATCTCAAAATCTTTATCAATAATTTTCTTTTCTAAAGCTCTAATACTCTCGTTAACCACACGAACTTGATTATCGCGTTCTTCGTATTGTAACTCATAGCGTTTAACTTTATCCTTCAAGTAAACTATTTCATCCTGCAATTTCTTGCGCTCTCTTAAGGAGCTCTGCAGTTCAATTCCAGAATTGTTTAACTTAGTGTAGTAGTCTTCAGACCTGTCTTTATAAAGCTTATAACTTGAATCCAAAGCACTATTCTTCACTTGAAGAGTCTTCAAGTTATTCTTCAGTTGAATGATTTCTTCTTCCTGTTCAAACCGACTACCATTGGTCAAATCCAAGCGATGCAGTTTGGTTTTCAATTCATTAAGTGCAGAACTTAACCTCAAATTTTCATGTTTTAGTTTAGTTTCCTCTTTGTTGTTAACAAAGTTATTCTCAATGTTGGTAGCATCATGAAGAGCATTCTCCTGATTCAGCTGAGTCAAAAGCTTCACCTTCAGTTGTAATCTTAAATCTTTAACTTGTCCCTTCAGATTGTTAACTTCAATTTGTGACATTTGAAATTTACTTTTATACTCCAAAGAATCAGTATCTGTAATTCCTATAAGACTGGAATCAATACTAACACCATCTCTTGAATTGTTATATTTGCTCTTATAATACATCAAGTCTTTTTGTAATTGAACATAGTGGTCTAGTAATCTGGTGTTTGCTTCTTTTTCCACCCTCAATTTTTCTGTCATATTCACCACTTCATTATTATCATTAAAAATCTGAATACTTTCACATGAGTTATTATTTAGTATAGAAGATTTGGCAGCATCAAAATAATTTGATGGTCTACTATCTTTCCTCATAAGTGCTTTTAAATTTCTATTTTCATAAGACTCAGATGCTAGTCTAGTCTTCAATAACCTAATAACTTCGTGTAACTCGTGTATTTCAGGATTCATTTCATTCTTCCGTTTGTTAACCTCCACTTGATTCATATCAGCCTGCAATGGGTTAATGTTTCGCAAGCGCAACTTTAATTGTGCATTATCCATTTCCAGTGATTTTTTATCCTTAAGAGCTCTATCGGTTTCTACTGATGCATGTTGAAGTTTCAGTTCTAAATCAACTGATGTGCGCTTTTCGACCTCCAATTCATTCTTCAATCCCTGAATGATTGATTTAGTTTCTTCTAATTCTTTATTATATTGTAACTTACCGGTACTGAACTCGACTTCATCTCTGATTTTTTGCTCAAGCAGTGATTTGTTTTGCAGAAATTCATGTTTTAACTGTTTGAATTTTTTTTTGATTCTTTCAGATTGATCATATGCAAGACGTTTAGATTCATAATCTTTGGAAATTTCCTGATATTTTTTCAACTCCTCCAATGCTTTACTATGTTCAGATTGTAATTCATTCAACAGGTAACTATTTTCTTTTAGTAGTTTGGAGTTCTCTTCAAAATCCAGTTTAAACTTCTTACTTTCCTTCATGGATTCATTTAGTTTTAGTTGTAATTCTTCAATTTTCTTACTAGACTCTACCTCCTTAATTCTCTTTTCATGTTTCAGACTAGTCAATTCCATTTCATTCTTACCAATAGTGCTTTCAAATGAAGAAATTTCTTCTTTTAGAATGGAAATAGATTTAATTTCAGATTCAAGTTTGCCTTCCAACTTTTGCTTTAAAGCAAGTAACTCTTTATTATCAGATTCTAGCTTCTCTAATTCGTCGATATTTTTAGTAGATAGTTTATTCAATTCAATTTCCCTCTTTTTCAATACCAAAGCATTTTCATTTGAAATCTGTGTTACCTCAGATAGCGCTTTTTCGAGATTAACAATTTTTTTCTTCGATTCATCAATTTCTGTATCTTTTTTACTCACTAGCAGTTTGTTTGCAAAAAGTTGATCTTCTAATCCTTGTAATTTGGATGTAATTGAATCGCGATCGCGATTTTCTTTATCCAACTGGCTTGATAAATCACTAATTGTTTTTTCTAATTTAGAAATCTTTTGAGTAAATTGAAGTTCAACCATTCCCGAATCATCTAACCTTGGTTTCAAAGATTTGATTAGTTTGAACCATGGATCTGAACTCAGATTTGAATATAGTCTGAAATTTTCAACCAATACCTTGGAAGCCCTAAGCCTTTGTAGCTTTAGTTGAAAATCTTTCCTTATGAGTTTACCCCTTGCGATCGAATTAAAGTTGGTAAAAATCAATGACAGTTTCTCTTCTCTTTTCTTTTCCACCGATGCTAAAACCCCATTTCTAAAAAATAATTTAGTCAAACCAATTTTATAAACTTCGGGATCCAAAGCTAATTCGGCAAGAATCAATTCACACGCATTCTTATAATCGTTATTATTCTTTTCACCTCTAATGCCATTGTTAAATAAAAGATCTGATAATATTGAATATTGGGTGGCAAAGTTTTCAAATGTCATCCTATTTGGATAACCAGAACGTGCAATTCGAATACCTTCTAAAACACCATTGCAACGTAGTTGATGTAAAACAATTTTATCATTAAATACTGATGGTTGTTTATTATTATTGGGTATAATACAACGAACAAAATGCGGATATGTTTTGGATAATTGGTCCATCAATGATGTTAATTGTTGTTTATGACGATGAGCAACAGTTCTGAACATTCCTGATTTTTTTCTTGGTGATCCTTTTACTGGTGAATCTGTTAAATTAAAATCTAATGAAGCTGAATTGAAAAAATCACTTATAAACAGGTCATTGGAATTTGATAATAGTTCAATCATTGTTGAACTCAACGGATCTTTGTTCTTATCTAGCCAACCATCAACAGAATAGTCAACACTACCCGCATAATGTTTAATAATAAAACCATTCCTTATTTTATTTGGTTTAAATGACAGGTTTGACTTATCAATAGTTGCATCTTTAGTTTCTAGCTCTTTGAATAACTTATCAATGAATGATTGATCATTACCTTTAGGAACAACACATTCTTCATCTAAAATTGAAAAGATATTAGTTTTTCTTTTATCTTTATTTGATCCTTCAATTAATTCGATTGTTGGCTTTAACTCGTTACCAAAATCTATGTATTTCCAGGAAATACCTTCTTTTAAGTACTCACTTTGTTCAAGGATGAACATATGATGATTGAAGAATTGTTGTAACTTTTCGTTGGTAAAATTAATACATAGTTGTTCAAAAGAGTTTTTATCAAAAATTTCAAAACCTGCGATATCTAATATACCTATGTAGTTATGTAAAGTTTCGTTGAACTCATTTTCACTATCTGAGGTTGAAGAATTGAAATTTTCGTTAATTTTGTCAATAAGATATTGGAATAGCTTTTCATATAATGATTTTGCTAAGGCATTAATCGAAAATTTTGCTTGCATCGACGTTCTTTGTTGATTAACAATTTCTTTACCAATTTTTATTTTGGAATAAAGAAAGGATTTTTTAAAATTTTCTGGAGAAACACCAAGTAATTGAGAAGCTTGATCAATTATAACATTCGAGTCATCTGATAAAACTGCTTGTTTGATATCATTATTTGAATTTTTGAATTGGATATTACCTAAGTGTAAAATAATTGATAAAATTTTGAAAATATTAAAAATTTCAGATTCATTAAAATTCATTATCTTGAAAGCATTTAGCAAATTTTGAAAATCTTTTTTATCATTAATATTTTCAATTGGCGTAGTTACCCCAGATTTCAAAAATTCATATTGATTAATTGAACCATTAGATAATAATAGTTTTTGTAGTAAATCTTCTGACGCACCTTTGAGTAATTGATAAAAAACATGGTAATTTCTTTCATTTTTATCTTGGGAAATAACTCTTGATTTTTCCAATAGATACCAATCAATATGAGCACCTGATAATTCATTATTTGAGTTGTTGATTTTAATTTTAATAAACTTACCAAATCTTGAGGAATTTAAATTCCTTACAGTTGTTGCATTACCGAAACTTTCTAAAATTGGATTTGCTTGTAAGATTTGCTTTTCAAGTATGAGCGCATTATCTTTATTATTTGGATTTGTTGAAACGGAAAGAATATATTGAATAACTTTTTTGGTATTTTCTGTTTTACCTGCACCTGATTCACCCGTTACCAGAATACTTTGATCTTTTCTTTCATGAATTAAATTTTGAAATGCTTTGTGGGTTGTACCAAAAATGTGAGGATTTGGTTTTTCACTGTTTTCATCGGAATTATTTGAATATTGTTTGATGATATCAGAGCCATAAATATTAATGTTTTTATAGGGGTTGACAGTAACAAGAAACAGACCTGAGTAAGTGTAAATTTTATCATCTAAGTATCGTAATTTCAAGTTGTTTAAAACTGATGGTTCATTAAGATAAGTTAAAGAAGCCATATTATCACAACCATCGAAATGTGAAGGATTTGATTTTTGCAAAGCATTGATATCAACATCAACTAATTCATCTGAATTAATAATCTTCACTTTAAATTTGTTCGTATTATCTATTTTTTCAATAATGTTTCCTTTCACAAAAGTTGAATCTGGGTCATTGGAGTTATGTTGTGAAACCCAAACCTCCCCCTTGAAATTCTCCATTTTCAATTAGTTAGGAGCTAAGGAATTTCAAAGTGTTGAAAATATAGAAACTTACAAAAAATGAAATGTTAGATAAAGAATTCAATAGTTAGACGCATTATTGATAATTTTGTTCATATGCAAACGAATACATAACAACAACAATCACGGTTTTCTTTCTCCATGTGTTTACGGCTTGCCTAAATGGGAAACGTCGACAGTCGCGAGACAATACTCAAGAAATTTTTTAAATTTTATGTTGCCACATCCGGTGATAAAACTTCGTTTTAAAAATTAAAACCGGTGAATAATATGAAAAGTTGGAGAATGACTAAGGAAATCTAGTTGCTTAATCAACAACTTTATTTCAGAAAAATAAATGCAAAAATAGGTAGGGAGTTATATGTAAGCATAAAATACCAATAGGGAGATCTATAAAGGATAAAAAAACAATCAAAATATATTAATATAGTATTTTATAAAATAAAATAAAATAAGGGAAAGATAAGTAAGTAAATATAAGTATGAATAAATAAATAGATAGATCTGTTACGAAGGAAATATATCTAAATGATTTATTGGGAAAATAATTCTTCCTTTAAGTCAATACCTAATTCTTCTCTAACTGGTTGCAAATTATCTAAGTAAGCTTGATATTGTTCTTTGTTTTCAACTTTGAATTTTAAACCTTCAAAAACTCTAACAGCTGTGGCGTAATCGTTGACTCTTCTACAAGCTCTCAAAGCCTTTTCAATAACAGCTGGTGATGGGACTAAATCGTATGAGAAACAATTGTTTAAAACCCTTTGAACTTCAAATAAATCGTATGCTTCATCGAATTCTTTTTCGTATCTGGTGGAGAATTCTTCGAAGGTTTCTTCGTCATGACTGGAATAGTTTCTAATAGCTGAAGAAGCGAACAAAGATTTGCTTAATAATTGTTGTCTTGCTGGAACAATTGCTAATCTGGTATTTTGTCTGATTGCAGCTCTGATAGTGTTTGCGAACATTGTTGTGAAGTTAGGAAAAGACGAGTTCTGTTCTGTCCAACAGCAGAAGGCCAACCAGGAGCTAAGCAATAGGTCTGCTTACACTGTACTCACTACAGACACACTGCGACTCCCACGGTAGAACGCCAAACCACACACATTCGCTGTGGGCATGCTATTAGGTAATGGGCCCCTGCGCCACAAACATGGTACGGTTTCTCTGTTTTTGGTGCGTTTTCCGGGCCTCTCATTGGTCAGAGTTCGGGGCGGCAGCAGCACACAGGAAAAGAGAAAAATTTGCGGCTTTATAGAGGAAGGCGCGCACCAGACAAGTTGCTGCGCCACTGATACTAGGAAAACATGGGGTCACTGGCAGCGGTGCACAGAAGTGTTAGAAAACATTAAAGCTATATGATATTAAAAAAACACAAAAATTGCCGGCTAAAATCAGGTCACGTGCAATAGCTGATTACGTAGCGCCAAAAACATTGCACTGCCGTTGTTCTCCTGGCTACCCCCGTTAAGCATATGGGTTCCCTCTTCCAACAACTGGCCAATTTTCCGGCGACTGTAATCCATCCCACCAAGTCTTTCAATTGTCCTTACAATTTCAAGTCTTTCGGCAAAACTAAACTGCCTTTTTTTTTTGAAGTTTAATTTTTTTTGTAATTCTTCCTTGTCAATACAGTATAATATCGGAAATGAATACTTGCCTTCATTCAAATCATGAGCAAATTCGCCAGAGTCAGCACTAGCTACCGCAGTCTCTTCTTTACCTTTCAATGTCAAATCATTTATATCGTTCTTGATTTGGTATATCATCCCCAAAATATCACAATATCGATTCAATCTTTCTATAACCGATTCATCAACCTCTTTGCCAGTACTTGCCCGTATGACGGTCATAACTTTCACCGCTAGTTTGAACAATTCTCCAGTTTTTCCAATAACCATCTGCAAATATTCTTCTTCACTAGGACACACTTGAGAATCTCTCCAATAAATTTCTAACCCTTGTCCTAAATGTAATTTGATTAGTCCATCAACGAAAATCCTACTTAATTCCATTCCATATTTCGCATCACACTGTAAACCTATAACAGTCTCCCAAGCTTTGAAATACATAAGGTTACCAGCATTGATGGTCTTCCCGATCCCGTAAACTTTATGTGCACACATCTCGCCACGTCTAAACTTACTACCGTCTTCGACATCGTCAATGAGCAAACTGGAATTGTGTAAAATGTCTATAAATTCACCAACCTTTTTGAGCTCTCTTTCTTCAAGTTGAAAATAAATATTGACACTTTCAATTAGCTTAGTTCTAAATCCTTTCCCTCGGGTATGCGTCTTCAAATACGTGTATGGCTTGATAATCTCTGAATAATATCGGTTTAAAGTATTGTCTGCACAACCATCCATTGCCAAATCAACCGCTTTTGCTTTCTTCATTTCCCTATGTGGCTCAGACTTCTCCCGATTCATGTTACGAAACCTTGAAAAATCGCCGCTCACTGCATACTTGTTGAGAAATATTACCTAATACTCATAATCTTAACAGGGTAATTAACTAATCACCACATATAGTGGATTGTTATCAGATTGACAGAGTGTCTTGTTAGAAGACTAGGATTCTTTGAATAAACAGAAGATACAATGGACGGAATGCCAATGCAGATGCTTCAATCAATGCCACCAGTAACGAGGGCAATTGTACTTTCTTCGATTGTGCTATCAATAGCTGAATATCTAGGCTATATTAAAGCATCAGATTTTGCTCTAAGCCCAAATATGCTCTTTGAAATAAATCAACTCTGGAAAGTACCTTTAGGTGCCATATATAATGGAACACTTTCTTTAGATCTTTGCACAAAGCTGTACTTTTTTACAAGGTATTCAAATTGGCTTGAAGTATCAGCTAGGTCCTCAACGAAATATTTATGGACAATACTTGTTTTGATTTTCATGATATTTTTGTACTCAAAGTATGTCGTGAGCCTTGGACTTATTGGTCCAGCTTTGAAGAAGACACTACTATATATTTGGACAAAGAAAAATGCGGATGTGGAAGTATCGTTTTTTATCATGGCAATTAAAGGTTCTTGGGTACCTTGGTTTTCCTTTATGATTGATATAACTGTATCCGGATCTCGAGATAAGAAAAGATGGCTATCTGAATTAACCGGCATAATTATAGGTCATTTATTTTGGTTTTTCGATGAGCAAGTGCCAAGATTACATGCAACTAAATCAATATTTACGCCCATTTGGGAATGGAATATTTTGCCCCAAAATTTAGAGGGGAATCAGGAGGAGAATCAGGAGGAGAATCAGGAGGAGAATCAGGAGGAGGATCAAGAAGAGCATCAGGAGGAGCATCAGGTGGAGCTCAATGTAATGCAACAGGAAGAGCAACAGATGCTAAATTACGGATCAGCACTTGAACTAGCTGGGTCTGAGAATATTGATAATGATATTGAAGAACATAATGCTTTCCAACTGGATACAAGTCAAAGTCTTCATCAAAGAAATATATAATAACTTTTTACTTTGGTCCCAACATATAAAATGTATAAAATTTTTCAACTATATTTTATCCTTTTCGAATTGCCTAATCATTGTAAAATCCACAAGTTTTAAGCCATCAAATATATTATCCTCAGTTACATTTGGCAAATCTTTTTCAGAGTTTGCTAGCTTTCCAATTAAGCTTGCAAGTTTCGTTTCCTCGTATGCTTCATCCATATTTATTTTCTCATAATAATCCGATATATAAGTAGTATCAGAGATTGTAGTACCCATCAGATCTTTTGTGCTTATTAAACCATTCAATCTTTGTTCAAGAAGATTTTCACGTTGCGTATTTGTTATTTCTAATGATTGTAATTTCTTTTCGTTTTCTAACAAGTTCTCATTACCAAACTGATCCTCGTCTAACACTGTATTATAATAGTCCCAAAACCTTAGCGCTTTATTAGTCTCTGCCATCTCACACAATACCTCCTTTAAATACTCATCCCTTGCCAACTTAGGAGCACGCACATCTTTATACCTCAGCATTTTTTCATACTTAGCCCTAAACTCTTTTTTTTCTGCAGCACTTAATTTATCACTGACTAATTTGTGTCGTATTGGATCATAATTTGTAACATTACTAATCTTACCCTTATTAGAGTCAGAAAGGCTAATGTTTAGTTGACCGCTATTTCTCTCAGCCCTTTGCTTCTTGTAGTCATCAAATGTGGTTGGTCCTCTAGGTTTAGCAACATCAGACATTTCAATAAGCTTTTGCAACCTTTGTAACTGTTCAATTTTATAGGCTGGTAGTTTTTTGCCCTTTTTATCAGTTGTTACCACTATATTTGAAGATTTAGTCATCTTAGCAGGTTTGGTTTTAACAGTCTTGATAGCTCTTTTGTTTGTGTGTTTAGCAGGACTTGTTATCTTTGGGGGCCCGATGGAGCTATTTGCACTGTCATTCGGTCGTTCTTTGTTGTAACTTTTGCGTAGCACAGTAGGCTTAGCAACTAACTTGCTCCGAGTAATAGCCATATCTAGCGTTATCTTTGACAACTAAAAGTGAGACCGATAACGGAATATTGGAAAGAAAAAAGTGTGGTTCCTACCTATAGATGTGTAAAAAAAATCTTTTGCATGGTCCTCCACGACAGATGTTTTGGTTGTAACCATTAGTCGATAGAGATCCCCATGCATGTGAAACTAATTAAATGTACTTCTGTTTTAATTGTTTTGTTATTTTCAGTTAGTGGCAAAGAGTACAGATACGCAGTGCCAATATAGAAGAGCTACAATGTCGGATGTGTCAATTGGGTCAGATTTCAATGATAAGGTGGACACCGCCGATCAAGAATCCCTATCTTCAAGCATAAGGGAAAATGAAGGTTCGTCTACAACTCCACTATCATTTTTGCTGAAAACTCCAAATCTGGAAGGAATAACACTTTTGGACTTACTAGAACCTAACTCATTGAATATTGATCTAAAAAAAAAACGTGATGAAACTTATAAATGGGTCCAAAATTACTATAATGAAAAGAAAAAAACCGTTAATTCAAATTTTAAGAAGCTAAACATGAAAAGCGATGATTTACAGGAATTGAAGAGGTTTTTACACATGAGAATTGATAAGGCCTACAAAAGGATTGATGAAACTCAAAAAGCTTCAACAACCGAAAAAGTATTCTTCTCAGCTTCAGTTTATATGATTTTTTTTTTCGGGTTTCTAATTGGTAATTGTCCTCAGCATCTCCATCTTGTTTATTCAGTAATATTTCTTATATTAATGCCAATAAGACTGCTTACATATTATAAAATGGGCTATGGATATTATTTGGCTGATTTATGTTATTATGTTAATTTTCTATTAATGTTATACATTTGGGTTTTACCAGATTCTCAAATGTTGTTTGTTGCCTGTTGCTCCTTTTCATGGGGAACGCTATCTTTTGCCGTTATTACGTGGAAGAATAAGTTGGTTTTTCATAGCATTGAAAAAATCACATCTACATTCATACATGTGCTACCAGGTGTTATGATGTATGTTATTACACATCAATTACCTCATGATTATAAGTTGAAAAGATTTAGCGGCTCAGTTAAGCTAGAGCAATGGGATATAATGTATGGTATTTTTAACACATCACTTCTTTACTTCATTTGGCAATTAAGTTATCATTATTTTATCACAATTCGTAAAGCTGAGAAAATTAAAAATGGTAAAATTACATCATTTGAATACCTGCGGAAAGCATTTGCCAAGAAACCAATTGGAAAATTTGTCAATTCTTTACCTGAACCTTTCCCAGTTGTTGCATTCACGTTGATACAGTATGGTTATCAATTAATTACAATGTCCTTATGTCCTTTATTATACAAATATAAGAGATTTTGTTCTATATTTGTGTCGTTTATTTTCCTAAATGCCACTTATAATGGGGCTACCTATTATGTTGATTTTTACGGTAAAAAATTCCAGAAAGAAGTTTTCAAGTTACAGAAGGAAATTGAATCCATGCAAGAACAAGATGAAATTAAAGACAGTATCCCTGCTAAGAAAGTTAGCAAGCCAGTAACTATATCTGAACTTATTAGTTAATTTGCCTGCATAAAGCAGCCGCTTCTATACTATGTTTTGTACATTCTTTTATTCACCTTCTATAAACTTTATAAACAAAGGATGTGCGTGTCGTATCGAAGAGGAAACATTTTTTTCATACATGTCTAAAATTTTTTCCACACTTGCAAGCATAAAAATATTCTAGTTTGTTTGTAACGCAAGGACCTCCCAGAATATGTTTGCCGCAAGGTTTGATCCTACTACCACAGTATCAACGGCAGATAAAAAGGCCGGATATTTGAGTAGACTGGCAAAGAAAAGCAGTGCAATTGCAGAAATAGAAAATGTTGCCAATAATGATAAGGATAATGATGAAGATACAATAATGAAAGACGTTGATGAAAGTGTTAGTCTCAAAAGAAAACGTGTAGATGAGGGTGAAGGTGAAAGTGAAAGTGAAGATAAAGATGAAGATGAAGATGACAGTTCTGAGCGGCAAAAAGAAGACTCACAAGAGCCAGAAGAACCAGATAAATCTGAAGTAGTGAAAAGGGTAGGAGAAACAGAGTTTTCACAGGTAGAAGACGATACAGCACATACAGGAGTGTTTTTACGATTTAAAAAGGCCATGTCAAAGCAGCCACAAATATCAGACAAACAAAATGAAGAAGAAAACAATAACCCAATAGACTTCAAAGATGTTGCACCACTACCACAGTTAAAGCTACCGAGAGATAGACAACTTTATTCGCAAAGCTATAAGAATCGGAATTTGGACTGGCTTACCAAGCCTGCATTTTACGATTCAAATTTAACAAAACCATTTAATGAACTACAACCCAGTATTAGACCAAAGCTTTTGGAGAATTTGAATAACGAGTTCAGGATTAAGCAGGCATTTTCAGTGCAAATAACATTAATTCAAGAACTGTTAAAAGATATAAATAGAAATAGATTTGATCCAACGCCAAAAGGCGACTATTTGGTCAACGCAGCTACAGGTTCAGGTAAAACTTTGTCATATTTAATTCCAATTGTGCAGTGTGTTTTAGGATTTGAGAATGACATTCGGATCAAAGATTGTGGTATTCAAAGTATCATAATTGTCCCAACTAAGCCTTTAGTGCAACAGGTTTATAACGATGCATTGAAATTGACCAAAGGAACAGATTTAAGTATCATGGCGTTGAAAAGTGGTGGGGATTTGAGTATTATGGAAGAAAAGCATAAAATTCAGTCTAATCTTGTCGATATCCTAATCACCACCCCTGGTAGACTTGTTGAACATATCGAATATATTAATCTAAAATCCTTGAGGTTTTTGATTGTTGATGAAGCTGATCGTTTGTTAAATCAAAACTTCCAAGACTGGTGTGATTTGCTAATGAATAAGATTGAAATTATTAGTAATATCGAAGGTGAGGGGCTTGATAAAGTTTTCAAACTAAGATGCACTAAAATTGTATTAAGTGCAACTTTAACTACGAATAGTGAGAAACTAACACATCTGAGATTATTCAAACCACGATTGGTTATTGTTAATACGGATAATACCAATGAATTATATCAACTGCCTAAAACACTGAATGAAAAGTACTTAAAAATTTCAGAAAAGCTATCGTATTTCAAACCGTTGATATTACTCAATTTTTTTCAATGGATGGATAAAGCTGGAATTAAGTACAATAATTTTGGTCTGATATTCACTAAAAGTAATGAATCCTCAATTAGATTAAATAAATTATTAAACAATTTAATTAATAAGTTGGGACTTGCAATTAAAATTGGATGTATTAACTCTATGATGGATAACCAAGAAAGAAGTAAGATCTTGAAAGACTTTGATCAAAATGGAGGTATTTTGATCTGCACGGATTTACTGAGTAGAGGTATTAATTTGAACTCTATCAGATTTGTTGTGAATTACGACTTACCTGGATCAACCAAAGAATATATTCATAGAATTGGTAGAACTGCTAGAGCTGGAAATTCTGGTAACGCCATCACATTGTGTTTTGGAGACGGTGAGTTTGGATGGTTTAAAAGAGTCGTTTATTCGGGTAAACAGATCAACAGAAACGGTAAAGAAATTACAAACATCAAGTTTATAAAAGAGCGTGATGATGAGATAGAAATAAACGAAAAGACAGATATCTTTCCGTTAAACATACCTGATGGGGAGAAAGCTGTTTATGAAGAGTGTTTAAAGAGTTTGTAATAAACTAATTATACAAAAATAAATATTTACAGGAAACATTACGTGGACGATGAATGATTATTCCTTTGCTTGAGGTTTCTTTGCACCGTATTTAGATCTGGAAGTTGCTCTATTTGCAACACCGGATAAATCCATTGCACCTCTAACGAGATGGTATTTAACACCAGGTAAATCTTGAGATCTACCACCTCTTACATAAACGACTGAATGTTCTTGGCAGTTATGTCCTATACCTGGAATATAAGCAGAAACAACTTCGCCATTTGTTAGTCTAACTCTTGCAGCCTTTCTTTGAGCCGAGTTAGGTTTTTTTGGCTTTAAAATCATAACTCTTAGCACAACACCTTTTTTAATTGGACAATTTTCCAAATGCGGGGACTTGGTTGTTTTTTCTTTTTTAGTTATCAGACCACGTCCTTTTCTAATTTGGTTCAAAGTAGCATTTCTCTGTTGATTAAGTTGTAAAACTGATGATAATATATTTACGGATTGTGAGGTTTTAGAAGGTAAATTGATGAAACTGCTGTTCATGTTTAATTTTGGTGCAATTAATGATGATGTGGATGCCCTGATGACAGAGACGGATGCTTTGTGTATGCTGAATGTTCTAAACATGGTAGTCTGTCCGCCTACGAAGCTGTTTTTGCTATGTAAGCTGACCGAATTTCTCCTCTTTTGTTCATGCCTGCCTTCGATGAAGAAAATCTCGATCTATAAGTGTCCAACTTATGCACTTCAAGACTAGCACGCGTCGCCGTCGCTTACCCGGTTTTTTGTGAAAAAGGAGCTGCAGAGCGCCCTTTCTGTGAGGGGAACAACGCTGTACAAAAGACACTCCATGTAGAAGAAACGGTGGTAAAGGAACAAAGGACGCAGATACAGTAGACTAGATACACATTCGCCATGTTCAGATCCCTCGTATCAGCCTCCAAACTTACAGTGCCAAGATCTGCACTTACACAATGCTCTAAACATGCAACCAAAGCAGCATCATCCGGTTTATTCATAAATAGCGGATATTTACACAACAACCAATTAAGATTTTACAGTGGTGCACCTGAGTTAACTAAAGAAATTATCAGTGAAAGAATTATAGAATTGCTAGAATCATACAGTAAAACCAAAGAAAACGCCCAAATTACAAGCCAAAGTTCATTTTCAAAAGATTTAGGTTTCGATTCCTTCGATACTGTTGAGGTGCTTATGGAAATTGAATACGAATTTTCCATTCTGATACCTGATAAAGAAGCAGATGAAATTAAGACAGTTGGTCAAGCTGTTGATTTTATTGCCAAACAGCCCGATGCATGTTAGTTAATAGCCTGCCTTTGTCTATCATCTACCTTCATATGTAGTTATGTATGATAAATGTTTATACTTATTTATTGACCTATTTATTCTTCAATCATTATTGTTCAAAATATACACATAATACTTTAGTTGGATGATACATAGCGCTTAAAAACCGTTTTCCTCTAAACTTTTAGCCAACCGGACTATCAGTTAATTTATCAGCCCTACCTCATCAAGCCAAAGTTTGATATGGCGTAATGTCACTAAAATCATCAGCAATGTCAACTTTCTCATTGGCCTTTCGTATATCCCCGTTTTTCTTTTCATTGCTATCAGCTATTGATTTATTTATTGTAACCTCTGCATCTAGTTCATTGTCTGAATCATTGTCTGAATCATTTTGTGATTTGTTTTCAATTTCAGCATCTGCAACTTTGGATTTCTTGAATAATCGAAATCTAATAAACCAGACGAACTGTGATACGAAGATCCCTAATTCAAGAAACGCACAGACCATGTAAAGCACTAGACCCATTATGTCCAAGTCCTTAGTATCAACAGCCAATGAGGCAAGCGAGAATACAGCACCTGAAAAATCCACTAATAAGAACAAAAAGTTAATTCCGACAACTTGACCTTGCCTTTTCCATAGTTCAAAGTATGGTGGAATCAAACCAATGGCTAAAAGAATTGATGCAATAACACCAAAAATTATTGGTGGCCATTTTGTGCCTTCAGTATAAAGTTTTCGAAGTGGAATAATACAACCCACTTCAAGTGCAATTTGAAATATTATGAAAGATCCTGCTCGTATAATTATGTCCTTTTTGGTCCTGGAAACTGGCGGGTAGTACATCACTTGAATATACACTATAACACAAAAAAAACTAAACAAATGGGGTTGTAGCATGATTGGAATTGATGCGTTCTCAGAAACAACATAAACGGCAAAGAAAGGTGCACACATACACCAAAATAATGCCATTAATTCAGGAAAACCTTCTGTATTTTTTGCCTTATAATTGACTATAACTTGTGGAATGAGTTGGATGCACCAGCATACAGTACCTATTGTTGCTAAAACATTAGAAGTTGTTGATACCATGATCTTTCAAATTGTGTGTATGCCCGATAGCTTGATTAAGATTAATAGCTGTTTGGTTTCTGTAACCTGCTTCAAATAAATTTAGCTATTTTTATTCGGCTGTAAACAAACAGGATGAATGAGAAACAAGCAAGATTTATCATGAAGAACCAGAAGGACAGGAAATATATCAAAAACATAAATTTTGCTCCGTTAGTAACCTGAATTGGAAACTCTGGCGGCTGGAAGGCCACCCTTATCCTTTTTAAGGGTTTATCAATTAAACCTGCCTCTTTAGGCAAGTGGGTCCGCAAAGAAAGATGTCACACAAATTTTCAACTGGAGCATTCAAAGCTCACACGTGACACGCTGAACTTTGGCGTCCACTTACTTGGGGCAACCATCAAATACCGCACCACCAAAACTTGTTCCGCAATCTCAATAGCTCGAAAGAGCAGTGACTATTACTCAATAGTCGAAATTTGATCTTGGATGTAAAGGCAAAACAAACGATAATTGGTCCCCACACAATTCCGCATGACGTATGAAATTTCGTACAGTAAAAGCTCTAAACTGTAAAGTTCAGATAAGTTGATTTATGCATGCACTTATTGATTATTTTTATAGTTTTCTCATAAATTAATTGAATTATCGACCCATAGCCTAGCCTTGTTGGCTGAAAAACAAAATGATTATGACTACATTTTGTATTCTATAAATTCATGTAAAGTTTCGTCGATATCTGGACAGCAGACACACTTCTCTTCCTTAGTCTTAGGTTTTGTTCGTTTCTTGTAATTCCTCAGCTTTGCGTAAACAAAAGAACGTGTAATCAGGTCCTGCTGTTCAGGATAGAGCAAGTGTAGCTTACGCTGAATAAACGAAGGTTTATTGTTATCTTTATACAAGTTGACTATCAGGTTCGTTATTTGACTTTCTGTTACCTGCACACTGTTATCCAAGTCGTGGTTGTGGCCAGTATGTTTTACATGTAACGTCCACATGGACGTTTTCATTGAAAAATTTGCATTTATAGTATATGGACACCCACTGGATTGACATACAAAAGTAATTGCCCGTACATTTGAATGCGTGATTATGGCTGTGAAATTATGTTGTAAAGCGTACTCTTTGACAAATTCCTTCACCACATGTTTGTTGCGAAACTGCTGATTGTCGGCGAACTCCATTATACTGCTCTGACTGTAGCCCTGGTCCTACTGCTATCGCTACATATTTACAGACGAAGTGGTCGTAATCTTCTCAAACCGGCCGGCCAGTGAATGCAGTTTTGCGCGTTATTCCTGGTGCCTTTTAGTGCACCCGTAAACAGCTATTGTGTTTATTTTTTGCTTTTCCCTGCTATGTCCGTAAGTTTCCAAAATGTATAATTCTCCAGCACCCGTCTGCACCTACAACCGATCCTTTGACGTTTCTACATGTACCACGTGGCATATTCGGTAGCATGAGACTGCACCCTCTAAAGGTGTTTGGTTCTTCCCCTTTACGCTTTTTGATAAATGTATGTGCAACGCAACTGTTTACCACTACTGATCATATTAGAGGATCGTCGCCTAGCGCCGATCAAATACCCACGCAACTGCATTATATAGCCGTAAACCACAGCACGCGCCGGAAACAATTCCGCAGGAGTATCTTAGTGTGCTTGACCAAAACATGAGCAACGGATCGCGCAGCAAAAGTGTGTGGACAATATGCAGCGGATCTGCGACCGAAGCCTGCATGCGCATTTCTATGGAACCTTTAATGCATACACGGTTGAGCCTAGAATCCGAGCTATTGATCATTTTCTGCAAAAGTCGTAAATGAATTAGGCTGTTCACTACCTTTTTTCGCTCACCGTATACTGTTATAACATATAATATACAGAGTTTCCACTGGCCGGTGGGATTGCAAAGATAGGTAAAAGTTATTTTCTACGGGATAACTATACAAATAAAACCGCAAAGCTTTTGGATCTGCATAGTCAAGGCAAGCTCGTAAATTTGACACATCTTACATAAAGTTGCTTGAGATCTCTAAAATATTATTGTAAACTCCTCAAAAGTCACACATTGAAAGAAATGATTGTTTGCTATGCAATAGTAGCTAGTGTTGCTGGATCACTGCCAATGCTATCATTTCGCCCCTTTCAAATTTCTGTTTTGATTCAATAGGTTGATAAATCTTTCTCTTGTCAACTTGGCAAACACATTTTGTTTAACGCTCAATTCACAATTGAAGTCAATACGTAACGGCGCTCGTGTTCTTAAGTAACGGTTTCCCCCACTATCACCACCATCCTTTCCAAAATCAATATCAACCGCATCAGCAAAGCAAGGTAGGTCAAAATAATGATATGAGTTATGAATAACCGTACTTATCCATTCCACGTCCAGCATAATCAAAGAGAGGAAAATGAGAGAGCAAACAATGAACAATTCCAAGTTTCAGATCCACCATATATATGTGCCAACGCTGAAACAGTTTATTCGCCCACCTTTGCATCTACACGTTCATCCACACACTCAAGTTATTCAACTCCTGTTTCCACACGATTGGAGGCAAAGCAACACATACCGGTTACTGAGCATCCGCCAGGTTCTAACTACACTGCGTACCGAAAGTATTTGTCTAAGCCGACATTGATTCCATCGCCATCACCACCAGCCCCACCCCCGCAGACATTATTGCCATTACCCCCACCAGGCGCTGTACATGAACATGCTTCTGGGTTTGTACCACAATATTTTGCATCAGGCGTACCACTACAATCGGCACGCTTACCGCAATACTATCAATATCCACCACCCCCGCCTCATAAAGCACAGGAAGCGCCAAATTTACAATTAAAGAAACCAAACATGCCACAACTACAGCAAACACCACAATTACAGCAACTATCGCATATACAACAAGTAGCACATGTATCACAAATACCGCAGCTATCACAAATACCGCAGCTATCGCAACTATCGCAACTATCGCAACTATCGCATATACAGCAAGTACAACAAGTACCACAAATACAGCAAATGCCACCGGCACTACAAGCACCTCAAACATTCCACATGCCCCGAGTACCGCAACCGCAACTTGTACCGGTACATCAACAGTATCACGATACGTACGGCTATGTTAATAATATAGAATACCCGGATTATCCAGGTCATCAAGCGCACACAAATCCTGCGGTTCCACCAATATATCAAAATCAGTACTTTCCACCGTTCACACACAGAAACAGCAGTGAAAATAGCGAGAACAGTGATCTACAAAGCAAAGAGAAAAATAGTTGGAAAAACAGTAGTAGTAGTAATAGTAATAACAATAATACTAATCAGCTGGAGTACATTAGTTGGGAAAGTAAGAAAGTTGCCAAATCATGGAATAAAGAGGAAGATAAGTTGTTGCTGTATTTGAAAGACGAAAAAAAACTAAATTGGTGTCAGATAGCGAGCTATTTTCCACATCGAACGACGAACGGCTGCCAGTTCCGATGGAGGCGGCTAGGCAGCAAGGTCTTGCACCAGAGAGGGAAAAGTGCACAAATCAGAAAAATGGATATCGAAGAGGCCAAAGAAGAGGTTAAGCAAGAGATTAAGGAAGAAGATGATGCAGCAGCGAAAGAAGAGCCAAATAAGGGTGGTTCATAGAGTACCTGTCTACATATGTTTAATATGATCCCTATCTCGATAAACATATATAGCAACCTGGCCAGCCACGTGTGCCATGCACGCAAACTCTGTATTTTTATCATTTCAGTATTATATATAGTAGAAGCGCAACAAATATACGGGATATAATGGGTACAAAGAATACAGGGTTTACAGCTCTTATTTGGTCCAACTTCAACTGAATAGATACCTGACTCTTCAGTATATTTCCCTCCCTATATTTTTAACAAATCAATTACAAAAATGCCAACCGGCTTCAAGACGATCGACGCAGCACAGATTGACACGCTGCCACCGGAATGTAGGGGTCCGAACCAAACTTTCGCCGCCACCGGAGTCCCCACAAGTCGCAGATTGCCCGTTTCGGACGGGGCCGGTCGGTAATTGATTTTGGTTGGCTGCAGTGGTTTGCTGTTTTGGGGGAAGTGGTGAGTTGCGTAAGATTGGGGTGAGGTAAAGTGGACGAATCGTATATAGTTGAATTTCTTTGGTTGATTCCCATCTGTTTTGTTTGTTCTTCTTTTATTTGTCTTTGTATACCTTAGGTTCAGCAATAGCAGCTAAGTAGTTCACTCTTATTATTTAGTACACAATGGCATTTGAAAAAATTCAAGTCAAGACCCCAGTGGTCGAAATGGATGGTGATGAAATGACCAGAATCATCTGGAAATTAATCAAGGAACAATTGATTTTGCCATACTTAGACATTGATTTAAAGTATTACGATTTAGGTATCGAATACAGAGATCAAACCGATGATCAAGTCACTATTGATTCCGCTAATGCAACTAAGAAGTACGGTGTTGCAATCAAGTGTGCTACCATCACTCCTGATGAAGCTAGAGTTGAAGAATTCAAGTTGAAAAAAATGTGGTTATCACCAAATGGTACTATTAGAAACATTTTAGGTGGTACCGTTTTCAGAGAACCAATTATTATTGAAAACATTCCAAGAATTGTTGAACACTGGGAAAAACCGATTGTTATTGGTAGACATGCTTTTGGTGATCAATATAAATGTCAAAATATTGTTACTCCAGAATGTGGTGGTGAATTCAAATTAGTGTTCACTCCAAAGGATGGTTCCAAAACCATTGAAGTTCCAGTTTACAACTTTGATGGTAAGGGTTGTGTATTAGGTATGTATAATACCGAAGCATCAATTACTGGTTTCGCTAAAGCATCATTTGAATTAGCAATTTCAAGAAAATTGCCATTATATATGTCAACTAAGAACACAATTTTAAAGCAATATGATGGTTTATTCAAGGATACATTTGAAAAAATGTACAATGCTGAATATAAAGAAAAATTCGAAGAATTAGGAATCTGGTACGAACACAGATTGATTGATGATATGGTTGCTCAAATGATTAAATCTAAGGGTGGATATATTATTGCAATGAAGAACTACGATGGTGATGTTGAATCCGATATTGTTGCACAAGGTTTCGGCTCATTAGGTTTAATGACTTCAGTTTTGGTTTCAGCTGATGGTAAATCTTTCGAAGCAGAAGCAGCTCATGGTACCGTTACGAGACATTACAGACAACACCAACAAGGTAAGGAAACTTCAACCAACTCAATTGCTTCAATCTTTGCATGGTCAAGAGGTTTGATCAAAAGAGGTGAATTAGATGAAACTGCTCAAGTTGTTCAATTTGCTGAAACTTTAGAAAAGGCAACCATCGATACCGTTAAAGTTGATGGTATCATGACTAAAGATTTGGCATTAGCTAGAGGTGAGACTGACAGATCATCTTATGTTACCACCGAAGAATTCATTGCAGGTGTTGCAAAGAGATTAGCTAAAGAATTAGGTGCTTAATTGATTTATAGATTATCTAATTTATTTAGTAAAAGTATGCCGTTGCGACAGGAATGTTGCATGTGTTCATTCTCATTAATTTATTATTTATTGATTATTACTTTCTGACATTGCAATGTTTGATTGTTGCATCTATTGGATCTAAAATTATCTACAATGCTTGCGTAGATGCGCAGTACATTTATTCAGAATTTCAAAATCCTTTTAATTTCCTAATATACACATTATAAAAATAAAATAACTAACTTTAATTAAGTTTAACCACCAAAACCATATAAGGTTCTACCTTGTCTCTTTAATGCATAAACAACATCTAAAGAAGTAACAGTCTTTCTCTTTGCGTGTTCGGTATAGGTAACTGCATCTCTGATAACATTTTCAAGGAAAGTCTTTAAAACAGCTCTGACTTCTTCGTAGATTAATGCAGAAATTCTCTTAACACCACCTCTTCTAGCTAATCTTCTGATAGCTGGTTTTGTGATACCTTGAATGTTATCTCTAAGAATCTTTCTGTGTCTCTTTGCACCACCTTTACCTAAACCTTTACCACCTTTTCCTCTACCTGACATTGTAATGTATGAGTATTTATTTGTTTGTTGAAGAGAAGACAAAATATATTTTTCAAACTAAGCTAAATCAGGGGCGGGATTCAACCTTTATATACAACATACACTACGCCAGCGTGCCACCTCCCAAAAATCTGGTGTACAATGCCCCTGTTTACACAAACGTGCGCGTAAACACGAGCCCGACGCCCTCCATGTTCAACACAACAAGCGAGGCTCCCGTTTACACACGCCCAGCGTAAACACGAGCACTCAAAATTTTGTAACCGTGCTACGGTTTACACGCTCCGCTGCGTAAACGCGGAACTGATAAGCGCTTCTGGTCCCAGAAGATTATTTAAAAAGACATAAATCCTGCTCTCGGATTTGATCTGTTTAATAAATATTTTTGTTTCCTTGAATTATCAAAAAACAGCAACAATGGCTAGAACCAAGCAAACAGCAAGAAAATCTACTGGTGGTAAGGCACCAAGAAAACAATTAGCTTCTAAGGCAGCTAGAAAATCAGCACCAACCTCTGGTGGTGTTAAGAAGCCTCACAGATATAAGCCTGGTACTGTTGCTTTAAGAGAAATCAGAAGGTTCCAAAAATCTACTGAATTATTGATTAGAAAATTACCTTTTCAAAGATTAGTCAGAGAAATTGCACAAGATTTCAAGACCGATTTGAGATTCCAATCATCAGCTATTGGTGCTTTACAAGAATCCGTCGAAGCTTACCTTGTTTCCCTTTTCGAAGACACAAATTTGTGTGCTATCCACGCCAAAAGAGTTACTATTCAAAAGAAGGATATCCAATTAGCAAGAAGATTAAGAGGTGAAAGATCATAAGCTTGATCATCTGGGTAAATAAAAGTGTATATTAGTTCTATAGTAATAAAATTGAGTTTTACTGTTTTACGTAAGCAATTGTTTGAATTTTGACGTATCAATGGATATTGGCTTTTAGGGAAAGGTCACTTAATGTATGCCATCTCTGATATATCTTTTTTCTTTCATTTCAATTGATAACAATGTCTTTAGAACATACCGACATTAGACCAAGTAAGTCAGCTTCCCCTTCCGCTATTGCTTCCCAGTGGGCACTCTCCCCAATACCAGCGTGGACTTTCTCCGGTGCTTTGTTACTATCTCCAATGTTAAGGCCACCACAGGTTTTGAATAATCCACAAACAACGAATCCTGGGTATTCCATTTTCAAAAGTGTTCGTCCAGCCTCTGCATACCCAACCAATCCACAAGTGCTCGTGTTTTCCGCATTTGTTGGCTTAGGTGGTTTCATGTGTTACGATAACGATCCTTCAAATGGTGCTGCTGTTGCTGGTGTTTGGAGCGTACTATATTTTCTTTCTTCTGTCAAACAAAGTATGTGGAACTTGAGAATATATCCAAAGGCATTGACTAGTTTAGCTTTGGTCAACTCGGCGCTTTATTCTGCAAAATATTTCAACTTAATATAGCAATATATACAGTATTTTATTTATTTATTTATCTATAAATCAGCTACCATTGAATTGGTAACAATGAATTTTCAATAGCAAAATCCTCGACTTCCTTGCCATTGTACATTTCAATAAATTGTTGATCAAGAGGTCTCTCTTTCGGATACGCAAACTTACGATATTCATCAAAAATCATACTGTGCGACCATTTCTGCAGTTTTCTGATACATCCAACAATGCATCCAGTACGATGTTTACCACGATTACAATGGATTAATATCGGCTGGTTTTTTGGATCAATCAATATCTTGATCGCTTGTGTGACTAACTCAGGCTTGATTTTAACAAATGGTTCCTTATTACCGCTTAATCCAATCTGAAAAAAACTGATACCATTGAGTTCATTGAACTTGTTATTCTCAATAGGATACTCTTCAGGTATCAAACATAAAATAGATTTCAGTCTCAAACTCTTTAAGAACTGAAAATTTTCAATACGTGGAAATGAAGATCTGTAGATACCTTCAGAAACCCGTGCAAAATTTTCTGGTGGCACATAAATACCAATTATATCTCTCGTGAACCGTATCTTGCTCAAATCTTTCTCTGATCGTACTATATGTTTAACTTTCAAATTCACTTCGTTATCCTTATTCTCTTCCTCTAACTGTCTCAGGTAGTCTTCAACTACATTTTTCTCCGTCGGTACATACCTATCATATGCTTCTTCATCATCTAATCTACCTGTATTCCTATCTTGTCCTTCACCAAGATAATCAAAAATATGATCCTCCTGTAACGCTTTATAATCATGGTCGCCCTTCTCGTGCCTCTCCTCACTGGCAAAATCTTTAGCTACTAAGTCAGCAAGTGAATACGTATTTGCAACACCATTCTCAACATTATTTCTGTTCACCTCTGCGTCTCCATATTTACCACTCTGCCCTTGTTTCTGACCACCCCCGTCTCTGGGTTTATCCCCCTGTTCGGGCTCCTGATCAAAATCAAATATTTCTCCCTCCATTGTAGCTCCTGTTGCATATATATATATATATATATCTTCTTGACGCTAGCAACGCTCAACGATAGCACAAATTAAGTAAATCAACTTCACCGCGTGTCATTTCATGAATCCATCTTTGGTTATTTCTGTCCGTGGAGTTCTTGTGCCTTTCTCATACACACACGTCTTCAGATACCCATAATGGTAAGTACCACATTTACTTTTGATATCCGAGTGAATACTAACAATTGATAGTCGGCCCTTTTCAATTTTACTTCACTACTGCAAGTCCTCGTGCTTCTTGTGTGCACATCCACGTACATCCATGCAATGTGGCCTACTGTGCTGGACAAAAATAAGACAGGCATATTAGGTCTGTTCTGGAAATGTGCACGTATTGGTGAGAGAATGTCCCCATACATTTGTATCTGCTGTTTTATAATATCTATTAATCAACTCACAAATTAGTTTTAAAACTTTTTACTTTTTTTTCTGTACATCTACATAAGCATAAATATAGTTATTTAACTGAATTCAACAACTTCACTGTCTCCATTATTCATTTTACTAAAAGAACCTGTGCCGACAATGGGTGCAAACCTCATAGAATCAATCTTACTGTATATAGATCTAACCATGCATAAGTTCAAATCAAGATTTTCCTCTTCATCATCTTCTTCTTCAGAGTCTTCTTCCTCTTCTGTTTTATCAAACTTGACTTTAGCTTTTTCATTATCTACTCTGACTTTTTCATGGGCAATGTATTCTAATACTTGTTGGTAAAAATCTGGATCAGATGGAAGTTGATAAAATACGACATTTCTGACTCCTTTAATATCAAATCTTTTGTAAAAGTGTAATCTTTCGGTGTACAACATGATAGGTGCAACATTTGACCTGTTTCTAAATAACGCCCTGTTTCTAGTCAGTTGACTGCTTGTTGAATATTCATCAATGGTAACAAAAGAAACACTCGTTTCGTTTTTTAAGTATTTCTTTAGACGTAAATAATCAAAATAATTAGGTATGTAAATTAAAGTACCGTATTTATAACTACTCTTGTTCAAAATCTGTGGCAAAACCACGTTTTTAAAAAATTCAAACCGTTTTATTGGTTCATTGACAATTGAGTTGATATCAATCTCAAACCTCATAAAAATTTGCTTTAATCTTTCAAATTTATTGACTATTCCCATTTGATATAATTTATAATTAGTAGAGTCAATCACACTCATTGAGTCGACCGGAATATATGATGTGGATCCGGATAGTAAATTCTTTGATCTTTTGATAAGAGAAATCATTTCAGGTGTTGAGTATTTGTCAAAGCACATAATTTGTGTCAAATAATCATTGTGACCATTAATTGCCCACATTCTGATTCTTGAAAAATCTACGTTCATGAAATCTGTAGGAGTCTGATTTAAATGCTTGTTTAAAATATCTGTAACATTCGTCCAATTTTGCATCATCATACCTTCAGCTTTATCAATTATACAAATTTCAATTGAACTCAAAAAATTGTTCTTCAAGCTTTCATTGTTTTTATCGTTCTTATCATGTTTTTTACCTTGACTCTTGGATTCAATCTTATTATATAGCTTCAACAACCCAATAGGTGATGCAATAATTATATCGGACTGCTCCAATGGTGAATACAACTTTAGCGTTTTACGTGTGTATTTTATCCCAAGGACAAACATATCGGATGTATTACCATCAAAATATTCCTCAAAATCTTTAGGTCTCGAATGATAAACTCTATCACTGATTTTAGAGTCATCATAAAACTGTGTTGTAAACTTCTTTTTGTTTTCAACGCTTTCCATTTTTAAGTTTTTAATCAATTTATTAACAACATTGTAAGCAAAATTCCTACTTGGTAATAAAATCAATATCTTTGGTCTCGTATACCCTTGATCTCTAAACTCAGGCTCTTCGCTATCATTTGAATAATCATCGTTTTCAGTATTTCCCTCTTTAAGTTTTTTTTCATGCATGACTTTTTTTTCATTGTTATTTAAAATGCGATCTCTAGTTTTCATTAAATGGTTTGTGGCATGTAATAAATAATAGTCTTGATATTTCGATTTGATTCTTTCATTGTTCAAATACTGAAAGTTGATTGTTTCGTATTTCAGCATGGATTCAATAAGCTCAATGTCTAACTTGTTCATATCATCCTCCATCTCAGCAAACTTTTCCTGAACTCTTTTTTTTACATTATGATATTTCAATTTGTTTTCAAAATTCAATCCAGCTGTACTATTTACAATTATTTTTTCATTGATTTTTGGACACCCATATCTGTATTTGATATACTTTTCATCAGTATTGTCATCATCTTTTTTAGATATTCTGATTTCGTTTTTGGAAACGAGTTTGAAGCTGCGATTATTTGCTGAAAGTTCCTCATATTTTTCTATTGCCTTGGAAATTTCTTTCTCGTGGTTGAAGTGAAGATTGAAGGAGTCGTACTTGTTAAAAACATCAATATCATCCTGTTGTTTGGCTTCTAAATCGAGAGCTTCATCGTCGTCAGCATCTTCATGTGCATCAGTGACCTGAGCTTCTTCAGCAACGTTTGGCTCCAGATCTTGGTCGACTTCTTCCCTAATTCTTTTCCTTTCATTTGTGGAATTTAACTCATCAACATCATGTTCTGATTTCAGCAATGTGACTAATGCTGAATATGCTAGCTTGTTTTCTCCCTTATTGTTTCTTTTGGAAGCGATTGTGTTCCTTTTAACTCTATTACTTTCATTTTCTTCATAATCTTCCTCTGCGTTACTCTCTTCACTGTCATTATTCTCCTTCTTATCATCTATTTCTTGCGTTTGATATCCTGAACTTGTTTTACGAGTAGTTCTAGTGATGGAACGAAGTTCTTTTCTTCCAAATTTAAACCGCTTTTGTCTTTTAGAACCATCAGTAGGTAAGTGTGTTGATTCATGTAAACTCATTGCTCCAGCAACCTTGTAAAAATGGCTAATTTTTCGTATGAGGAGGTTGAATTAAAATTATTTTGTTGGCTACACCGAGAAAGAAAATTTTTTTCCCCTTTTTACTTTTATGTTTATTAGGGCGGTTTCATGTTAGATGATCTAGCTATACTTGAATTAAACACAACAAGGGACAATGTCACAGAGGCGACCAACACCACCATTACCTGAACAAGGCCTTGAACAAGAAAAGCAAACAAAGCTGGACCAAAAACTTTCCTCTGAGGCAATATCAAGATCTTCATCATATTCAAGTGTCAAACCTAGCACATCCTCAACATTTGTCTCGTTTAAAGTACGGGACGCATTGATAAGATCATTAAGAGTGTTATTCTCAACTATCTATTTAATATATATCATATTGACTATACCGCTAAGTTTTGAATTTGGCGGACTCAATTGTGGGTTGAGTTATTCTATAACAATTTTGATATTATACTTTTGTTTAGCTACATTAAGAGTTCTGAAATATCATCGTTTTATATCAAGTTTTCTTTACTACTTACAACATTTGTTGTTACCTACATTACTATCTTTTTTTCTACACGTTTTCAATGATAGTTCATATGGAAGTGATTTGTCAACATCTTCAATTTTTAAGAGAATTTGGTGGCGTTACGTTATAAACTTTTGGAAATTCTTTTTAATTAATTCAACTCCTTTATTTACCATACTGGAAGGATTTTGCTCCTTATTATCAATTCAAGCAATCGGTCAATTATTTAAATATTTCATAAAAAATAAATCAGATTCATGGTCGATTATAAACCTCGTTTTGAGCTCATGCGTCTTATCAACTAGTATTTATTTTGCGGGAAAAATTTATGTTACACCTTTGATTGATTTGGAAAGTGTTGGACTGATTAGTGCATCGCTATTAGGATCTGTATTTACACTAACAATTTTAATTACATTTTATGCAATTTATTTTAATAGAGCAACGACACTGGAAAGCTCATTGATGGTTGCATATATCGTCAAATGCTGTTATGAATTGTTTCCTGAACTGTCGAAAAATAATATCAGTCAACTGTTCAAGTTCATTTTCAACGAATTCAAAAAAATTGATAACCAAGCAAAACAATCACTAGCACTCAATAATCAAAATTTAAAACTTGAGTATTTTTGGAAAATCTTTAAAATTGATGAAGTTGCTGAACTGTGGAATAATTATTGGAAAACCGATGAGATCAAATTTTTTTCAAACACCTTTGTTGCTAAACATCCTAAAATCTTTGAGATAATTTTTGAATTTTTTAACATTTTGCAAAGTTGGGGAATGTTTGTGTTTGATTTCATTGTTGAACATTTTCCGAGATCTTTTGAGCCACTTTGGGATTTTTTTAAGATTTCAATTAGCAATTTGACATTTTCAATTTTAATGCAGTTAGCCTATAGAATTGCAGTTTTCTTTGCTGCTACTAAAATTATTCCAATTTTGTCACCAATGAACAGACGCACAGAGAGTAACGGTATACAATCATCTACACCGAGTAGATTAATCTACTTATATTCTCCCTGTATTATCATTGCCGTTTATACTAATCTTATGATTCAGTATAATTATGAGTTAGATAAAGAAAATCAGTTGTACACATGGATACATAATAAGATTTCAGATATACTTTTTTCATCCTCAGCTACAACGAATTATATTTTGACATCATCCACTACTACCACAGCTACTTCATCATCTACATTATTATCTGCGTCGAGTACATCTTCCTCATCATTATTTTTGTCGTCTATTCATACATGGCAATTTTGGAACTGGATCAATATATTTGCCGTTCTATTACTGTATTTTTCTGAATTAGTTAGCTTTGATCCTGAAGATAGTGCATTAACAGATAATTGGATATAGCCTGAAATTATTTTAGTTTGTTTTATGTTGTTTAATAAATCTATAAATTTTGCTTTAATTTTTTTTTATTTATTTAATTTGGTTTTGTTTTCTTTTGTACATTATTTAATATATCGATTTCTTAATAATCTATTTACAGTGTACATATTCAATTCTTGATCATACTGATCCATTTATTGATATCATCAATATAGTCTTCGTCTTTCAACTTGCTAGCCAAGACCTTAGCCCTATGTAGATACTTCAATGCATCAGCAGCATGTCCCGACTGATAACTTATAATACCAAGTGACACAGCGGACACCATTTCAGATTTGTCTAAAGCAGGCTTAAACATTGCTTCCCATTGACCTATATCTTGACCCAAATGATTGGCCTTAATCAATCTTTCCTGTTTTTTTACAGTATCACATAATACAAGCACTTTAAGGAATATTCTCTTTGATTCGGAAACAGTTGTACTTAGTACAAAATCTTTGATTTCGGGAGCAGACAAATTGACCTTTACTGGTTCATCATCTTTAATTATTTCGATTTCCTTACCCGTTGGAAACTGGCTGTTGATTGTCTGATATGTCATTTGCAAGGCAACACCAAGTTTTGTTAATGTTAAAGTTAGTCTTGAAGGGTGATCAAAAGATCTTTGAATCATGATAGAATTACTGGTCAAATTGGAAATTGCTGAACTCATGTCATTTGCCTCGATACTTAAATTTGCGTACATATCTTTTGCATTAATTAAAACTCTGGCGAAAACAGGCCACGCTTTGACATTTAAGCCTAACAAAGTATTTTCAGGAGTTTTCTCTGTTGTGAAAAGTGGTAATTCGATTGGAGTTTTGGATTGTTTTGCCTTTTCGATTTCAATTTCATTCTCTGATAAATGACTCAAAGATTTTTCCAAATCTGAAGTAATTAAATCAAGAATATTTCTATTATTAATATCGTTTAAAACGGACAAGAATGGTGGATATGCTTCAATAATTCTTTTCTGAGCTTCGACTATATTAAACATTAACGCTTCTCTTGCTAAACCAATATCCTTTTCAGGCAACATATATGCGTACCTAATTGAAATAGTTAAAGCTCTTAAAAGCGCAAAATCGTAAGACTCATCCTTATTCAAAGTTTTGAAGTCATCCCTATGAGTAAATGCATTCAAATAACAATCATTCAACTCTTTATAGATTGCCAACGCTTTTTCGAAATTCTTTTCGTGTTCATAAAGTTGTGCAATTCTAACACAGCATGATGTGTAACCAGGAGAAATATGTTCCACATTTTCTGAGTCTAGCTGTTTTAATGCCCCAAGATAGTAGTTGATTGCTTCCTTGACATTTTTTTTTGATTCTGCTTCAATTGCTAGTTCAATCTGACCGAGTGTTTCATCGGAAATGTAATCTGTATTTGCAGGCCAAATTAAATCAACTAAATCGACAATAATAAACGATAACGAAACAAAAGCCAACGCAATAAAAGTGTTGGTCCTAAATTTGGATTGTTTGACCTTTTCAACAGCAGGTGGGGGAGATGAAGATATCGGTTGCTCATTTGTTAGGGGTTTAAAAGGTTGAGGAGGTAGGTCCGATTGGAAAAACACTGGAGGTGATTTTGGGACAGAATTAGTTGAGAAGGAGACTGGATCATTCAATTCATTTGATTTAGCAGAACTCTCAAATTTTTCGGATTCAACAGATTCTTTAAGTGTTTCGTTTTGAAACTGATTCAGAGACGGTTGTTTAGAAATATCGCCTGGTTTGATATCACTGTAGAACCTTGTGTTTGTAGTTCTGTTGAAAGTATGGAAACTGGATCTTTTCAAGGAAAGTCTTACAGCTGTTCTCAACATGGTTGCTTATGTATAATACAGTCCCTCAGACACAACCGAGAACAAGTTAGCTATATTGATTCGTCGTGGAGAGATATGGATTAAAATGGCAACGCGGGGCGATGTGATGTGAAGCACATGAATTTTGTGAATTGGCCTAGATGAGCATACAAAAGGTTACAGTTAGCATGTGTGGAAGATATGCGTTGCCAATTGATCCGGAAACACTTCCGGAATGGTTTTCTAGGCAAAAATTGGATGTTGATCAAGTTAAAGGGGCCGAAACACGGTCACACCATGAGTACAACATAGCCCCAACGTCGTTTATGCCAGTTTATTACAAGAATAACGATAATAAGCACAAGATTGAGTATATGAGATGGGGGATCATTCCAAATGGGATTAAGAAAAAAACAGATTTGCAGAAGAGCTATTATTCTACGTTTAATGCAAGATATGAGCATTTGGAAAGCAGAAGGACATGGAAGAGCAATTTGAATAGCAAGTGCGTTGTGCCTATTACAGGATATTATGAATGGACAGTTGATCACAAGACAAAGAAAAAAGCACCTTACTACATCAAACGGAAGGACAACGAGTTGCTGTTTCTTGCTGGATTGTACCATCACGGTATTATTGAAAATGAAAATATGGGTTCATTTACAATAATTACTAGGGAAGCACCGGATATGATGAAATGGTTGCACGAACGTATGCCGGTGGTGCTCGTTCCCGCAAACGAATCTTTCAAGGCATGGTTTGACGGAGAAAAGCAAGCAGGACTCAACGAAATGCTCAAACCGTATGAGGGGGACGATTTGGAATGGTACCGTGTGGACCAGGCGGTCGGTAACACACGCTTGGACTCCTCAAAGTTTGTCCAGCCCTTGAAGCAGGAGGAGCCTCTCCAGAGCCTCTTCAGGAAGAATGAGCCCAAGCTGGAGCCCAAGCTGAAACAGGAGCAGCACAAGGGCAAAAGAAAAAGAACGACGGAGGTTAAAGACGGCGACGCAAAAAAAAGACCAAAGTTGAAACAGGAGGGATCACGTGACTGATTTTAATTTTTTATTTTTTTTGTTTTTCCCGTTTTTTTTCAGCCTCTGAAAATATTTTATTTTATTTTATTTCACTTCACTGCATACACAGTGTAATTTCTGCTTTCTGCATTCAACATGTCTGCATCCAGAGAAAGAGTCGTAATTGCTAGAAATCCCACTGTGCCCACACAGATATCTCCGGAGCAGAAGTTTTGGAGAGGGTTCACAAACTCCCAGCTGGTGAAAGAACACAATGCCATCACACACATAAACTTCGATCCTAACAGTCCACATGATTTTGCAGTCACTTCATCTACTAGGGTGCAGGTGTTTTCATCCAAAACCAGAAAAGTTGTAAAAAACTTCACAAGATTCAAAGACACTGTTTACTGTGGTGAATTCAGAAATGATGGTAAGTTATTAGTGGCAGGTGATGCATCTGGTTTGGTGCAAATATTCGACGCACATCATCCAAGAACTTTATTGGTTTCAATAACTCCAAGTTCTCATCCAACCCATATAACTAGATTTCATCCCTCAATAAATACTCAATTATTGACCTGTTCTGATGATCGGGTCGCAAGATTATACGATATTTCACAATCTTCGAAACCTCTAATATCTTTCAGCAATCACGATGATTATATTAGATCTGGTATATTTATACCTACCTCTCCAAACTTAATTGCAACAGGTTGTTATGATAACTATATTCGTATATTTGACACTAGAGTTGGTGGTAGTGACCCAATAATTAAATTCAACCAATTATCTCCTGTTGAAGATATGCTATCATTAAATCCAACAAATTTACTTACCGCAGGTGAAGGTATCATAAAATCATGGGATTTGATTGCAGGTAAAATTTCCAGATCTCTTCATAACTTCAATAAAACTGTTACTTGTTTGAGCAATGCAGGTGATCAAGGTATTTTAGTTGGTTCAATCGATGGTCACGTCAAAGCGTTTGATACTTCCACACCAAATTGGGATGTCAAATTCGGCTGGAAATATGGTTCTGGTGTTTTGAGTTGTGGTGTATCTCCAGATTTCAAACATTTAGTTGTTGGTCTAAATTCAGGTTTATTAACAATCAGAACAAGGAAAAATAGTAATAGTGAATTAGCAAATAAGGGTGCAAATAATGGCAAATTTAAAGCAGATAAGTCTCATGCCTTTGCCAGGTTCATGCGTGGTGCAGATTTCAAAGGTGAAGGTGAACATCATATAGTTGATGAAAAGGTTAAATACAAAAAATTGAAACCATTTGAAAAAGATCTAAATGCGTTTCGTTGGTTTGATTCACTTAATAGCGCATTACAGGATGGCATGGAGAAAGAACTCACTGTCACTTGTTTAGAAGAATTGAAGAAAAAGGGTAAAATTCGGATAGCTTTATCAAATAGGGATGAAGCATCTTTAGAACCGCTATTAACTTGGTGTTTAAAATCAATCGATGATCCAAGGAATGTTAACATTATTGCCGATTATCTTATTTGTATTCTAGAAATGTATGATGATTTAATTTCAAGAAAGCCGGTTTTGGAAGAGTTAATTTTGAATTTGCAGAAAAAAATCGATGTTGAAATCAAGAAAGCGCAAGATGCTGAACGTATAATTGGTATGCTTGAATTACTTAGTGCTTAAATACTTTTGTACAATCTTATAAAATTACCTTCTACGTTTAAACTTACTTTTATTATTTATCTTTAAACGTACAAAATTTTGAGATACAAGCTTTGTACCTTTCCGTTTCTTCGACTTATCAATATTAAGTTCTTTTTGCAACTGTGAAATGTCCTTACGCACGTACTCGTCATCATCTTCACCATATTTCTCAATTTGTTCATCATTTGAGTTCTTCTGACCCACGTCAAAATCTGTACTTTTTTCAAACATCAAATGCCTAGCCTTCCCTAATGCCAATGCATGAATGTCCATTTCTTCAAGTTCGTCTTTGGCATCAAGCTTATCCGTACGCAATTTTGCTCTTCTCGTAGACCTCTTGATAGTTTTCATCTTGTTACGAAGTTTCTGATGTGGATCAAAAATGCTACTTATTTCGTCGTCTTCCTTGTCTTCTTTGTGTTCAGCATTTTCTTCCTTTTTTACTTCTACTTCCAACCTTGCCACTTCATCAGTCGTTTCTTTCTCTTTTTCTGCCCCTTCATCGTCCTCCGTTGCTAACGCTTCAAGATTGGTCAAGTTTCTTTTAAGTCCGACCAAATCTCTATGTAAATCATACACACTTCTTCCTGATTTTTTAATAATCGGGCTAGGTTCGATATTTATTACTGCGTCAGTAAGCGATAATGCAACGTCCTTTAGTTTTTGAGTTTCATCTTCATTTGAACCATTGAAAAACTTTTCGTCACTCGAATCTAATTCGTCTAAACTCCATTCATCGTCAATAATGATTTCATGGACATTTTGCACAGTGATTGATTGTGTTCGTAAATATCTTGGTGTTTCATAAGCATCGTTTAGAATCTTTGTCTTCACGGGTGTAATATTGACATTGCTGTTAGAATCATCAAAGATCAGCTTCCTAGAGGTGGAGTCAAAAGTTTGGGACTGCCTGAGTGAATCATATGATGCAGGTTTTGATGGCGTCTTGAAAATTTCATCATCATTCCTCTGTCCAACTCTATTTTTTATCGGTGAATTAGAGTAAACTTCAGGTGACGTCTGGATATCAAATAAAGTCAAGATACGCCCATTGAGCTGCGGGGTTGGTCCTATTTCTGTTATACCCCCTAAAGTGTCCTCCTCCTCATCCTCCTCATCATCATTATCATCATCATACTCATTATCTGCATTCAGCACTTTGTTAGGTACATGTTTATCCTCAACAACAGGTTGTTTCGTTTCACTATCCAATTTGTTGATCTTATGCAGAAGTGATTTGTAGTATGCATTCACTTGCTTGTTGGTCTCTGAATCGGGTTTTGCAACATCTTTTGGTAAACCTTCGACATAGTGGATCAGATTACGAAGTTTCTTGTAAACTCGCAATTTACGTTCAATCGTCCCGCCCTTAGGAACTGATACCCCGGAATACGACTTGAGTTGATTCTTTAGATGATGCGTGTATCTCCTCAAAGAAAGATATTTTTCATCAAACCCTACGGTCATGGTCTCATTCCCTTGCATCTTGATGGATTCAATACAATTCACCAACTTTATACCAAAACTTTTAATTTTATAGTAACAATCGCGGTTGTCTCATTTTACAGATTAATGGTTAAACTGATTTAGTAAAACTCTATAAATGCTAGTTATTAAAAAAAAAGCCCTTCTATTTGTTCCAGTTCCTGCCACCTCTCACTTGTTCAGCAACATTTTCAGGTGAATAGGCGTCGTAAATTTTCTTCGAACTATTTTCAAGGTATTTCATTTGGTCTGGCATGAAATCGTTACATAAGGAACCCCAGTCTTCACCATCAAGGGATTTTATCGTAAGTTTTAATTCACAAATGTAATGGTTAATGACACCCCAAATAAAGAATTCAAGATCAAATTCAACACGTGGGAAATCTTCACCCATATTACGGATTTTGTTTCCCTCTAGATCGTTTGTCCATTTTTTTTTTAAAATTTCAAATGGATTCATCTTTGGATCATGAACATGATAAAACATTGGTTCACAGACATCAGCTGTGAAAACATCAGTATAGTATTTGTCATAATCATATTTAAACTCTTCACCTTGAACTTCCATATCTTGTCTTAGTCTATTTTGGACTTCCTGTAACATTTCAAAGTCATACAATGGATTATACTGAACAATAGTTGAATGCTCATAAACTTCAACATCACTATACCAACCAAAAAATCTTTCAGGTTTTTTATTAACTTGATAATATTTTAAACCATAAAAGTTAGCAGCAGCAACAAAAGTTTCCTTGTCACCTTCACCTGCACCACCTTGGGATAAGAGAGGATAATAACCGTAAGGACCATCAAAATTGTAATACAACGCCAAAATCAAAGTTCTAAAATGCTCTTTTTTATTAATTAACATTTCACCAGATTCGGTTGTCCAATCAGGAATTGTACCTGGACGATCATGAAACGTTGCAGCCACAGAAACGTCTTCATCTCTTCTATAATCAATGAATTTTGGATAAACAAAGAAATCATTTAAATGTCTCACTGGCGTTAAACCAATTTCTGTTCCTACGATTTCATAAAAATGAGGGGAAGTTGTTCTACGCCAGAAGTCAGGCCAAGTAATCATTTTATTATCATGGTAAAGTTTTGATCCAAATAATTTATCAGGATTTGTAACTGCAAATGTATCCGAATCTAATAAAAACGCATTCTCAAATGATGAAGCTAGTAATGCAAACGCTTTGTACTGATAACCTTTAATATCTAAATCCTTTATAGTATCAAGACCGAAAACTCTATACATTTCAACACATTTGGCATTTAATTTGGGTAAGATCCTGTCACAAAATTCATAGTCGTAATCATCAATATTTGGTAAAAACACCTCAACTGGTAAAGTCGATCCAACTTTTCTTAAGGTTTCAATTCCTAAAAGAGAATACCATGAATAAATACCACCACCAACAATGACATAACCATCACCTTCATAAAAATGAGGTATGATGTCTGGTATACCATTGACGACATTTTCATGTTTCAATTTCAAATCATCTATAAAGTTTTGGGGGAAATCGAAAAATGAATAAAGCTCATTTTCTGACAGTCTTGCATCCGATTCCTCATAAAACAAAACATTATCGATAACTGGCTTACCATTTTCCAGGTTCATACGACGTTTCAATGGGAAAGATAAATGATTGTGGTTGATTAATTTGAAAATATGTGAGAAGAAGTTTTGATATGTGATATCACCTTTAATAAAGTCATCAGTTTTGATTTTGGAAAATGACTCTTCATCGGGTATTGCAGAATTTGATAATGGAATTGATCTGTCTTCTTCAGTTTTATCCTTTTCAGCGGCTTCAAGGGTGGATTTATAATCTATTTGTTTAGGATCAGATTTAGTCTTTATATTTTTAATTTTCAATTTATTCAATTTTGGTTCTGGCATATTACCAGTTGAACCTAAATTAACAACACCCACATGATTTTTATCAAGGTATAAGTTTTTTAGCTCATCAGGATCGTTTAGCAAAGCTTCATATTGCAAATTAAAACGATTTTGATACTCATTTTCCATTTTTTCCGATTCTTGTTCGGCTTTTTCTGATTCTTTGGACATTTTACTGAAATAGTTTGACAGACTATCAATGTCAAACAATGCGCTAAAAAGTTCATTGGTCTTAGAATTTTGTGGCACAGACTGGTCAGCTCCATCTCTGATGCTTGTTTTAGAATTGTGGATTCCAGAAAAATAGTAAATAGCACCGGTAATGGAAACCAATACTGTAAACAACACGAAGATTTTGGCACGTCTCCTGTTGCTGAGCTTGAGAGACGCTGCCGGCCTCGAAGTTGCGCCCAAAATAGGTTTCTCTGCGCCTGAAGACATATTTGTGAATGCAGCAGCCGAATAAAGTGGTACAGAGCCGGTGGGACAACAGAAGCAGCAGAAACAGCACTGCAAAGCAAGCAAACAAGGTGCTGAACAGTTAAAGACGACGCAAACGCCAATTCGGGAACGCGCGAGGCGCCAAACGAGGAAAAAAATGGTGAAGTTGCTGTTTTCGATGTAGCTACGGTTGTTGTTGTTGCTGCTGTTGGGTCAGAGCTTTGGTCAGAGCTGGAGCTGAAGCTGGAGCTAGTATACAGAACAATTAACATGGCAGCGTCACAAATCTTTGGTACTTTCAAGTTTGTGCTCATATCTACGCTTGTGGTCTTTACCATTCTCAACATACTTTCCGTCAATGTCTTCAACACAACAGTCCACGATGCCAAGATCCTGAAAGCATTCAAAACAGCAGAAGAGATTCGTAACGGGGCGTCTGCTAAAGACACTGGATCAGATGTGGAGAACATCTTAATTAAAGACCATAACGGGAACGACTTGGTGAAGTCCAAACCGAAGGATATTTATTCAATGACAACGATTCTCGATAGACTGCTCTATAATTTCCCATACGTCGAAAATGACGAAGTTGAATCAAATATCTATCAGCTGTGGAAGACTTCCAAATTAGAAGAGCCTGATAAATTCCCCGAAGACTGTGAATATTTAGTTGATAGATGGAAAGACGCAAACACCGATCATGATTATAACCTTTTATCAATTGAAGAAGCCGAAGATTTAGTTGCAGATTTATTAAGGCCAACGGTTCCTGAGGTTATTGATGCATTAAGAGTATTACCAAATCCTAGACTCAAATTCGAATTTTTGAAATATTTATTGATATATTTGCATGGTGGTGTTTATGCAGATATCGATACAATCAATATCAAACCAATCAAATTTTGGTACAAGTTATCAATGGTTTCAACCAAACTATGGCTAGGTGTTGATTCGGATTATAACGAACCGAATTGGGCAGAACATTTTTCTCGTCGTCTGACGTTTTCAAATAACATTTTCCGTAGTAAAGCACATCACCCATTTTTGGCAAGATTAATTGCAAGAATTACCTTTATTATAAATACCCAAAAATCTTTGATTGAATCAATTGATTGGAATGCAGAATTTAAAAATGTTGACGCATCGGGAGCTCCTTTAATTCAGTTTACCGGTACCTCCATATTAACAGATACCGCTTTCGAATATATGAACCAGTTACAGAACTTTGCTTTCTTCACTTCTTTGCAAAATAAAAATTACGGTAAAGAAAACATGGTTTTATTAAAACCAACACATGGTCCCGAAGTTGACCCTGATCAAAGATTCTCATATAAAAAGTTTACTCTCTTGAGTAGTCCTGTTCAAGTCTATGACATGGCAATCTTACCAAAAGTCAGTTTCACTGGTTATGATACTGTTCAAAATGATTTCTACGATGATAATAATGAGTCCAGAGGTTATAAGAAGTTCTTTTACGGAAGAAGTAAAGATCTTACTGACTGGTCACCAAAGAAGTTACGTTTGGACTCTAACTAGTTACTTTTTTATAGAAGACGTTTGTACCTCATTTTTAATTTTACAAGCAGCCACATATTTGTCAAGTCATCAAAGGCATGTATACGTTCGATTTAACGTGGTTCAACTGTTTGTGCGACAAATGATTGAGTTCATGGGCCTGCTTCTCCCTATATTTATTTGCACGTGCTACTTGCTATCTTTTTTTTTTACGTCAAAATTTACATGATTCAAGACATGCTCCGTATCACTGAAATGATACCACCATCAATGTAAGGTCAATGCAGTCGTCGGGTATAACGGCAGATATATCCAAACATCTATCGTCCTTAAGGATGAATAGCAGCGGCCGGGTTTCAAGCTTGATCGGTCAAGATGTACCACCGCCTTTACCGTCTGGCGAGTCATCTTTAGAATCGTCTTCATCTTTTCCATCATCGGAATCACAGGAAATGGCAGAACAAGAGACCAAGGAACTATTTGATCCACTAGATCCAGATTCCTTTCCATCTGATTTAATATCCCCAGGATTAGATATGATCAGGGTTACACGTAGGAAAAGGATAAGGCGATCATTCAAACTAAATTTGCCGTCATTAACATTAACGTGGAACTCTAAAAAGAAATCGAAGGTAGAAATGGATAAGATACATAGTATTCGTGTTGGGAATGATGCTAGAAATTATAGAGAAGAGTTCAATGTATCGAGCGAGTTTAATAATTTGTGGATTACTGTAATTTACACATCATTTAAGGACTTAAATTCCTCCGCTTGTTTATGCAACGATCTGAAGGCATTGCATATGATTGCACCAACAAAGAGAAATTACGATATAATGGTCAATACTCTAACTGTACTGTCTAAATGGTCAAACGATCAAGAAAGTTTAATTAATTGTGCAAATGTCAACGAATTTTCCAAAATCAAATGGAACAACAAAGTTAAAAAATCAGATCGACAGTCATTGTCATTCGAAGATGTGATCAAACTAACCTCCGAACTACACATATATATGGATATATCATATTTACGCTCATATTTCGATCAATGTGATATCGCTGGGACAAACACATTAAATTTCCAGCAGTTTCAAAAATTTGTTTTCAAACTAAGGCATAGACCCGAATTTGATAGAATCTTTTGGGATCTGAATATTTTCAATGGTAAAATGAATGAATTACAGTTTAAAGACTTTTTGAAAAATGTTCAGCATGAAGATACATTTGATCCCACTTTGATTCATAGTTTGTTCGTTAGATTTTCATTTAACAAAAACGGAATATTTATGACTCCTTCGAACTTAGGTAACTTCTTAAACAGCTCTTACACAGCACCATTAATTAATGAAGAAGAATTTAATTCAGACTATTACTCTTATCCGCTGACAGATTACTTTATCTCATCCTCTCATAATACGTATTTACTAGGAAAGCAGTTTCATGGGCGGTCATCAATCGAAGGTTACATTCATGCATTAAGTAGAGGTTGTAGGTGTATTGAAATCGATGTATGGGACGCAAATTTACCAAACTCTAAAGAACAATATCCTATTGTAACCCACGGCCGTACATTGACTAACTCCATTGACTTTGAATTGGTTATTGATACCATTCGAAAGTATGCATTTATTGCAACTCCATACCCGTTAATAATATCTCTAGAAATAAAATGTTCTAAAGAATCACAGCTAAAATGTGTTTCAATTTTGAAAAACACCTTTGGTGATATGCTTTTGGTAAATCCAATAACCGAAAACAGCATTTTACCATCGCCAAAAAATCTGAAACACAGGATTCTACTGAAAGTTAAAAAATCGAAGCTAACTACGATAGTCGAAAAAAAAGGTCCTTACAGCACACATTCTTCCTTTTCCACATCTTCAACTCAAAGTGATGATCTATATGGAACATATAGTAGCTCGAATAGAAACGATACCAGTTCAACACTTGATGAAGACAAAGGTACAATAGTCACTAATAATACCTTGAAAAAAATTGTACCTAAGGCAACAAAAAAGACGTTAGTAACGCCTGAATTATCCACACTTGCACCTTATTTGGTTGGAATTAAATTTAGAAATTTTTCTTTACCGGAATCAAAAACCTTCAACCATGTCATATCATTTAGTGATCGTTCGTTGCTATCTTTGTTCAGCGATAAAACAAAGTTGATTTCTATACTCAAGCACAATAGAAGGGGAATGATGAGGGTTTATCCTTCCGTGGTAAGGTTCAGATCAGATAATTTTAATCCAATTAAATTTTGGGAAATTGGATGTCAACTGGTTGCCACTAACTGGCAAATTTGGGATTCTGGTGAAGAAATATGTGAATCTTTTTTTGCTAGTGTTGGCTCAGATATTGGATATAGCGGATATCGATTGAAACCTCGAACTTTGAGAAAGTTGGATGTTGAATCAAATACGCTGGACAAAGAGCAAATTAAAAAACATAACTTAAATACTCTCAACTTCAATGTTGAAAAATATTTCAACATTTCAATTATTTCGGGGCAGCAGTTGCCTAAACTTAAAGATTCAGGAAATACTGTTTTTAATGGATATAAATTATGGGTGGAAATTGAAGTATATAATGTCAAGCCTGTGCATGCGGAGATAGTACATTTTAGTCAGTCTAGCAGATCAAATACATTGGATGATGTACAAGAAATAACTGATTCAGAAGATCATGAAAAGTCGGAAAACGATGATAATCAAGAACAATTTACAATTGAAAGGAATTATGGCATCGTCAAATTATACCATGTTGATTTGGCAACGGCTAACCCACAATGCAATGTAAGGTTTAAAACAAGATTGGCCGAAAATTCAGATAATGCATTTAGTCCACGGTGGAATGCAACTTGTAAACTCAAGTATTTATCAAATAAGAGTGAGTTATCATTTATTCGTATTGTGGTTAAGGCTTTACGTACAAATAGGGCTAAAGCTGGAGTTATTGGGAAAGTAAGTAATGCAGTTGCAAAAAGTAGTAATAATGACTATGTCATTGGAAGTTGGTGCTGTAAAATAGGAGATTTGAAGGAAGGTTATAGACATATCAGATTAGGGGACAATCAGGGTGAAGAATTAATCTATTCCAGTTTATTTATTAAAGTTACGAAATGATATTTTATAATATAGAAATGTATATAATACAGTTATGGGGTTTTATAAATTTAGAAATAAGACATAATATCGTCTTCATCATATTTCTGTTGCTGTTTTTTCGATGTTGGTTCCTGGGTAAACTCCTTTGGTTTACCCGCTAATAGTTCTCTACGAATTTCCGATCCTATTTCACGATGGCCACGTTGTCTGATAACTTCCATCAAAAAATCCCTTTGATCATCAGTAATATCGTTTTTATACCTCTGAGCAAATGCAAGTAAAGCTTTATGCCAAACCAATGGTAATGGAGGTGCTTGCTGCAATTTTCTTTGTTGTGTAATATCGATATCAGTACCATCTAGTATATCGTCCATTTCATTATCAATCGTGAAGGATGCCTTGTTATCTGTTATTACACGAAATTTCATGAAATAAAAAACCAAGTCATCAATTGTTTGATATGGGAGTGCATATCTTTTTTCAATCAAAACTCTGATGAAAACAGTGGCGGCAGGAGAAAATTCTTGTTCTAATAACCACGATAATGCAACAGCTGCATGCTGAACAGGTATGGACGTTTTCTTCAAAACTGAAGCGGCAATCATGGCTTCCCGAACTGTACATTGGTCCTCAACTAATTGAAACAAAAAACCTTTGAAAAATGCCGCTGGTTTATACAATGATTTTTTTAATGCCCTGTAAATATGATAGTTAAGTGTATGATCGTCGCTATCTTCGATGTCTTGACGGAATCTTGGATATAAAACCAAGCTAACGAATTTTTCTGCCTTAGCAGCTGTTAGACTTGATACAAACAATCTTGTTGCTTCATAAACAGCATTTGGAGTCCACATATCTGGCGCAGTCACATACAATAAGTCTTCCCAATTTTTGATTGTTGGTAAAACTTTGAATAATTTTGGTAACTTACCGTGCTTCCAAGCTCTTAGTGATTCACCAACTTTTTGGTAGGCTTCAATAACTCTCGGTGGCAAATAAACTTTATCTGAATGTCTTTTATTAGTGTCGTAGTCACTATCACTTTCATTTTCTTCATCTTTTATATTATCAGACGAATTTGATGCCTGTGCTATTTTTTCCATGATCTTATCAGCCAAATTAATTGGTTCAAATGGTAGATTATTACCTTGTTTAGCTTTGAAGAAAGTTTCAAACATCGCTATTTCCGAAGGATTCAAATCGTCTTCATCAACAACTTCCAATTCGTATTCTGCTTCATCCTGCTCCCCTCCTTCGTCGTCTTCATCTTCTTCTTCTTTATCGGATTCATGTTGAATCAGTTGAAATCTTGGTTTTGTTGCAACTTCATTGAAATTTTCTTCATCATCAATCTCCTGTTGTTGCTCCTTGGCAAGCTTAAGCACACGACGAGACGTAGCAGCATCTAATGTAAACTCATCCTTACCGTCATCTGCATCATCGTTATCAATTGTAGAAGCTTGTTTGTACACTTTGGTTTTGAGTTGAGATGACTTTAATTTACCGCCAGTAGCAGCAATATCTCTGTAAAGAGGTATGTGTTTGGTCATATCCTTGCTCTCTTTCGTTGATATTTTCCCCATTATGTGCAGTTTTTGCTTGCTGGCTATTGATGTCTCGGGAGCAAATGAAATGCAAGTGAAATATAACCTTCTGGATCAGAGAATAGAAAAAAAAATTTTCAGGATACACCGCCCGACTTTTGATTTGGGGATTTGGCAAACATAGTGGACTAATTGTTTTGTGTAGAAAGCTTTGGCCAGGCATCTGCAGCTATTTGCAAAGTACTAAGAAGCAACACAGAACAATGGCTAAGCTGGTAAGAAAGAGAAAGTCAAATTCCTTGATTTCTGAAGGAAATGCCACTCCAGGTCCATCCAAAAGAGTCAAAAACGATTCAACTGCACAACATCACCATAGTTTCGAATCCATTCGTGCATCACGTTATAAAACTATAAATGAAAAGGCCGTCTTGAATAGTGAACCGTTAGATCTTTTTGTCTGGGGGTCTGGATCGATGTGTGAGCTAGGTCTTGGTCCAGCTGCTAACACTAAGGAAGTTAAAAGACCAAGGTTGAATCCATACTTAAAGAAAGATGAGGTGGGTGTTGTTGATTTTGCTGTTGGCGGTATGCATGTACTTGCGTTGGATAAATCAAACCACCTTTGGTCATGGGGTACCAATGATTCGGGTGTTTTGGGTAGAGATACTACCAGTCAAGGACAAGGTGAGAAGAATTTAAGAGATATTGATTTAATCAAAGAAGAAGACGACGAAGATGGTGATTTAAATGAAGCTGAATCAACTCCAGGAAAAGTTGAAGGGCTCCCGGAAAATGATAAAGTTGTTAAAATTGCAGCAAGTGATAATTTATCAGTTGTTTTATTAGAAAGTGGAGAAGTTTGGGCCTGGGGTACCTTTAGAAATAACGAAGGAATATTGGGATTTTCCAAGGATGCTAAAATTCAAAAAGTTCCAGTTAGAATAGAAGAATTGGAGAATATTTCATCAATAGTTGCAGGTAAGGATCATATTTTAGCACTAGATATCAAAGGTATTGTGTATGCGTGGGGTAACGGACAACAGTATCAACTTGGTCGTAAAATTTTAGAAAGGTCCATGATGTCATCATTAGAACCTAGATCATTTGGATTGAAGAAGGTTAAATATATCGGATCTGGAGAATTTCATAGTTTTGCAATTACTACTGACGGTAAAGTTTTATCATGGGGTTTGAATCAATACGGTCAATGTGGTGTGGATATGAATATTGAGGATGGCGCAGTTGTCACCAAACCAACCGAAATCAAATCCTTGAAAGATAAAGATATTGTCGCTATTACTGGTGGTGAGCATCACTCTATTGCAGTTTCATCAAGTGGTGAAGTTTACACATTTGGTAGATACGATATGAAGGAAATTGGTATTGAAAAGGATAAATTGCCAATCGATGATTGTATTGTTGATGCTCATGGTAATGTTCGTTGTTTGCCTGTTCCAACCAAATTGGTAACCTTGCCAAGTGTTAAGTCGGTTGCATGTGGATCACACCATTCATTGGCTTTAACTGACGATGGTTTTGTTTTTGCATGGGGGTTTGCGGATACTTATGCTGTTGGCTTGGGTAACTTAGACGATGATGTTGAAAAACCAACTAGAATTGACAATACTGCAACCAGAGAGCATAAGATTGAAGTTATAGGATGTGGCGGACAATTTAGTTTAAGTGCAGGTGTAAAGTTAGATGATGAAAAGGTTGAGGAAAGGTTAGACAAAATTGAAAAATTTGAAGAAGAATTGTAAATATAAAAAAAAAGTTTATAAAGTTGTATTATCATTTCTAACAAGCAAACCTTTATCGGTCATGAAATTTTTAACGTCACTGACTTTAAATTCTCCTCTGTGGAACATGCCTGCCCCTAAAGCTGCATCAGTTTTTGTGTTTTTGAAAACATCCACAAAATGTTGTGGATTTCCAGCACCTGATGATGCAATAACAGGTATAGATACAGCATTTTTAACCATGTTAATCAGTTCAAAATCATAACCGCTATTTGAGCCATCTTTATCAATACAATTGAGTAAGACTTCACCTGCACCTAATGCTTGACAAGCAATGGCCAATTCAATAGCGCCTAATTCATGAGTTTTACGACCACCTTGTGAAGTTACTTGATAATAACAGTATTCTTCACCATTTGGGCCTGGAATGGAAGCTTTGATTGTTGTGTATTGGCATTCATCGGGATTTTGGATATATTTTCTCTTTGGATCAACGGAAATGACAACAGCCTGTACACCATATGCTTGAGATATTGTTTCAATTGGCGAATTTCCCGAACCTTTGTTACCATTAGCATAATATTCTTCAGCTGCACGTACTGCATCCGAGCCAATTGAAACTTTATCAGCACCGGCGTTAAAATACATTGATGCGACTTTTAATGCTGAGTGTTTAGTTCCATCTGGATCAACTACGTCTTTAATACCACCGCCAACGGTTAATGGAACAAAGCATGTTTTTGCGGCCAACCTCAAAACTTCCAACATGGGTAAATCTTTAATGGGAGAATTTCTGAATGAAGTGATATTCAAAAAGGTCACTTCATCGGCACCTTGTTTATAGTATTTTTCTGCCATTTCTACTGGTTTACCCAAATTTCTAACGTTACCGGCATCTGATTTTTCACGAACATCATACTGGTCACCCTTGGTGACAACTAAATCACCCTGATCATTGGTGCGTACATCTAAACAAGCAACAATTCTTCTGGTTAAACCAGTTGGAGTTTTTTCAACGTTAGCATGCGAATCCAATGTTACATTGTCATATTTCTTATCCTTCAAAAACGATTGGATTACTCTAAGACCTGCTAAACCTGATTTTTCAGGGTGAAATTGGGTTGCAAAAATGTTATCCTTGGAAACGGAGGCAATGAAAGTTTCATCAAAATATGTACATAATGCAAAATCCCAGCCTTTTTCAACCAATTCATTAATCTGTTTTTCTGTACGAACCGCTGCATATGAATGGACAAAATAATACTTTTTATCTTCACTAATACCATATAATGAATTGTAATCGGAATTGTGAGTTTTCAAACTAACGGAATTCCAACCTATTTGGGGAACACTTTTATTGGTGGAGTTGAACTTGTTTAATTTCCCAGGAAGGATGGATAAACCTTTTATACCTGGACTTTCTTCACTACCTTCGAATAAAGTCTGCAATCCAACACATATACCCATAATTGGTCTTTTCGATTGAATGTATTGCTGTAGTGGCTGAATAAATGATCTTGCATGAAGTTCCTTGACGAAATGGCCGAAGTTACCAACACCTGGGAGAATCAGCCTTTCACAGGTACCTAACGCCGGATCTGTACCATGAGTGATAAATTCTACTTGGAAACCAAGTGAGGAGATGGCATTGGAAAGCGACTGGAGGTTTCCTGAGTTAACGTCAACGACGTGTACTGTTCCCTGGGACATTCTTGGTGTATTAAGGGATGGTGGGGAACGCTAGAAACTGGTTGAGGGCTGGAGTCAGGCGTAGATAATTCATAGATGCATGAAATTTTTTATATAGCTGTTTCCATTTATTACTGAGATTAGCGAAATGAGTCAGATCAAAGAAACCGAAGTTGCAGTATAAGTAATTACAAGAAGAATAATACTTTATTTACTATAGGAGGCTACATATTGTGATGTACAAACCTATTTCTTGAGAGCTCTTCTTGCCTTAACAGCGTCAGCAAGTTCTCTGAGCATTGTCTCTGTGGTCTTGAAGTTAACACATGCATCGGTAACACTAACACCGTATTTTAGTTGTGATAAATCAGCAGGGATTTTTTGATTACCTTCATTGATGTTGGATTCAATCATGACACCAATGATCTTATCTTCACCAAGAGAAACTTGTCTTGCGACTTCGGAACAAACCTTTGGTTGATTACGGTAATCTTTGTTTGAATTACCATGAGAACAGTCAACCATGATTACCTTTCCCTCTGGTAAACTTTCCTTTGCTTCTTTAACCGACTCAGCGTCATAGTTAGTACCCTTTTTACCACCACGTAAAACTACGAAACATGAATCGTTACCCTTGGTAGTTATAATTGCAGCCAGACCGCTTTTAGTAACACCCATAAAATGATGAGAATTTTCAGCTGCTTTGATTGCATCAACTGCAACACCTAAAGTACCATCAGTACCGTTTTTAAAACCTATTGGGAAAGATAAACCGGAAGCCAATTCTCTATGGAGTTGAGATTCGGTAGTTCTCGCACCAATGGCACCAAATGAAAGGCAATCACTTAAGTATTGAGGAGAAGTTGTGTCTAACATTTCAGAACCGATAGGTAAACCTTCATTTGTTAAATCAACAAACATCTTTCTTGCTAAACGTAAACCTTTGTTGATGTTGAAGGATCCATTTAAATCTGGATCATTAATTAAACCTTTCCAACCAACAGTTGTCCTTGGTTTTTCTAAATAAGCTCTCATAATGACGACCAATTCATTTGATAATTCGTCAGATAAAGGTTTAAGTAAATGGGCATATTCCATTGCAGTTTTTTCATCATGCAAAGAACATGGACCAACAACTACCATTAAACGATCATCGGTTTGTTTGACAATAGCGGTTGCGTCTTTACGACTTTTGATGACAGTTTTAAGAGAGTTTTTTGTTGCTGGGATTTCCTTAAGTAAAAGGTCAGGTGAAATAAGGGGTTCGTTGGCAAGGATACGCAAATCATCGTATTCTTCTTGAGCTGGAGCGGTAGAGTTTGTTCTTGATTCGGACATGGTTAGTTCGGCAAGAAGAAAGGAGAATGTCTGTGACAAGAAGAAAAAACTGGAAGAAGGCTATTGAAAGTTCTTCGAGAGTTTCAAGAGATGACGAATGAAAAGGTGAAGAGAGGAGTCACAACAGCTGCGAGGCTGAAAAAAGTCAAGAAAAAATAAAGAAGAAAAAAAAAAAATCGGAAAAACTCATCACGTGGTTCGTTTGGAATCCATGTTTTTCCGGTTCTGTGCATGTCGAATAGGCCTAAATACGGTACTTTAACCATGGAAGCTATTCTTTGCGTGTGTCGCCCGTTCACACATGGAATCGCAAAAGGTTGTGTATTCCAGTTTGTTCGGCAGGCTGCTCCTCCAGTCTTCCACCTCCGTTTCTGCATCTGCGTCTGCGTCTGCGCCTTTGTCCGCTGGATTATATCTTCGATCAAAGCCGCTAACGTATTTTTAGTTGCACTTGAAACTCTGGTTTTGAATATTTGACTTTTCTAGTGTTGCAAAGACTGCCTCTCTGAACGCAAAAGGAAGTTATTAAATTTGTTTTTGGGAAACACCCATCTCTCCTAGCAATTTTGTTAAGCGTTTGAGATTGGACGTTTTTTCTTTTGGCACCTTCACCTTCAGCAAACATAAGCCCATCAATCTTGGTAGCACGTTATGTAAAAGCTGCTCTTTTATCCTTGTCCACAGACGCATGTAAAATTAGTTCGTCCTCCGACATGGCTATGTGTTGTGGTTTGTTTTGTGGGGGGAAGGGGGGGGGGGAAAAACCAGAACAGAACAGTTAACTCGTTTCTAACACCCGGGGGCAGAAAGGGTAGGGCAGTAAGCCACATACACTAAATTGATTGTATTTTTGCCTAATAAGCAGAGGTTTGTCTGAAAAATAATATGGGAAAACCATGACAAGCTACAATTTCTTGCAGGGCTCAGCGATAAACTTTCATTTTTTCTTCGGCACTAGCGACATTTGTGGCAAACAAACATACGGTCGACGGCAACAAACAAAAACACGCCTTTGCCCAGTCATACAGCACTAGTTCCTGCTGATATTAATTTCTTCGTGACTATTGCTTTCGACTATGGCCGAATTGTTTGTTTCAAAGTCCGAATCATTATTATTTTTCGTTTTCACTCTGGTCTCACACAACCTCGGCTATACTGGCGGTTGAAGTAACATTGTTTTATTCTATTTTTTTTTTTGCAGATCTACGCTAGTTGAGAAGACTGGCGGTCCAGTCGCAAAAGCATGATGCAATTCCGAATTGTGTGTCAAGTTCCTAAACTTCGTTTTGCCCTTGCTGTTATAATAGAAGATCTGCATGTAATTGGTCGTTGTTGACGCGAAAATCTCTATTTGGCCGGCAACATGAAAAAAGCATCGGCCTGGTCATCGGGTGCGGGCGGACAAATATGTTTTACCAGGTTGATGCATTGGAGTGGAAGCTGCCGAGTTTGGGAAGAAAAGCAGGCATGACGTACCAGGATAAGAACGATGGTGCCAGAAGCCGGAGCGTGAGCACTGAATATGATATTGAGCTTGCACAGTGGGATTCTGGCGATGACGGGAATCTCGAGAATCAACGGGAGCATGCGGAGATAAGGGACCAAAGAGATTTTATAAGCAGAATGTGGGATGGACCTTTGAATCCCAGCGATGAATTTACAAGCTTTGATAATGAGTGGATGTATAAGATTGACAATATTCCGAGTCATTTTGGAAGAATGCAATCGATATATAAGATGGTTGTCTATGGCGCTTATTTTTTGAGTCTGTTGTGTACAAGTAAAATACTATTTGGTAAGATAATATTTGAGACACCGATGATTGATGATGAGCCGTTGTTGAAGCTTACATGTGGAGCAAGCAGAGATGTCTGGCTTGGCCCAAACGATGCCTGTGGCTTAAATGCTGAAGCCTGTATTTCCAGGTTTCGGAACCACGAAACGGTATATATCAAATGTCCTGCATTTTGCAATAGAGAGGGATTGGCATATGAAGTGATACGATTTGGGGATGAAGAGGTGCAATATGAACCGTATATTATCAAGTCGGGAGTTAAAAAGGACGGAAGGACAGTGTATCGTGGGGATACATTCCCATGTATTGCAGCATACGAGGAAGGACTGATAAGCACGTTATTTGGAGGGTCTATTTATTTGGAATTGAGTGATTCTTTCCCATTTACAGAAGAAAAAGACACACAAGGAACGGGGTACTATTTCGATAGCGACTTTCCTGCTAGTTTCACCATTGGTAAGCTAGGGGGTAAAACATTAAAGAACGGGTATGATTTTAAAATATGGAGCGTTTTCATTGGGGTGGTTTATTGTGTTGTGATTGGGATGATAGGAGATGGTTTTGCGTTTTTCATTACATGTCTGGTGATAGTTTACAGTTATGTTGGGCTTTGTGTTGATCCGGCGGTCATTGACGATGGATTGGAATTGATGAGTGTATGTATTGGGAGGGCGGTTCCCATGGGGTTTGTTGTTGTGGTTGTGTGGATGGTGGTAAGCAAGTACACGTTTGAAGAACAAGGAGGTGATGATGATGGCAGATATAGGTGCGGGTTTGTTGCACGGATGATGTTTATTGTGGGGTGCTGGATCACCGGTGCGGACAATCTGACGTTTGAGAAGTTGCCAATTGATCGGCTATTGTTGAGTGATGTGATGAAGGAGGGTGGTGGAGGTATAGTTGCGTTTGCGTTTGTGATTGCCGTGATTGTCGGGTGTTGCGGTGTTCAGGGGGTGATGATATGGCGCAGCGGATGGTTCAAAAAGGCGTTTGTCGGGTATGGGATGGTATTGGTGGTGCTTTTAGTTGCGGGAATGGATGTTGGAGGGATTTTGAAGGTTGGCGAGGAAGGACAGACGCTGGTTTTGCGCGTACACCACTGGGTGATTGGACTGGTGCTTGTGTTTGGGTGCAAGACACGGTGGAGAGGCACGTATCTGCTGCAGGGGCTGTGTTTGGGGTTGGCGATAAACGGGGTGGGGCGATGGGGGTTTGCCAGTGTGCTAGAGGCGGCAGGCAGTGTGAGCCGGGACGTGGATGGTAATTTGGGGGATGCCAGGCCGGCCGTGGCGATAGTGGACGGGGTGGTATTTGCGGCTGCTGCTGATAAGGGAGCAGATGCTGCAGAAGCTGCAGATGCTGCTGTTGCGCCAGATAAGGGCGCAATAATACCGCCCTCGGCTGTGCTGGAAAACGACGTGCTCGTGTGCAGCGGTGGCGGTGCAGCTGGCGACGGCCGTGGCGGTGCGAATGGCGCGCCGTGCGCAGTGGTGGCGGTGCCGGGACGGTACTACCGGGTGGCGGTGGCGGTGGCGGTGCCGGGGGCCAACGGTGGGCGGGGATGGAGTGCGGCAATGCGGTATTTGCAGGCGCGGGGGGCGCGATAAGGGGCGTGTGGTATTTGCGCAGCGCAGATGGTGCAGGGGTGGGTGGCCAGCGGTGACGGTGGAAAGAATTTTCTTATCTGACGAACGTGTGGGCATGTACAAATACCGTGAGATTTCTGCTTCTTCGGTGGTGCATTCTCCGGTAGTCTGGTTCTGCTGTACTCTGTTTCTGCTGCTCTGCTGCCATCCCAGTCGCCATGGAAAAACAAGACTACACCATCCACGAAGCTTCCTCCAAACTTCCCGAACCTCGCAGCAGCTTCATGGCCTCAGATCCCAAGTCAGACAAAATGCTCCTCGACTCGGCAGAGATCGAAGTCAACGAAACAGAGTCATCTGGATCGGACGGGTTCAGCAGGTCTTGCAACAAAACCGGCATTCTCTCCCGTCTCTCCCGTTGGTTCTCTTTCCTGGAAATCGACGGCACGCAGGGCTTCTCGGTCCAGCAGCTGTTCCTCATCAACTACGACTTGCGTCCTATCGAAGAGGCACGTAGAAAGTGGGGGTGGTATCATTTTGTGTTTTTCTGGATTGCAGATTCTTTCAACGTCAATACGTGGCAGATTGCCGCAACCGGTGTCCAGGCAGGTTTGTCCTGGTGGGTGGTTTGGATTACCGTCTGGATAGGTTATTTCCTCTGTGGTTGTTTTGTGACAGCCTCGGCCAGAGTCGGTAATGCGTACCATATTTCTTTTCCTGTTTCGTGCCGTTCTTCTTTCGGTATCTGGGGTTCTCTATGGCCCGTTATCAATAGAGTCGTCATGGCATGTATTTGGTTCGGTGTTCAATCGACTATCGGTGGTAACTGTGTCGAGTTGATGTTGCGTGCAATTTTCGGCAACAATCTAGAAACGAAAATTCACAACACCCTAAACGGCAACATCACTTCTTTCAAAATGCTGAGTTTTTTCCTATTTTGGTTGTTCCAGCTACCTTTCATTTATTTGCCTCCCCATATTGTTCGCCATTTGTTCACAGTCAAAGCAGCAGTCTGCCCAATTGCCGGTATTGCTTTCTTGGTTTGGACTTTGGTCAAAGCAGATGGTGGAGGTCCCGTCATCCGTCAAGGTTCTTCGATTTCAGGTTCCGAATTCGGTTGGGCTTTTGTCAATTCCGTCATGAATTCTTTGGCCAATTTCGCCACTCTAATTGTCAATGCTCCGGATTTCTCACGTTTTGCCAATAAGCCAAAAGCCGCCATCTGGTCTCAATTCATTTCTTTGCCTGTCTGCTTCTCAATCACCTGTCTTATCGGTATTTTGGTATCTTCCGCTTCAACCATTTTATACCATGAAACCTACTGGAATCCTTTGGATGTCCTATCAAGATTTTTGGATGGTTATTCAAGAGGTGATCGTGGTGGAGTTTTCTTAATTTCTCTGGGTTTTGCAATTGCCCAAGTCGGTACTAATATCTCTGCCAATTCCTTGAGTGCAGGTACCGATATGACTGCTCTACTACCAAAATATCTAAATATCCGTCGTGGTGGTTTCATTTGTGCCGCAATAGGTTACGCTATCTGTCCTTGGAATTTAATGTCTTCTTCTTCGATGTTTACAACTTACTTGAGTGCTTATTCTGTCTTTCTTTCTTCAATTGCCGGTGTCGTGTTTTGTGACTACTACATCATCAAAAAAGGTTATTTGAGATTGGAAGAATTATACATTGCAAGTAAATCTTCAGCCTATTTCTACTCAAATGGTGTCAATTGGAGAGCCTATGTTGCATATCTTTCAGGTATTTTACCAAACATCGTAGGTTTTGTCGGTGCAACTAAAACTCATCCTGTTCCTATTGGTGCAACTTATGTTTACTACTTTTCGTTCTTCACCGGTTATGCAGCAAGTAGTTCAGTTTTACTTATTTTAACTATTTTGTTCCCTATCAATGGTCTTCCTGAAAATTGCAAACTCTTTGAAAGAAAGTTCTTTGAGGAATGGCAAGAAGTTGAGGATTTCGATATGCTCTTTACTCAGGCGGAAGGTGGAGTGATTGATTCCAAAAAGGTTGACGATAATGATAGTATAGAGGATGAATTTGCGATTGGAAAGGTATAAACTTCCTGTTTTCCTCTTTTTTTTTCCCATAATCAACAGTTTTATATATACATACACCATTTTATACGTTATATATATATATATATATATATATATTTCTTCTCTAGCATTTTTAATACTTTTATTCGTAATACTCACTGTCTTAACAGTCTAACCTAATTGTATGCTAGCACAAAACGTGCTCTAACTAAGTCAGCCAAAGAGCCATATTGCTGGACCCACGCTTATTTCGTACCTCGTACTTTGTGCTGCCAGAATACGGGTTCAACAGCAGGCCCACTACAACTTGCCATTATGTGTATGTTAAAAAAAACTACAATACTACCCACCTATTCACACAGCAACCATAAACGTACGTTCCAGACGGCCCGATGGCATACTGGAGGAAGAGCAGTAGCAGCGGCATAGTCAAACATATATATACATGTTGTACTAATAACCATTACATAATAGTGATGAAATCGCCCTCGGCTGTTAACTTACACACGCTGAGCACTCAAATTTTTTCACTTTCTGGACGTCTTTTCTTTTCTTTCTGGCTTCTCAACAACAATTCGTCCACAGCTACAAACTATGCCACCAAAGAAGCAACAGGAGGAAAAAAAGATCCTATTAGGTCGTCCAGGTAATAACTTGAAATCCGGTATTGTCGGTTTAGCCAACGTCGGTAAATCGACCTTCTTCCAAGCTATTACAAGATGTCCATTGGGTAACCCTGCAAACTATCCATTTGCCACCATTGAACCTGAAGAAGCAAGAGTCATTGTGCCTTCCCCAAGATTAGATACCTTGATGGAAATGTACAGTAGACCAAAGAGAGTCCCTGCTTATATCACCATTTACGATATCGCAGGTTTAACTAGAGGTGCTTCGAAGGGTGAAGGTTTGGGTAATGAATTTTTGGCAAACATTAGATCCGTTGATGCCATTTATCAGGTTGTTAGATGTTTTGATGATGCTGAAATCATCCATATCGAAGGTGATGTCAACCCTGTTAGAGATTTAGAAATTATTAGTACCGAATTAAGATTAAAGGATATTGAATTTGCTGAAAAACATTTAGAATCAATTGAAAAAATTACTAAAAGAGGTGGTCAAAGTTTGGAAGTTAAACAAAAGAAAGAAGAAGCCATTACTGTTCAAAAAATTATCGATTTATTACAAGATGGTCAACGTGTTGCAAATCATACCTGGAGTGCAAAGGAAGTTGAAATTATCAATTCCATGTTTTTATTGACTGCTAAACCTTCAATTTACCTAATTAACTTATCAGAAAAAGATTTCTTACGTAAAAAGAACAAATGGTTATTAAAGATCAAAGAATGGGTTGATACTTATTCTCCTGGTGATACAATTATTCCATTATCAGTTTCATATGAAGAAAGACTATCACATATGGAAACAGATGAAGAAAGAGAGGAAGAAGAAAAAAAAATTGGTGCTCCTTCCGTTTTACCAAAATTAATTACGCTGATGAGAACAAAATTAAACTTAATTTCTTTCTTCACAGCCGGTGAAAAAACAGAAGTTAGAGAATGGACAATTAGACAGGGTACCAAAGCACCACAGGCTGCCGGTGTCATTCACACTGATTTGATGAAAACTTTCATCTTGGCCAATGTTATGAAATTCGATGATTTGGTAGAATGCGGTGGAGAATCTCAATGTAAAGCAGCAGGTAAATTGATGCAAAAAGGTAAAGACTATGTAGTCGAGGACGGTGATGTTATCTACTTTAGAGCGGGTGCCGGTAAAAACTAGGGATTACCTATTTATATATGTATATTCATTTAACTATCTTTCTATCTACATAGACACATCATAATACATTAATCTCTTGTTACTTTCTGTGAAATCTAAAAATTTTCAGGTTTCTTCTCTACTCGCTCATCTTCACCATAAGGGGTTTGCTTTTGTAATTATTATTATACATTTTGTTAACTGACATTGATGTGTTTGCCCTTGGGTGTTCACCTCAACATCCACCACTCAAACATGCTTGCACTATATCGCAGACAATCCAAATCGGTTCTTTTGGGCTGCAGGTCATTTTCTGCTTCCGCTTTCCATTCCAACCAACAGAAGCCGGGACAGAATGAACAACCTGACCAAAAACCTGTCGATGAAGAACCAACAAAGAGAGTTTATTCTCGTCGTCCATTATCCAGTATTCCTATTGGATCCGAAGCCTATTCCTCACAAAAAATGGCAAGAAAACCCATCGAATACTTATCTTGGAAATCATTTATTATCTTCTTAACAGTTGGTGCAGGTTTAACCTACTTTTTCCGTTCAGAAAAGGAAAAACTAAAACTACGCAAAGAAGCTGAATCAAACAGAGGTGTTGGAAAACCACTAATTGGTGGACCTTTTAATTTGATAACTGAAAACGGTGAAACATTCACAGAAAAAAATCTACTTGGAAAATTCAGCATAGTTTATTTCGGTTTCACACATTGTCCTGATATTTGCCCTGATGAGTTGGATAAACTTGGAATAATGTTGGATGATTTAAAGAAAAAAGGCGTAGAAATTCAACCAATTTTCATCACCTGTGATCCTGCTAGGGATACACCTGAAGTTTTGAAGGAATATTTAAGTGAGTTCCATCCAACTATCATTGGTTTAACCGGTGATTATGATGAGGTCAAAAAATGTTGTAGAAATTACAGAGTTTATTTTAGTACACCAAGAGGTTTGAAACCGGGACAAGATTATCTTGTTGACCACTCAATTTTCTTCTATTTGATGGATCCAGAAGGTCAGTTTATTGATGTCTTGGGTAGAAACTACGATGCAGAGGGCGCCGTGCAAAAGATTGTCAAAGATGTCAACGCATACGAACCACCTGAGGTTCGTGAACGTAAGAAGGAGGGAATGTTCGGGTGGTTGTATAAATAAACTAGCGTATTTTAGTCTGTACATAAAAGAAATTTACTTCAATCTATTTCTATCACCCAAAAACGAGCTTGTTTTTCTATTTTCATTTTGGTGTACTTTTCCAAATGGTCTTTTTTTTTCTTGCATCCGTTCCTGATTTTTTGATCTTCTTGTGTCAACAGTTGCTTAAACATCAGCAATGGTACGTAGTGTATTGAATATTGTTCTCCACTTGCATGAAAAAAAAAATACTGACTCTCTTTTTTCTCCTCATAGGTTTTGTTCAAACGAAAACAAATTGCATTTGTTCCGCCCCCATTATTGCCGCTGGATGCAACACCATCGACGCCCGTGTGGGTTATTCCTGAAACTGGTGAATGGTTTTTGAATTATGAAGATTATCTCAATAGAATGTCATTTTACAACGTGAAAAAATTTGTTTGTGAAACGAGTGGTAATTCAAACTTTACGTTCTTTGAAGCTTTGAAAGTTGAACATAATGAATTGTTTTCAATGCAGGCAAACTTCCCCGATCCGGTTAAGGAGCCAATATTACGATACGTTTCATTTTCCGTAGTTCCTAGGATTGATCAGTTGGTTGACCAGGTTTACACAAAATTTAAAGATGATTTTTTTCCAGGTGATAAAGTTATTGTTAAATATACCGGTGGTTATAGAGCACATGGGATAGTCAAAGAAAAGGTTGTTTTTAATTCAAGGTATGATTCCGAAGGAAATCCACTTGGTTCTTTAATTTCCTATAGAATTTGTTTGCAAGCAGATCAAAACGAAATTGACATTGAGGATCCAAATTTAATATCCCGTGAAAGAAACAGATTTACTAAAGCCTATGTCAAAACTTTTTTGAAAATGAGTTTGATAAGATCAAACAGATTGGGTGCCCCATGGGTTTTACGTGATGAGATTGCTAAAAAATACAAAATATCATTAGATTGGCCAAAAGAATTGAATAATTTTAAGTATTTTAATAATGTAAACAACGTTGATGATGATTTTGATGGTAATGAATTAAAAGAATTGAGAACCAAGACTACTGTGAAAGACCAGAACCCGTTACATTCACTATCTGCTAATACAGAATTATCATCGTCGTCTGTTCCCCAATCATCCAATGATATAAACGATTTGATCGTTGCTAATAAAATACAGATGGGTATATTCAATCAGAATGAAAATTCAGTTGATTATGGTATGAGATCGACACGTGGTTTTTCACACTCGGTTTTCGAAAATTTAAAAGAAACGCCACCAGGTTATGAAGACTTATATGAGAAATGGTGTGAAAATTGGTATCATATTCTCAAACGTACGACTGCTTATTTTGAAGATTTGAAATCTGTGGATAGGGCAAGAGACAAAGTTATCAAACTGTTCAACTTTACAGGTGTTACAATTACTGATACCTTCGATCCAAATAATATTCACTTTATTGTAACTCAAAGGCCATTTCTATCAAAGGAAGTTTATTCTGCAGATGATCCATTCCATTATGTTCAGCTTAAAAGAATTAAAGTTTGGCATTATGAAAAATGCCAGAGGTTTTTTAAAAGTATCAAAATATCAAATAGAAGAATTGACCAAATTGCCAAACAAAATGCAATTCAGAAAGGTATTGACGTTATTGACGCATTGAACATCCAGGGTGATGAGTTAGATACTGAAAATGAGCATGATATTGATGGTGATATTTCCATAAACGATGCACCTCATACAAAACCTGGCACCTTTGTTAGTATTGCACCTGCTCCTGTTCAGAAGAAGGGTAAGGTTAAAAAGAAGCAAGATTTTGAAATTGAGGACAAAGCAAAAGAAAATAAAATTGATGCCAACGAAGATTCTAGCGTACAAAAAGATAACACACAAGAAAAAAAATCACACAAACCTGTAATTGTCGATGATTTATTATTGCCTATTCTATGTAATTCAGCAAATAAACCAACTTGGAAAACACTATCAGGATCAGAAGATCTACATTTGAATGACGATGAAAGTTCGGTTACAATCTCAATTCTAATCGAAGTGTGGATATTTATCAATATGTTTCATGATGCCTTTGTACTCGATACTTTTACATTTGATGATTTCATTTATGCCTTACAATGGAAGGATGTTGAAAAGCCCTGTCCTTTATTATTAGAGATTTTTTGTTCTTTGTTATCTTGTATTATAAGTAATACTGGGGAATTGTTAATTACTTTGAATGTGGATATTCAATCTGAGATTGAGGAAAAGGAGAACGATAAAAGAGAGAAGAAACGCGTGAAAGAAAAAGAAAGAGCGAATAGAAGTGAAGACAAAGTTAAGGAAGTTATTAAAGTTGAAGCTGAGGATAAAAAACTAGAATCTAATGGTGCCTCTGGTAAAGCTAAACTTGAAAAGATCAAGAAAGAAGATGATGATGATGAGACGAAGCAGAAGGATGGTAATGAAGAGGGAGAAGAGGAAAAGGGGGAAGAAGAGGAAGAAGAAATCAACCACAATGCATACTCAATTCTTGATTATAATAAAGTATCATGGCGTGAACGTCTTCAGAAAAGAGATTTCAAGGATGGTCATTGGTTAATCGTTTTACTTGGAGTTTTCTCAATCAGTGAATTTATACCTGAATACAAGAACGAAATAACAAAAATTTATGAAATTTTAGCTCCACTAACAGATGAAAATTTAACGCCTCAGGTATTAATGAAGAATTTCTACAAAAACTTGAGTCCTGTTAGAAGAATTTCAGTATTATCAATTTTAACAGGATTGTTATTAAACAGTCAAGTCATACGCTCACATACCGATCATGTAGTTGAAACAGCTGCATCATTACGTCGTGAAAGATTTGAATTACAGAAAGAACTGAAAATTAAAATTGAAAATGCACATATTGCAAACAAAGATGTTTTGGACACATTAAGGGGTATTGATGTTCGTGAAATCAAACAAAGAATCGAGGATGATGAGTTAAAGCATTTAAACACCAAAGAGGAGAGGGAGCAATTTCTTGAAATGAAGAATAAAGGTGGTAGACCAGTTCAAAATACATTACCGCCTGAACCTAGTTCTTTAGAGAAGGCAGTTGCCGCTGGACATCCTGAATTTCTAAAAGTGTTGAGCGTTAGAACAGAAAAAGTTGACGAAATCGAGAGCATGAAAAAACGTAGGTTGGAAATTGAGAGGACATTGGTTGAATTGAATTGTCAACGAGTCAGATATTTAGGTAGAGATAAAGTTTGGAATAGATATTGGTGGTTCGAAAGAAACGGTCTTCCAAATCTTGGAGGAAATAAAGCTGATGATGATGACGATGATGATAATGATGATGATGAGAACGAAAATCAATACAATGCAGATTACAATGAAGACGAGGAAGGTGATGCATTGAGTAAAAAGCATAATAATAATGATAATGACGGTGATGGCGATGATAGTGATAGTGAATATGATTCAGAGACGTATCTAATGGGTAGAATTTGGATTCAAGGCCCGAGTGCTGTCGATTTACAACATTTAAGGGGTGGGAACGGTATGGGTATGAAAAGGAAGATGGTTGAAGAGGGTGATAGTTTACTTAGTAGCGAACGTGATTGGGTTTACATTGACGAGGTGAAGGATTATGATAAGCTGGTAAATTGGTTAAATGAAAAGGGACTTAGAGAAAGGGCATTAAAGAAGGAATTAAATGATTGCAAAGATCGGGTTATTTCAAGTTTTAAAGCACGTAAGAAGTTCCTCAAGGGTGATAGTTCGGAACACAAACTCATTCAATATATCAAAGATTTAGAGAACGGTGTTGAATATAGTGAAAAACTCGAAACCGTTGAAGCTGTGCAAAAAAGCGATAAAAATGATGCTATTGTTCTTGATGATTCTCCTTTTGATGATGCTGGAGATAGTGCTGAAGATTTAAAAACTGAGGAAGATGATAAGAATGAAGTAGACCAGGAAAGTGGGGAAGATGCTGAGCCCGTTGTGCGTACAAGATCAACCAGAAGCTCCAAACGGCTTACGGTTGAAACACCATCAGGCTATAATACTCGTAATAAAAGACGACATCTTGAATCAGAGGAAGTTTATAATAAGGAAATGGGTAGTAGCAGGGTTTACACTGAACCCATGGAAGAGAAAAATGATGATGAAAATGATAGAATCAAACGTATGGTCAATTCTTTGATGTTACCTCACAAAATGGACACCCTTGAGCTCAGAAAGAAGCTTTTGGAATACTCACGTAAGAGGCTTGCTGAACAAGAGGTCGAACAGCGTGAGCAGAAGATGATTCTGTGGGTAAATAGTGCTGCTATTGAAAAACAGGGCTACAGTCATTACGAAGGTCCGAAAATCGTTCACACCCGTGGTGGACGTGGCGGCAAGTCAGGACAGAATGGAAGGGCCAAGTTGAAGGCCAAGCGTGGTCGTCGTTGAACACTGTTACATTAGTGTGAAACCATGTATAAAGTGTATACTTAGTTGTTTGCTGTATGAATACGATAAAAATTTTGGAAACTCCGACGAGCAGCCACCTTGATACTGCAATATGTGGCAACGATTTGAAAATTAAGGCATTTTCAACCGGTATGTAGCTGTTAATACTGAGGAATTAACCGAAAATAGTAAAATGTGTCAAACTCAAAAAAAGGAGCTGATTGAGAAAATGAATTTACATTCAACTTATGAATGGCTGGATGAATGTGATTGCGCCATCTCATTCATGAGTCGCCCAATCCGAATTGCAGAATACTCCAAAAACTAAAAGCCCAATCAACGCATTTTTACTACCCTTCAATTCGACAGAAACTTAAACTGAGATTTTCTAGTGATTTTGTTTTTCTGAATAAGTACACCGATTATAATCCGAAGATCCAGGTGGATCTTTTGACAAATATAACGTTGAATTCATCGTCTGAAATTCATGTTCGATTAAGTTAATGCATGAGTATTATTGTTTTATTTGAGGAATAAATCAGACAAGTTAAAATTGTGAAACAGATTTTTTAACGATTTTTACAGAATCCAAAACACAACTGGAATGTTTGTATCAAAAGTTGCTAACTAAACATGGTAAGTGGACTGTATATGATATCATTGTGGTGTCCGGATGTAAAGGATAAAGCACGTGATTGGGTTACAATCCAGATCACGTGTCTGTTTTTTTCGAATTGGATAGCTTAATAGCATCAAGTTGTGAAAGGAGTAACAGGTGAAGATGTTTTATTGGCAAAAACAGTATGTCTATAGTTTCTGCAGTAATGTTGAGCAGAGTCGCAAGAAAATCACAAGCTGTTGTTAAATTCAAAGGTTTCAGCTTTGGTGGCGTGGTTCGTTATGCCTCCACGCAAGGTGCAGTCACTGATAAAACTACCGCCACTACAACAAAAACAACTTCAACCGCAGGTCCAGCTCCATCTCCTCAAGATTTAGCTAAGGGTTCACATCTGCCCCGCATAAATAACCCAGAATTACCGAACAAAGATATTAGTATCAAAAACAAACTTGAAAAACCAGCTTACGAAAAGGAAGGTTTTAAAGTTCCAGAGTGGAAAAAAGCGTTCGGTGAAACTTTTGTTTCCTTGTTTCATATTGACATGGATAACGTTCGTGCTGGCACTATTGGTGGTTCCAAATATTACTACATGTGTAAAGATCAATCACTTCAATTCACAGATGAACCACTAAGTGAAACTGCAAAATTTTGGTATGAAACCTTAGGTCTTCCAAGAACCTTTGCAATGTGGTTTCAAATAACTACTTTACATGTTTGGTTATTATTCACTCGGATGCGTGCAATGCCTTTCAAAGTTGGTAAAAATTACCAGCAAAAGCTAGTTGATAAATTATTCAAAGATATCGAAATCCGATTAAGTGAAGAAATGAACGTTTTGAGTGGTCAAATCAGAGATACTTATATGAAAGATTTTCATTCCCAAATGTTGGGTATGATTTTTTCATTTGATGAAGCATTGGCACAAAAAAGTGATGACGTTTTAGCTGCCGCTGTTTGGAGAAACATTTTTAATGGTGATAAAAATGTCGATATTGTTAAACTAGAGGCCGTGGTAAGATACACTAGAATGCAGCTTTACGTTCTCGACAAAATTTCTGATCGTGCATTTGGTTTTGGTGATTATGCATTTGTTGGTCCTACTGAAACGGTCGATTTATTAAGTCCTGAAGATATTGCACAATTACAAAAATTGACTAAAATGAAATACGAACCAGAACATGGTAAAACCTTACCTTCACAAAAATCTAACCTTTCGTTAGACGAATGATTGAAAAATACGTAAATACTATGCTACCCTAGGTTTTTTTTTGATTTACTTGTATATATATAAAATGTACTTTCACTTTAACTAGCATTAGTTTTCTCAGATCCTCGTAATTTGAAAAGACCATACAAAACGAGACCATGTTTTTCTCTTTTCACAAACTTTTTTATTTTTTAATCCTCTAAACTCCTTCTGTCCACACCGTCCCGTACAGCCAACACAATGAAATTGACGCCAGCAATTCTTGAAGAAGCGTTTTCGTTTATATCTCCAACAGGATCTCGTACGCTTTCACTGCGAAATCTGGACTTAACATCCTTAGATGCCATTCATCTCCTTGAATTTTCGGATATACATTCCACGATAGATATCTCTAAGAATAACCTATCATATCTCCCTGATTTTCCACAGTTATTATGTGTACATTCACTGATATTGGCAAACAATCATATTAGAAGCATCACAGGGTTATCTAAACTGATTAACATTGAAGTACTTTCTATCACATATAATGAAATTCTTCATTTAGTTGACCTAGAGGCACTTAGGCCGTTAAAATCATTAAGGGCCCTATACCTTATTGGCAACCCAGTCACCAAAAATAAAGATTACAGACTTTGGTGCATCTGGAGGATTCCAACTTTGCAAGTGTTGGATTTCCAAAGAGTTAAAGACGAAGAAAGAAAGCAAGCTGCATCAATTTTTGATAAAAATGCTCCAAAAGTGAATGCGATAATATCAGTTAAATCAACTGAACCAATATTATCACCTCTAAAAAGTGAAAAAATGGGAGCTCCAGCTGTTGTAGCTTTGTCCGATGAAGAAAGAAAGCGTTTGGAGAATGAACTAGAAAAAGCGGAATCATTAGAAGAATTACAACGCTTAGAGGAAATACTAACACGTGGGTATTTATAGAATATCATTTAGTTACTCTGTATATTAAAAACATGTTATAGTAAACGATTAGATAAGATTATTAACACAAACTAATAAATACAAAATAATGAATACAAAATAAACGTAAATATATTAACGAACACAGATGTAAAAATGGTGAGGTAGATAAAGAAGCTAATAACAACAGGTTAATCAGCAGCCATAAATGGAGGAATCATACTTTTTGGTGTTAACCAGATCTAAATTTGGAACATCAAACTCATTGTCTGGGTCGGAGATGTTTGTATAGCAAATATGACAAAGTTCACCTTTAACCTCATCTTCAGAGTTTGCATTTGGATGCCACAATAAACTTGATGATCTCGAACATTTACCACATTGATGTGATGGGCTTATCGTTGCTTCAACAGGTTCATTCTCTTGCATAGTAGATTTCAAAACCAGTTGTACAAATTCATGGTTCATTTCATCATATGCCTTTCTACGTAACCTACCTCCACGGATATCTGTAATGCTTTTTCTCTCATCAGACGAATATAATTCCAGTAATGTCTTTCGTTTCCCTCTATCTTTGAAGCTTCTACCCATCTCGCATAAACTATAGATAGGCGGGGTGTCCGAATAGCCTAGAACGATGTGTTTATCACAATATATGACAGGTTGCAACTTACCAACCGCCCCAGTACTTTCAATTTCAACAACATCCCCATCATCAATATCAAAAACTTGCAGTAATTTAAAGCCTGCTTTCCAGCCAAAATCAAGTCCACAAGTCACATGTGCTTTAGTAGAACAAAATTCACATTTAACAATTGCACCACCTGTACTTAAACATACGGTACATGAATTGAAAACATTCTGAATCCCTGTGACACTGCTACCATATATTGGTTGTAATCTATTTGACCCGTATTTGACATCTTTGCATAAAAGTGAACAGGTAACGTGACACCACCTGCCTTCAACTGTACGTTTTAAAGCATCAGGAATTGAAATTGGATCCCCTTTAATTGCACAGTCCATATTAGACTCGCGAGAATTACAAAGCAAGCAAACATACTGAGTTGAAACCAACGGATGCAAATCATTTGAACACGGATCACAATGCCAGTTGTATGAAGCTCCATCTTTTTCCATATTTGAATGTAGTGTAATACCGTAACATGGCGCATGAACATTTAATCCACAATTTGAACAAATAAGCATTTTACGAACATCTCCCAATTCACGACAGACACAGCATGATCTTTTATTAGCCTCATATAATGGCTGAAATGTCCTGTTAGATCTACCTTTGGATTTCCTACTTGTCTGGTATTGTTTCCAAAGCATATGCAATTCTTTACTTGATGGTCTCATTTGGTAGATTGGTGCAATATAAAAATCATCTGATAATAAAGGGTTGAAAACATCGAATTTACTTGTGTATCTTGCTAGCATATCTTTTGTAATTGCATCATTATAGTCAATGAGCGGTGTCAGCATTTTGACCTTAAAAGATGGTGATAAATCAACAATTTCATTGTTTCTCATAGCACCAGATAAAAATCCTGATGATAATGTACTACTATCTCTTCCAGTGCCTCTACTACTAGATGGTGCTGATGATCCAACTGATAATCGTGATGGCACCAATGGAGAACTTGCTGTAGACGATAGTGGTAATTTTGCAACTGACAATGATGGGGCAGATCCAGGTGGAGTTTTTGGTAAAAGATTTGGCTGACTTTGAAATTGTGCATCGGAACTTGAAAGATTATAATCCATTTCAGTACTTCCACGTTCATACATCTGAAAAACAAATTTATTTTTTGGGCTTTCTAATGGTGCTGATGTAGCACTCTGATTTGCTCCAGGTGCAGGTAACTGTATTGGCGGAGTTTCAAATACTCCACTACCCGGTACTGATGTTTTTGAAAGGAATAATCTTCTACGAATGTACTTCTTACCGGAATTTGAATCCTGTTCGAGATCTCTTGTACTTGGGCGACTTGAAGTGGTTGCTGTAGAAGTTGCTGAAGATAAAGGAGCCGATGTATCCTCTATTCTACTATCTTGGGAATGGAATATTGAACGACCAGTATTTGTAGCCATTGCACTACTTAGTGATAAAATCTCCTTTTCCAAAGATTCAATTTGTTCTCTCAACTTCATGTCCAGAAATGCATTGAACAGATTGCTTTTCGCATTCTCTTCAAACTGCATTTGTGCAGAACTCAATTCTTCTTTCAATTTCGTTAGTTTAACTTCTGGTGAGGGCATGTTACTATTGTTCACAAACGAGTTATTTTTCTTTGTAGAATATTTCATTGCCCCCTTCGGGCCTTCATTGACGACTGACCCATAAACAAATTTCAAACCCTTGTCGTTATTTGGCTGTCTTTTCTTATAAGCTCTTTTTTTAGGTTTCGTAACCGTTTTATCGGCAACGGTCTCAAAATCATTACCAATATCTTCACTGTTTCCCGTCCCTTCCAACGCTCTATTAACTTCTCCTGAACTCACCTCTTTGATGTTTCTCTTGTAAGGCCTTTTAGACGGTACTGGACTATCCTTCTTTTCTTTCTTGGTCTTTATTTTAGTATCGGGTGAATATGTGACCGGTATGACTGTAGTTTTGGATGATATATACGGTTTTTTTGTAATCCTCTTTTTAGATTTATCAATACCAAAACTCGTATAATCAAGATCATTATCGATCGTTTTGAATTCCTTCAACCCCTCAGAAACTTTCCTTGGGCGTGTTTTATAGTTATCTCTGGCATTCACTACCAATTCAGCTTCATAAACTAATGCAAATTCTGTTTTTTTTTTATAAATGTAAGGACTTTTCTTTTCCTGATTTTTGATTAATTCTATTGGATTCTCCCATTTGGTAGCATACTTCCTCCATAGCTTAGCACATCTGTAGCATAAACCATCACATAAATTGGTTTCTGCATCAGTTGCGGCACCTGGAGCTCTGAACCATTCTGGACTATGGCTGGTTTCGCAGTACATACATTTGAACTTGACTTGAGATCTACTTATCTTACCACTTGAGTATGCGCCATCGTCTTCAGGATTATCAAGATCGACCCCAACACTCTTCGTACTCTTTAACCTGTTTTTAGCCCTACCTGAAAAATTATCCCAAATTTCATGACCTGATTTAGTTTTCTTCCATAGATAATAAAACCTAACAACCATGGCAGAAGGTTGGGAGCCGACGTCTTTAAAAACGGGATATAATTCACTTCCATGCATACGCACAGAATCCTCAAATCTCTTGACCTCATCCTCTGTAAAGGTCGGTTCTTTCAAAGACTCACGAGTCAATTTTTGCACTTCTTCCACACAATCTTCGGGTTTATACATATGCTTCATCAAAATTAATAAAATAGCATCAATAAAATTTGGGGTTGAAACAGTTGTTAATTTCAATCTTTTGGCAACGGCAGCAGAATCTTTAATGTACTTTTCAATCATTGCGCTTGCTTCCTTTTCAGGTAAGATTGATTCATCAGGCATTTTCCATAATAGTTCACTGGTATCATCGCCGCCTCGTTCAATATAACCTTTGGGCTTGGGTTGTAACCAACCAGGAAAATTTTTAGGTTTCATGTTCTTATATTCATCAGGAACTGGAAACTTTTTGTTCTCTAGTTCATCCTCCTCTAATAGTATTGGAGTTGACGATTTTTTACTTCGATTGTAATATTTTTTGAGACGTTTATTGTTATTGTTGTTTGAAACAGAAGATGGGTCATTTGGGTCGTAATATTCAACTTTATGATTGTACCAATCGGTCAAGCTTGTACATTGATATTTAGCACCTAATCTTGAAGCGGCACGCGCATATGGACGATCTTGTAAATCTAACGCATCTTCAAATTTAGCATGAACTCCAAGATATCTATATGGCCATTCCTCAATCTCTCTTCTCTTTTTAAGCGAAACATTTTTATCCTCTTCAAGAAACTTTTTAGCGAGTTGTTCATATCGTAAAGAGTTAGAGTTTGCTTCGTGGTTTTCTGAGAAAGATTCATTTGTTTCAAGAGACGCTTCCTCGCCTGTTTTATTTACTGAAGCCAAGCGATGTTCAGCTTTCATTATTTGAGAAGGCTGCGCACTCTCCAACATTTTGCCTCTACTTTTTGCTAACTTATCTTCTAACTCTTTATTACATGCTGCGCAGTACCATGCAAAACCACGTTTTGGTTTGGTTAGAATTGGAGGCTCTAAACATAACAAATGATATGATTTATCACAACCAGAACAAGAAATTGAATCAGAACTAGAACACCATTGTAGACATTTCTCGCAATTTTTTGGAGAGCTTAACAACTCATCAGCTTTTCCAACTTCAACAAAAATGTAGGCAAATCTTTTGTTTAGAGCTTTATAGTAATTTGGAGGTAAGTGGACTAATTGTACGGTTGGAATCATATCGTACATTTTAATCATGTATCTATCATATAATTTATCAAAATAAAAGCAATTGGGTTCTTGTTTGTAAAAAGTTAAATCTTCAATCTCGGACTTGTGTTTGACGGTCGCAAAACCTCTGAAACTCGTCAATGGACAATTATCACGATGAAGCGAAGCATAAATCAGTCTTGTATCAGTTGCACGTCTATTCAAATCTCTCGGGCGATAAAACCAACAAACACTGAACATGTAATTGCTTGCCTTTTTACTGGTTGAGGTTTTATCCTTTTTTGTAAATCCCAAAACGTATGCAATATAGAATGGCTCTGTTGGTGGCTCACATATCATATATATACAATCGCCTTTTTTTATAGTTTGACCGTTTTTAAGTGTCAACGTTGTTTCAGCTGCATCAACTTTTGCCCCTCTTGGATCAAGTAACTCGTTAAATTCTGATTCTGCCGTAATTGGGGGTTGATAATTGATTGGTACAACATCATCAACATCAAAGTATGTGGCATTTTTGGACAATGAAGTAGTAGGCGGAGGAGATGCTGAATCGGATGATGACTTTCCACGGCGTCTCCAATTACCACGTTTTGATGCCGATGGATCTTTATCAGCTTTCGTGACTGATGGTATATCCATTTCCGTTTTTTCTTTATAATTCACCGTTTTTGTGGCTCTCCTTTTGGGTCTTTCAGTTGAAGGATCATTTTCAGATTTGATTCCAGTAGAAGAAAAGTCAGTTTTATCTTCTATGTTATTTTCACTTATATTTTCATTATTTTCATCAGACTCTTCTCCGTTATCGGGGTTTTCAATGGCAGCGTTCATAATCTCATCATCCATATCAATATCACTGTCTTCATTAGTATGATTTGCGTTCTCTTCTTGTGTAATTATTTTATTTTTTACTGGAGTCTCTGTAATTTCTGTTGAAATCATTTTATCTTCTGTTGCAGTCAAATTATCCCGTGTTGGATTTTTTCTGTCTTCTGACGTAGGCACTTTGTTTTTTATTAGTGTCGATTTATCTCCTGGTGTAGTCATGATTTGTTCATATATCTCTACTTTGACCTGTTGCTCCGGTATTGGTCCAATGTTTGGAACAGAATTTTCAGACATGTCAGAAAAGAAAAAAATTCTGTTATATGTAGTATGAGCTTTAATCCAATGGGAAGTTCCTTTTCTTAAACTCCAAACCAACAGGGCAAAAGAAACACTGTAAGGAGGTACGAAATTGTGCACCAGAAAAAAAGCAAACTCTGCAATATATGGAGACAACAAATTAAAGCTGGCGACAATTTCACTGCGAGCACATCAAAGCGTATTCATGTTTCCATACAATTTTCCCCATTGGCCCTAACGTGCCTAAAGTATCCAAACAGGAAACAAAGAATCATTCATGGCTGACAGAAGCGTACCCAGTATTCCAGGCACACGATGTCTACCTGAGGTGGAATCTTATCTTAAACAGCAAGTGGCTACAATTTTGCGTACAAGGGTAAACCAATTTCCCGGATCTCAACCAGTCTCATTCACAAGGGAACACCTGCATAATAACTTGATCAAAAGAGATTACTTGGTTTGCGAAAAAAGTGATGGTTTAAGAGTATTACTTTTTGTTCTTGTCAATCCAGATACTAATGAAGAGGGTACTTTTTTGATTTCAAGGGAGAATGAATATTATCATATACCAGATTTCCACTTTCCTAGAAATGCCAAAGATTTTGATACAAGTCACAACGGTACGATTGTCGACGGAGAACTAGTGTATTCTACCAATCCAATTACGAAACTGAAGGAAGTTCGATACTTGATCTTTGATTGTCTTGCCATGGACATGAATAGTGTCATGCATAAGAATTTATGGAAAAGATTGTATCATGCACAGCACGAATTTCACAAGCCATATCTTGAATTACGTAGAAAATTTCCAGATGCATGTAGGGAATGGCCATTCAAATTGGATTTTAAGAATATGACACAACCATTTAAAATTCATAAAATTTTTAGTGAGATGAAAAACTTAACTTATGTCTCTGATGGTTTGATTCTTACATGCTGTGATTCGCCGTATATATCGGGAACAGATCCAACTTTGCTTAAATGGAAGCCAGCTGAAGAAAATACGATTGATTTTAAAATTGGTTTAGAATTCCCTAAATTTATTGATAATGACTTACCAAAACATGATCCTAATAGAGAATACACAAACTACGACGTCAAACCAGCTTTTAAGCTGTACGTTTGGAAAGGTGGTGATGATCCAAATAGGCATGATACTGTTGAAGATAATATCAAAAGAAATAGTGGTGAATATAAGAACTCATTTCATAATTATGATGCGTGGAATGAATTAGTGGTTTCAGATGAACAATGGGAGGAATTGAAAAAAAGTGGTGAATCATTTAACGGACGTATTGGTGAATGCAGGCAACGGACGGATGGTACTTGGGAATTATTGAGATTTAGAGATGACAAATCAAATGGTAATCATATCAGTGTTGTTTTGAAAATTTTAAAATCCATTGAGGATTCAGTTACAAAGGATGAATTGATTGAAATGGAATCACAAATGAGGGCTAACTGGATAGAACGTGACCGGATTAAACAAAAGGCGCAACAGCAGCAGCAGAATTTTGTTAACAGCAAAACTTTGCAACAGCAGCAGCACCAATTATCTAAAACTATCGTTCCAGAAAAAAGAAAGTTAGAAAATGATCATCTCGAAGTTCAAGAAAAGCATAAGAGGTTAGAGACCAAAAATGAAGAATTTAACTCTAATCCAGTTATGGGCGATGATGATGATGAATTTTATGAGTCGGATGGTTTTGAAGAGGCACCATCACTTCCGAATTAAAAAATGAACAACGGTAATCGATGTATGTAAAACAAAAAAACTCTAAACAAGAATGTTTGTATATTAAATCTAGAATAAAAGTTTTTATATTATATTTACAAGGCAGTGTATAAAAGGGTAAAAATAGATAAATGTGAATTATAAATTCTTTTTCATATCAAGCATAAGATAGAACACAAGAATCCATGATTAATTTTGGATTACCATTACCACTTAGTAAGTATTTTTGATTTGCAATTCTTTCAATGACGGAACTTTCATTGCCTGATACGTACTGATTATCTAAATCGTATTCATTATGTATTAAATTGAATTTGAATAAATGATCAACCAATGATTTACATTCATCCAAATTAAACTTGGAAAGATTGAAGTTTTGTAAACCATTATTTTGTGATAATCTAGTTGCAAGCTTAAAATCGAAATTTTTCAGTTTTGCATATGCGAAGTCATCCATTGATTTTTTACCAGACAACACGTCTAAGGTACCATTACTTTGTAATCTATGGTTACCATGAGTTGCAATCATTATTGCACCATTTTTGAAGGTTTTCTCACCAGATATAAATTGTAATAATGCATCAGCAACTGTAAATTCTTGAAAGTAAATTCTTTTGTTTTCAGTATTTCTGTATTTAGTGATACCATGTTGGATGAAAGCTGAGAAATTATCAATTGTTAGATAAACAGGCAATTTATCTTGTTTTGATAATTGGTCAAGTATAGTGGTGAAAGCAAAAGTTGTATTTGATTCGTTTGAGGAAGCTTTTAAAATGTAATTAACAAAATCTAGTAGGGTACCACTAATTTTTCCATTATTAGATTTCTTATATGAGTTAGTGATTGGTATAATTTCGTTTGATAAAGGTATTTTATCTAATACATCAGCATTCAAGTTTTTGAACTTTTTCAAAAATGTGTGAGTATACATTGGTTGATCGTACTTTTTGGTTTCGGGGTTAACTCTGAAATCATTTGAACCATCAACCAATAAATCAGCGTTTGAAATTGGGATCAGAATTGCAGTATTGTTGTTCTTTGATAATGCAAACGCTTGGAAATGTGCCAAAATTGTTGATTTCCCGGTACCTGAAGAACCATTAACTAAGTACCTATTATTCAAAGTCGAAGAATTTTTGGAAATAATTTCTAACAAAGCTAAATCTTCGGCTGAACGGAATAAAGTTAAGGGTTGAGAATATAATTCATTATATTGGTCTGGTTTAAAGGATCCGGCCACATGTAGTTTTTTAATTGCTTCTACTGGATATTTAACAAAAGTATTTTTAATTAAATCTTTATCTTCAGAATTAATTGTTGGTAATTCGTTTATTAAAACTTCATCAAACTTAAGTGCTGTTTTTTTGTAATTTTTAGTCAATATAGTATCTTTAAAAGATTTATCGTTACCTGAACCTTTTCTGTTTTTCGATTTATCGTAAGAAGATTTCTTGTTGAATGACTTTCTAGTTACTGCAGCTGCCAAGGAAGGAGAGCTTGTTGAAAAAGTACGACATTGATTGATGTATCTTAGCGATAACATTTTTCAGTAATGTTGCGTGAGAAACTTTCTTGAATTTGTGATTGAAGTTAACATTGACACTGAAATTTCGATCCATGTCCAGTTGAGCGTTTCAGTACGACTGTAAAAAGGAGCACTTATTGACCCGCACAAAACAATGACAGGTTTTGTATGGTGTACGGAGTTGTGTGTGTCGATCGACCTTTTTTTTTTTCGGAATTGGCTCAACTCAATTTTTGCAGCGATTTTTTTGAATTGCCCCGGTGGCTAATTCTAGAACCCTCAGAGATTATACTCTGTTACGATAAAAAAATGGCAGGAACTAGTATTGTCAAAGTCGCACCACTTTGAAAACTGCTCGTGTGAGCATCGCAGAGCAGAGCAGAACATTGAGCAGAACGTTAAATTATTATTAGATTCTTATTAAATTAACATAAAAGTATTATAAAGATATTAAAAGAGTATAAAGAGAAAGATTAAAAATATGAAGGTTAATTGAATATTAGAATACTTGAGTATTGAAAACTGAATAAATTTGTAATTGGACAATAAACAATCGTAGAATAACACAGTAAAAGAAAACTTGTTTAGCTTGAATTTGAACACTAGTTGAAAATCTTTTTGAAGAAGTTACCAACTTTTTTGAATGGGTTGGAAGATGAAGCTTTTTCGGTTTCTAACTTCTTAGTGACCTTAGCATCGGTTTCTTTGATATCTTTTTCAACTGCAGCAGCATCATTCTTGATGTTTTGTTCTAAAGCTTCAGCGTCTTTTTTAGCACCCTCTTCAAACTTCTTAGAGGCAGAAGTAACTGGTTCAATGACATCAGCATTGAATTTATTTTGGGTTGAGTGTTCAACAGCAGGTGCTGGAGCGGTTGCGGTTTCAGTAGCCATTATTGATTTGTTTACTATTAGAGAAGGAAGTAAAGAAGGTGTAGAAGAAAAAAGTAGAAGTGAACAAAAGAAAAATAAAGGGATTGCAAAAGCCCAAAGAAATCAGGGTAAGCACATAGGGGGTACAAAAAATTAAGGGTAACGCGATGGGAACAGTGAGTATTTAAATAAAAATTTGTCATGCAACGGAAACTCACCGTTGACCGAAATCTGAATATTAAGGAGGAGGAGGTCTATTTGATGACTAGATGCTTCTGCCGCAATAAAAATAAAACCCTCCCTGTAAAAAAAAAAAGAAAAAAAGGCAAATACACTATTGAAACGCGGCTTTACAACAAACGAGATGGTTGCTACGCGGAAAAGTGGGATTCTGAGATTTCGCCACAAAGACATTGTCTCTGCTGTTAGCCTGACGACATGCTCAGTGTGCTTTCAAACGTGGTGGGTGTGGATCTGCTGCCGGCTGGTTTTCCTTCCCATGCTCTCCTCATCTCTAGTACGTTGCTCCCAATGAAATAGGCCTGATTCTTCACTAACCACAGTACACTGCAGTAACGCCGTCCATACCTAAGCCACGAAGGGGTACAAGGCTGATACTGAGCAGAAGGAATTGCGGTTTTGCCGAAAGTAGCCAGTCCGTCCCGTCGACTGTTAATCAAGCCACTTTCGCGTGAGCTTTCCACTCGATGATCCGTCGTGCTGTGGCTGCGAAAACGAAAGAGGGCTCAAATTTTCTTTTTTTGGTACCCGTTTTCCTGCTCAAAGCCGCACGCAGCTTTTTACTCCTTTTCGGCAATGCAATGCGGCAATTCTTTCTGTTTCAGTTTTAGGCGCTTGTGCATTTGCACATTTGCGCAGCACGATCGACGCGACGACCGGCGCGTCGATGGCTTGGACACCGGAAGGTTTGCGGTACCCGGGCGACGCCAAAAATAAAATAAAAAGAAATAAAAAAAGGAAAAAGGAAAAAAATGAATTGCCCAGTTTCTGCTCCAATTCATTTCTATTTCCAATTAATCACACTCTCTTCACTTTCTTACTTTCGTTCCCATTCATCCTACTGTAATCCTTAAATTTTTTTATTTCGTACTCCATTCCCTCTTTATCTTTCCCATTTTATCTTTCCCCGTTTTCTTCCCACCTCCTCTCATTTCCTGATTTGTGAGTTGATTATCCTGTTAAATCTTCTCTCATTTACTTGACTCAGTACTGCCTTCTTTTATCCCTCTGTTTCTTTATTTCATCTCCCCCTTTTCCCCCTTCCAAATTTCATCATATCCAATATAATTCGTTGACTCACTACAAGAAAATGGATCCAAATCAAGTTAATGTCGACTTAAGAGTCGGTAGAAAATACCGGTTGAGTAAAAAAATTGGTTCTGGTTCTTTTGGTGATATTTATTTAGGTACAAATATAATATCAGGTGAAGAAGTTGCAATCAAATTAGAAAGTATTAGAGCAAAACACCCTCAATTGGAATATGAAGCCAAAGTGTATAAAGCTTTATGCGGTGGAGTCGGTATACCTTTTATTAGATGGTATGGTACTGAATGTGATTTTAACGCAATGGTCATTGATTTATTAGGCCCTTCTTTGGAAGATTTATTCGGTTATTGCAATAGAAAATTCTCTTTAAAAACTGTTTTGTTGTTAGCGGATCAACTGCTTTGTCGTATTGAATTCATTCATGCAAGAAGTTTCATTCACAGAGATATTAAACCTGACAATTTTTTAATGGGTGCAGGTAAAAAAGGTTCTCAAGTTAATGTTATAGATTTTGGTTTGGCTAAAAAATTCAGAGATCCAAGAACTCATTTACATATACCTTATAGAGAAAATAAAAACTTAACCGGTACTGCAAGATATGCTTCAATCAATACTCACCTGGGAATCGAACAATCAAGAAGAGATGATTTAGAAAGTTTGGGTTATGTCCTAATTTACTTTTGTAGAGGTACTTTACCTTGGCAAGGTTTAAAAGCGGCAACCAAAAGACAAAAATATGACCGTATATTGGAAAGAAAACTGGCTATTCCAACTGAAGTACTTGCCAAAGGTTTACCAATCGAATTCACTCACTATCTTAATTACGTCAGGTCTTTGAGATTTGATGATAAGCCTGATTACATATACTTAAGAAGGATGTTTAGAGATCTATTTTTAAGAGAAAAATATGTTTATGATTATATCTTTGATTGGACAATCTATAAGTTTACCGTTCAAAATCAACAACAACAACAACAGCAGCAGCAGCAGCAACAACAACAACAACAACAACAACAACAACAACAACAACATAAAATTGTTGAAGATAAAAACAAGTCAGCACCTCAACAAATCCAACAAATTACAAACAATTCCAATGATATTAAACCTCTTCTGCAACAACAACAAAACCAAGTTGTCCATGTTCCAGATATTGAAGCAAATGATCAACTGAAACAAACTTACAGAATTCAGCAATCACAAAATCAGAACCAAAGTAGCTATTATCAACCACAAAAAAGTCAAAATCAAACCCCACAGCTTCAGCAACCTAAAATTCAATCACATATAAACCAAAATCCTCAAAATAATGTTAATAATAATAATCCAGCTTGGTTATAGCTCTAGATAGTTTGCGGCCGCAAATTCAAAGATACATAAGGTCAAGGGCATCTATAATTCATTGAAGTATCTTTGTAAATTGATTATTATTTAATTACTCGCTATCGAAATTTGTCCTAATCAAGTTTTCCTCCGAACTCAAAAAAACTGGATCGATGACCATCTAAGATCAATTTCTAAATCTATAGCTGAAAACACAGGTTCAGGTATAATTTTATTTTCTTTTATTTTTATTCATTTTTCAATTAAACTATCTATACTTCTTTATAGTTGTGGTTTAAAATTAAGCAAAACATCTTTTTAATTCCAGTGCGCGACAATGGCGTATCTGAGACCTTCAAATTGTCGATTTTTTTCCGCATTGAAATCTATCTTTAGATATGAATATTAGTTTAGTAATTAACAACAGATCTGTGATAATGAAGGATATATTTTTTGGATGCACAAAGCAAATAGCAAGGTATGCATACCTACGTCGTGATGCTGAACATATGGGCAAGTTAAAAAATTTGATCAATCAATCTAAGTTGATTGTGTTTAACAGCAAAACAAGAAGTCGTCGTGTAGAAGTACTAATGCAATCGGACAAAGAACTAACAGAGCTTGCATTTTTGGATGTTTCTAAATACTTACCATTGAAGGATATATTGATAAAATGGCTATCCTTTAACGCTAGCATTGAAAACTACGTCGCTGCGAAGGATGTGATTGAATGGACAGATTACGATGATGAGTTAAAAAAAGTTTCTATTTTTTGGCTCGGCAAAGACGAAACCAATTCGCAAACCGATACCTCAGTCTATGCAATCGATATCAGTAAGTCCAATAAGCTCTGTGATTTTGTCGATCACGAAGTTATCAATGAGTCAGAAAATTTCAGATTTTCAGAGGGTAGGGATGATATCATGTCCCTGAACAATGAAAGCGCAACCTCTTACGCGTATGCGAAAATGTATGTTGACTTTCTTAGTAAAAACAATTATTGTCCCTCATGTGGTGGACATATTGTTCCTGTTAATCTTGGTTCAAGGTTATATTGCCTAAATGATTCCCCGTTCAAAAATGAAGAAATTTCAAAATGTGAGGTCAATTCTAGACCTAATAACTTACAGTACCCACGTACAGATCCGGTAGTTATTATTGCATTATATGATGAAAAGGGTAGAATTCTGTTAGGTAATAATAATAAAAGACGTCCGGCAATTGTTGAAACTGTAACTGATGCTGATACTGGTAAACAGGTGCAATGGTCCAAAAAATTTTATTCCTGTTTTGCTGGATTTATGGAGCCAGGTGAAACCATTGAGTATGCATGTATGCGTGAGGTCTACGAAGAGACGGGTTTGAAAGTGGCTCATAATGATATACGGATAATCGAAAGTCAACCATGGCCTTACCCTGCTAACCTTATGGTCGGATGTGTTGGTGTTTTGCGTAATAAGGAGGCAATCGATTCTAACATTAACGTCCATTTGGATGATGAATTGGACCATGTGCAATGGTTTGACTCCGAAATTGTCGGGAAAGTTCTTACAAAGGAGTGCAAGGGTATTGTTGAAAAAACTGATGAATACGTGCATGAATTTTACTGTCCTCCAGTAGAGAGTGTTGCTGGTAGACTATTGAAACACGCAATACATGAATGTGTCAATATCAAAAACGCCAATAAAAACAGCAGTCATAAACAGACATCGGTTTTGTAGGTTAACTAGATAAGAATGCAATTTTCATAATTCAGGCGAAATATGAGACACGAATGTGTTCTTAAATTTATTAACGAATGCCAGAAAAATCATGATTAGGTTTTCGTTTCTACCAGAAAAGCCGGAATTGTAAGCCTAGATATATTTTTTGCAACATTGTTTCGCAAAGCCTAGTGTGTAAGTTTGTAATTACCCAATTAATACCTTTCTTGTGCAAGTAAACGGTTTTCGGTAAATTCAGTCCCAAGTAAACACATTTGATGTGCTGTGGGACACTTTCCGAGAGTTACAGTGAAGGTTGGGGTGAAATAACATTTCAGTGCTGTATAAAAGCCTACAAACAATTTTTGCATGGACACTAACACTGTATAGTGAATGCATGGCTCCCCCTATTATTTAAACAAGAAATACACATTTCAACAAAACTAAAATTATTTGCAATAAAAAGCAAAAGAATCGTTAGAGTGAAATGTTTTAGCATTAGGGACGGCTCAACCAAATCTTCAGATTCAGTCTTAACATGAAGTCTGACGACTTACTCTGTTAAGCACTTATAAATCCGAAAACATCAAGAACATTTATTGCCGTTTGTGGCTCCCTGGTTTGATTAAGAAGTTGATCATTCTCAAAAAAGTTTTGCTTTCTTACAAATTTTACAAAATACTAGTAAGCCTCTGTCAAAACCACAAAATTTTATGCTATGTGATACCCAAATTTTTGTGTAAGAACTATTAGCATAGCCTTTGTTTTAAAAATTTTTTCTCATTGAATCAATGAAGCTTTCTATGTGAAACGCTCATTTTCATCTTTCACGCTTATCATATTATTATCAACAAGATTGTTTTTGTATATTTTTAGTCTAACTGAGCATCTATTTTACAAGGTATCGTGTAACATCGAATGGTCGGATGGTCTAGTTGGTTATGGCATATGCTTAACACGCATAACGTCCCCAGTTCGATCCTGGGTTCGATCATTTGAACAATTATTTTTTAATCTTTTTTCAAGCTAAAGATGGTAAAAAGTAAACAAAAAAAAAGACGGGGTCAGCGCGTCGGTTCGGTGCTTATTGTGATCTACTTCCAGTAATAGTGGTCAGATCCGAGGTTGCCAGGACAGCCGGGTCTTTATTCAAAGCAGTTCTTTGTTTGCAAATTTCTGCTTTGAAACACGTTGTAATTGTTCTTTATTATGCTCAAAAAATGGACGATCGATAATATCTGAAGTTTTAGCGTTACTGTTAATGCTTAATAGCTGGCTGACTGTTCGTATTATTTTATATTAATTAATCCTATATTTGTAGTTTCAGAACCAAATCAAGTGTTTGAACAATCTATTTTTGCACCGATTCTTTCTGGTCATACCATTTCCAGTACAGCAGAACAAAGAAAACCGGTAGAACCGTTATTTGGTCACTCTTTTTTTACAGTTCAACTATTTCATTCGTTTATAATTGCTCCAACTCAGTTAAGCAAAAAGATAAAAAGATAACTTCATAAATTCATCAGTACTACTATTAATACCATGCTTATATCAAAATTATTTAACATAGTACTGATTTCAGCAGATTTGTCATATGCATTTAATTCTATTCATCCATCTTATGTGAATGAAAATGATTCTTACTATGTATCACTAGTTCAGTCAATGCCAAAAAAATTTGAAAAAAGTAAAAAACAAGTTGCCTTACAGGCACCATCCAATAGTTCTTCGGAAGTAACCCAAGCTTCTATATATTCATCATCTTCCACAACTGTGAGTATTGAAACTGAAACAATGACAGCCGGTATGTCATATTTGTACAGTAATAATAAGGATGAAGCATACCATGTCAATATTACAATGAATGCAATAGATTACCCTGTATTGATTGACACTGGATCTCCCTATTTATGGTTATACTCATCTAATTGTACAGATAAATCTTGTTCCGGTAAGGAACTATTAGATACTGATCAAGCAATCTTAGCCAATGGTTCATTTGAATTAAGTTACAATTCCGGTATTGCGTCAGGTCCAATTTATAAAAATGAGATTATCATTGCAGGTTTCAAAACTGAAAATTTTGAGTTTGGAGTTGCTGACAAAGTTCCTGATTTGTTTGAAGACTATAGTTTTTCAGGTGTTTTAGGTTTACCGGCTGACAATACTTCAATAACTGGACTAATGAACGCAGTTTCCTTTTTATCAGAAAATGGTGATATTAGTTCATCGAAATTTACAATTTGTATGGGGGAATATGAAAGTGATTCGAACAATTCTGGTTTACTGTTTTTGGGTTCAACTAAAGATGCTTTACACAATGGTCAGATTTACACATCGGCAATTATTCAAGAAGCTGTCAGTCATTGGGAATTTCAAATTGATAGCGTTTATGTTAATGAATATCAAATTACTTTCAACCCAATTCAAATTAACGGACAAAATACATCCATTTCAAGAATTGGTTTACTAGATAGCGGAACGACATCAATTGTTTTATCCACAAATGATGCTGAAACTTTTCATTCCTTCTTTGAAAATTCAATCACTGATGGTGAAAACTATGCAATTCTATGTAACTCTACCTTGGATTTCAATTTTGAAATTTCTGGTAAAAATTGGACTTTGACACCTGATATGTATATTGGTGCTGGATATCCAACCGATGGTGAGTTGAATGGCTATTGTGTTAGTAATATTCAAGGCATTGATTCAACAGAAGATGGTGCTTGGATATTAGGTATTTTGTTCATGACGAACAAGTATGTTGAATTTGATTATGAAAACCAATGGATTGGATTAGCTGAAAGAAATAACAACATAAAGTTTGTCAACCCAACAAGTGCATCAGAAACTACTACGCTGGCAACATCGATAGCTGGCGACGCCAGTAGTTTAATTACAAGTATCACCAGCAGCTCATCGGGTGCTTCTGCTATAACGCAGAGCGTGAGTCAACATAATAATGCACACAACATTAGACCAACTGGACCTTGCTATTGGTCGCTATCATTATTGTCTGCGTTATTCTACATTGCATTTTAGTCAATTTCCACCGTTTCTTTTCGTTTTAGTATATACCTTTTTCATTTTTATTCTTGTTCTACAGATACCCATATTGTACTGCATAAAAAAATATATCATAACAATTCAATTCTTGGTAGTAATAGTATTATCGCTTGATTTTTTTGTACTTATTTATACGCTGTATAAGTTAATAAATTACTCTCTATAAACTTTTTTTTTAATTTATTTGTTAAGTGCCTTTTTTGACACGTGTGTATGCTATCAATTGATAACAAAGGGTCTGTCTACATAAAGTTTAATTTGTTTTACCAAACCTTCTTTTCCTTCTTTCAAGCCTTGAAATCTCAACAAGATCATCTTCACTTGGTTCAAAGATATGCCAAACAGTGTAATGCGGTAGTCCACCAACACGCATACCCATTGCTTTAGTTAGCTTACCAAAAGCTTCAGTTTCCGCATGATTCATAAAAGTGAAAGCAGGGAAATTTGATCCGTGTCTAAAAACTGAAGCTTTACTCAAAATTGAGACACCACCAACACCATCCAGATCGATGATTTCATTTGGATCGCCATTAACATCACGAATATAAGCCAAGTGAGCTCTCCAAGTTGCATATTCTGCATAACCTTCAACAATAATTTCATCATCATCCAAAGTACTTGCCAATTTTAGACCTTCAGGGGATTCAATCCAAGAATTCAAGTCATAGGGTTGTTCACGACCTAGAAAAGTTGGCAATGGTCTCCACACGTTTGGTACAATAACGTCAAAATCTTTAGCAAATTTCATCATAAATTCCAAAATATTTCCAGGTGACATTTCAACGTCGACATCTCTCCAATAAACCCATGAATGATAAGGCTTAAGAGCAGCCGACAACAACCAATTTCTGGCTCTTCCCATCAATTTTCTTCTAATACCTTGAATTTTAACACCATGTCGATCACTGAAACCTTGACCAATAACCTGGCCAAAGTCCTTTTCATAAATTTGGATACTTCTAAATGGTTTTATATACTCTTTATGGTATGGAGGTGAATAAGATTTTTTCACCTCTTCAACATAATCCTGAGGCATATATTTTAAGTATAAATCACTCGAACCGACCACACCTTTACCCTTAGTTTGTGATTCATTTGTCTCTAAAATTGATAGCAATTTTCCCTCTTGCATTGCGGCAGTGTATTCATATAAAGTTTCCAAAGTTTTATCATCCTCTGAGCAATCACTGACTAAAAACGCAATATCGATCAGATTGTGGTCATAGGTTATATTCATCATATTACGAAACATCAGTGACAAGACTTTTTCAGCATTTCTTAAAGGTACTAACAATAAAACAATTTCGTCATTTTCTTTACCCATTGAAGTACCAGAATAATCTAATAAATCATAATACTCAACATTTGCTGGTAATTCAGTTTTCTTTTGATTCGGTGGAGTTGCAAGGGCACTATTTGCACCATCTTCAAAAAAACTATAATCTTCTAAATTTTCATACAATTGGTCCTTTTGTTTCTTCAATTCTAATTCCAGTTCAGTGTTTTTTGATTTTAGATCGTTTTGAGCTTTTCTGTTTTCATAAAGTTCGTTGACACCGTCATTTTTATCGTTCATCACGGTACTGATCCCAATGTAAAACACAAACAAAATAACTAAAAGTGCTGAACCCATCTTATAGATGAGTGCTTTGTCCTGTTTGGGTTTTTTGCCTGAGTTGAATATACTAGAATCCGTCATCGATAACGGTATATCAGTCTTCTTTCTTTTCCAAGTATCTCGCATTGACATATTTGTGTGGTTAAATGTATTATTTTGTGAATGATTTATAAACTGCTTTTCTGGACAAAAAATATAATAATATAAAAGTATTGCTGCTGGATGGTCAAATATAAAGGTAGAACCTCTCTTTGCTTTTGATCAGTTGTTTTTATCCAGAGAAATTTGCTAATAGTAATATATAGTGTAGAAGGAGATGAGTCGTCAATACAAAACAAATGAAGTCACACACGTTAAAAAAAAAATCTTGTAAACTGTGTCAACAGACTGCCCTTCCAACAAGTTAAACAAATAACAACTATGTATTGAATTGATGAGACTAACCACACTACAACAAAAAAATTCAAGAACAAACGAGTCAAAAAATGAAAGATACATGATTTCGCTACATTTTTACGTAAGGAAAACAAAACAAACATTACGTCACGTAACAAAGAACTACACTCTTTTTTCGACAAGACCGTTCTTTGCTGGTTGAAACCATTCTTCACGGAGGGTGACCCAGACATCGTTTGCAAGAAATTCAGCACGATCTTCCGAGGCCGCCTTGGCTTCAATATACACCTTTAATTTTGGTTCAGTCCCTGATCCACGTGCCGTAAATCTGATGAATTCTTCATCGGTATCAGTAACCACTTTGCATGTAATCATCTGTGATGAGGAGTCAACAAATAGTTCTGGTTTATTATCACATGTACTTGAATCATAACCTGTCGTTAAATCACGCCAATAAGTCACATTGTATTTACCGATGCGGGACGGATATGCAATATTTTTATCATTGCCTCTAATTTTGTTATTGAAAATAAATGGTAAAATTGATGAATCTGATGTAACATAATACCCATTGCATTGTTTGAAATTTCCAAATTTCTGATACAATTGTTCTAACTTCTCAATTGGATTCAACTTTTCTTTAAATAATTGATTATATAACTCCAAGAATACGATTAATGCCGAAATACCATCTTTATCATGAACTGTTGAAAACATAAACCCAATTGCTTCTTCATACGCAAACGGAACAATAAACCCTTTCATTTCAAGACTAATTGCTTCGTTACCAATCCATTTGAATCCTGTTAAAGTATCTTTAAAGTGGAATCCTAATTTTGATGCCATTGATGCAATCATTTGTGAAGAAACTGTTGAATTTAAAAGATAAACTTTACTCAAATCAATCGATTTATCCTTGGAAATTAAATTTATGATATAATCTGCAAATAGAATGCCCAATTCATTACCAGTTAGTTGTCTCCAGCTGCCATCCCGTAATTTAATTGCTGCAGTAAACCTATCAGCATCTGGATCATTAGCTATTATTAAATCTGCATTGATATTGTCAGCAGTTGATAGTGATAGATCCAAAGCATTTTTTTCTTCAGGATTAGGAAATTTAACAGTTGGAAAATCGGGATTTGCCGAACATTGTTCAACAACTGGAATAAAATTTTTATTTTTGTCAGGGATTAAGTTTTCCAAGACGTTGTCAACAAATTTAAATCCAACACCATGCATTGCTGTATATACTATTTTGAAACTTGAAAGTTTGGCTGGGTTTAAAATTTGCAAAATGTGTGTTCTATATTTATTGGTAATTTCATCATAACAATAGACAAGTTTATCAGTGAATTTATTAAATATTTTTTGCGTATTCCATTTATCATTGGGATCAAGAATTGGATTTAAATTTAGCATAATTTCATTTTGAATATTGGTGTCATGAGGTGGGATAATTTGACATCCATTCGACCAGTAAACTTTATAACCATTGTCATCCTTTGGATTATGAGATGCAGTAATCATGATACCACCTAAAGAATTGAAGTGATCAATAGCAAAGGGAACCATTGGAGTTGCACAATCCTCAGGTCCAATATAAAAGACTTTAAAGCCCTTTAGAAGAAAACATGCAATTGACAATTCTGCAAATCTTTTAGAATTGTGTCTATGATCATGACCAATAACAATTGTTTTTTCGATTGATGAGGAGTTTGATTTGAGAATGTATTCCGCAAGACCCTGTGATGCCTGCAAGACGGTAACATCATTCATTCTGTTAAATCCTGCTTCCATTTTTGCTCTTAAACCTGCAGTCCCAAAAACGATTCTCTTGGTTAGCAGATCATCAAGGTGGTCATAATTTAAATCAATATTTTCAGCCAATTGTTTAATTTCTGAAATTGTTTTGTCGTTTACATCTGTAGCGAGCCATTCCTGGACCAGGCTGGCTATTCGACTAATTTGATCTTGTGTGTGCATCTTCTTGATTTACTAAACAGATCAGAAAGCGAGTGAGTGAGTGAGTGAGTGAGTAAGTTTGATGGCCTCGCAAAGGAAAATAATAACAACAGCAGCAGCAGAGTATTTCCGTTTTGGGAATTGTAATTACTCGCAGCGATTGATTCAGCTGAAAAGTGACGGCTCCACAATAGGCACAAACCTGAAACAGACTTGGATTGTGCTTTTGGATTTGGGCGTAGAAAGAGGACAAAGGCACAGGCTTTGGATATTTAATATGAACGACATTTCAAGGGGAGAATCCGATACTACACCTATACGGAAACGTCGAGGACGTCCTGCATTGAAAAAGAATCTTCACGGGAGGATGATTGGAGAGTCCACAATGCCATTTGAGGTTAACACAATAGAGGGTCAGAGTGCACATCAATTAAGTGAGGCGACGGCAAAACAGGGCTTTACATCTACACCGGTTATGAGGTTGAGTCCCTCGAAAAGTAGCAATGTAGCTAAGACAAAGTTTAAAATGAAGACGAAATTAGATTTTGATGAAAATTTTTATATCGGTAGTGGGAATGTAAAGTCCAAATCGGTTTTGTGTGAACTGAATACAAACAAGAGCTGCAAAATTAAGAATAATAAAAAGAAGCGAATGCAGGAAGAAATCAATGAAGGAAGTAGTTTGATATCATCATCACCAATGAGTAGTAACATAATGGCGAGTGATGGAATATACCAACCATCGTCACCATTCAATACATCACCGGTTCAGTCGGCAAAAAATGGTGAATATGATGATAAAATAGGCGTAATAGCAAGAGGGACAATTAATCTGCAGTCATCGCCAATTAATAGTGTTAACATTAGTCCTTATGAGAATCAAAATCTTACAAATGTGAATTCTTCACCCTTCTACATGAATACACGAAAATTAATAGATCAAGATACGAATGGAAAGCTTGCTGAGAGATATACCATGAATGATGGAAAATACAGGAGAGGAGGAAAAAGTACAAACAGATTCAAAAGACTTGATTATAGATATAAAATTGAGATTGATATTGATGATTATGGTAAGGCCAAGATCTATGCACGAGTTATAGAGAACGAGAATAATCGGTACAACCATGACTATAACTATAACAATCCCATCAATCACAATAGTTTCGTTGATTATGGTAGTTATAATAATTACGAAAATCACGATGTCATTATCAATGGCATTATAGGCAATAGTTATGGAGACGAAAGAGGGGAAGCGGAAGATTCCGATAGTGAGATTGATTTTATCAGATACAGATACGATCAGATGGTCAACCAACAAAGGACTTTTAATGAGTCAAGACACCAGGTTATAAAGAAAAGTATGAAAAGCGATCCATACATGACAGGATATTACACACCGAACGGTATCAATAGCGTGACCAGTTCCCCGATGGCGATACGAAATAGACATGGGAGTGGGTTACTTGCGCAGAACAATATAGAGTTTGAGGATTTTGTCAACCAAGAACATGAGAAAGTTAAAACAGTCAATATGCACCATATAGTTAATTACGGCACGAAGGGATTGTCAGCTGGTTTTGATATGAACGCGGGTGCGGATGTTGCCGAGAATGCGGAAGGGGACGATGGACGTAGTGGGATTATGGACGGAATGCGTGGTGGGCTGTTGTTAAGAACGAACAGGGCATCGAGACGCAGCAGCGTGAATGATGCGATGGTTGCACTGCAGCATGCTGTGTTGGATTGATGGTGTCAGGATGTGACTGTGTCTGTGGAGGGAGGGGCCGCTGGTGGAGCGGGCAGGGGGATTGCTGCAGCTGTGTAGAGAATGTGTAGATATCATGGCTAATGCTGTGTAGCAGGTAGATCAAGCCACAGCGTGTGTGCATCAAACACCTTTCAAGTAGTTAAGGCAGGGGAAGGGGGGGCGGCAAGTTACGTAACTGCACCACCCGATGTGTACGTAATAGGGGCTCGCGGGGCGTGCGGCGGTAGAGCATTACGTCGGTGTTTCCGACTCACAAACAAAGCATGGGAGGCCCGGCTGTGCTCTTAGTATGTTCTACGTGCTTCGCTTGGGGTGCTTTGTTGGGGGTGCCCTGTTTTATGTGCTTTGTTCGGTATGCTTTGTTCTGCTTGCCTTCGTTTTGCGCCAGCCCCTGTCCCGGTGTTCCAAGCACCATGCCCCATGTCCTGCCTCCAACACTGTTCCACGGGCCCGGCCAGAGGCGCCGACGGGTCTCCATAGCCGCGTGTTGGTGGAACCCCCCAGAAAATACTGCCTTGTCTAGGATGCGCCGCTAGCCCCACTGGCTATTGTTGTTGTGCGTGGTGCTCTGCGCGGCAGCGAACCTTCGTTGCACCGCCCGGGTGCGGTCTCTGCGGGCCGTTCCCGGCAGGAGGGTGCTCCCCAGCCCTGGGCGGGGCTGCGCAACGCAGGAGACCACCGATAGCACGTCTTATAAGAATGGAGACACAGGCACCAGATGCAGATAAACAAACGATTGGTACTATTGTTGGTGTTTCTCTATTGGTTGCTCTTCTAACTTTCATTTAATCTTCATCTTAGTTCATAACATATCTTCTTCTTCTTCTGCTGCTGTTGCTTCTACTTATCTTGAATAATACACCACCAACCAACATGAAAGACACCCCTACAACCACAGACAAAAGAAGCGTCGCTGAGGACAAACAGTATCTGAATCTAGCACACCAGTTTCTAGACACAAACTTCATCGAGTCGACGAAACGAAATAACTTCAACACTTTACCAGTAATAAGCACCAATCCCGTATGTGAATCGTTCGTACGTCCGGACCCCCCTGTCGCGGTGGACTACTTCTCCTACGACTTGACTCCAAAACAGTACCACAACTGCTGGAAGAACATCTCCAATAACCAGTTCATGAAACCTTACGAGTTATCGAATGTCGACAATATCACAAGATTGGCAACTGTTCAGCCAGCCGATGATTTGATGATGTTCATGCCAACTACAAGCCAGGCAAGATTGGAAAACGCCTGCTGGAGGGCCTGGTCCAAAAAATTGAACAACTTGAAAGAAATGGATCCAACTAAAATTAATTGGTTCAAAGAGAACGACGTTACCGTATTATATGGCCCCTTGATTGAGGAATACGACGACAGTACTACTAATATACCTCCACCTGAATCTAAGCCTTCCTCCACAGCACGTACAAATGAAGAAGTACCAAGTAATATGGATCGAAACATGGACTTACATTTGAACTTGGACTTGGATCTCAATTCAGATTCTGACATAGACGGGGATACCAAAATGCTTGAAAAATGGAACTCCTTTTCGTCCGCTGAAAACGATTCAAACGAAAATGACAGTGATGGCGACACTGAAAGCTCGTTGATGCAAAGACGTATGAGCATGGAATCTTCTGTTACATCTATATCAAGTATCACCTCAGATCCTACATTAGATGCCGACCCAGGCTCCAAGTCGAATCCAGTCTCAAACTCAAATGTAATTGTCAAAAATATTGCTTCAAATGTAACTACCAATACCAAACAGCATGAGCTCAAAAGTATTTTGAAGAAGCGTAAGAAGCTACTAATATCTAATAATACCTCCAAAAAGAAAATATCTTTCAGCCAGGAGTTGATAAGTGTGAGATTTATTGTTTAGAGCTGTAATATGTTGCAGCTCTTCGCGCGTTCTCTATTGCTCTATATTTTCTCAGCTATATTATTATTCCTATTCTTATTTATTTATTATTACCTCGTTTTTTCCTTTGTTTTGTTTTTAGATTGTTATTCGGTTTTTTGGTCTTTAACTTTTGTCAGCTTCCTGTTTTTATTTACTTTTTATTTACAGTTCAGTTGTTTACTCTATTTTATGCTTTTACTCTCTCTAATGGTTAATTAATGTATATATGTATCTGTTTAAGTATATATATTTTGGTAACTCGTTGCTGCATTAAAGCAGAAAAAACATCCGGCATTGTGTGCGCATATCCCTTCCCGTCACACTAGTGCCTATGCGGGCATCTATTTCGGGGTGTGGACGTGGCGGCAGTGTAAAATCCGCGCTAAAGCTTTCCAGCGGAGATCATCCTGAATCACACATTCAGCATATCAAGCCATATCTCTTCACATCGCGGAAAAACTGCTTTTTGTGGTATCTCAATTGTGTTGCACCGCATGTCTTATTATTAACCAAATCAATACCACCGGCAATATAATCAGCTAAACTCAGCCTCTCACTCGGCGTTTTTCATTGCCCGGTAACTATTACAGTCCTTGTGCTAGAAAAAAAAGTTGACCCAGTTTTACTAAATTTTCATAGGTTGCTAAAAATAGCAGTAATGCGAGTCAATAGAGTGTGTTGCTATTCAATGTAAAAGAAAAAAACCAAAAAATTTATACACTGTATATCTACAAGTAAGAAACGAAAAAAAAAAAACAAAAAAAAAACAAACATCTAATTAAGCAAAGTAATATACACTTGAAGTCCACAACATTTCTCATAAACCTGTCGGCTAACCGAAGACTGGAAGTTTATTCCTCGATTTTATAATCAATTACACCACGTAATATTTTGATAACACCGTAAACCTCATGATACATTTCATCGTGCGATATACGTTGTTGATTCTTGGATTTGTTCTTGCGTTCACTACCAGGCAAAGGCCATCTACACTTGATGTTTAATCTTGTACATTCAGAACATGTAGGTTTGGTTTCGCAACATCTTTTCTTTCTTTGTCTGCAAGTCAAACAACCACCTCTTGACCTTTTCATTTTTGATTTAGGTTCTGCTTTTAGGTTCGACTTGGATTCCTGTTTCAGCTTTGATTTTTTCAGCCCTCTATCATTTTTATCATCATCATCGTCGTCGCCGTCATCATCATCGTCATCGTCGTCATCGTCGTCCTCTTCATTATTATCAATATCTGAAGACTCATGACCATGATTGTTATCGTCATGATCACCATCATCGCTGTCACTATCTTCATCACCATTATTATTAGATAGTTTTTTTTTCTTTCTACCCTTTTTTCCTGAACGCCCGCTTTCATCACTATTTTGGCATCTAATCAAAGAGCCATTTCGCAAGCCTTCAATTGCTCCTCTATCTGTTTTGAAAACATAAGTTTTCGAGCCCATGTCATAAAACAGTTTATGATTCCCACTATCAGCATCATGGTCATTCTTGGCATAATCATCGTCATCATCATAGCAACTCCCAAAGGTATAGTCAAAGTTTTTTTCTTTCCTACCTATACTTGGCCTATCATTTTTATAATTTGTGATGTTTCGCTGTTTATCACTAGTTGCATTGATTGCTATTGATGGTGATAAAGACGGTGAATATCCCACTTGTGTATTAAGCGTTTGTGGCGTAAGCGGATAGTGTACACTGTTTCTCCTGCTGCTGTTGGAGGTCGTCTCCAAAGTGCCTGTATGTATGAGACTAGGATTATTTGCGGGATATAACGGGGACATGGGGAACTTTATTTGGTTCGAGTTTGAACTCGGAATTAAACCATAGTTGGTCGTATTGTGAAACTTTTTGTGATTCATGCTATTCATATGATTCATATGAGGTGTATTGTTTCTATCACCCGTAAAAGTTATACTACTCATATTGGGGAAATCGTATTTTGTTTTAATGTTCGTGTTCATGTCCGTGTTCGTGTTCATATTCATGTTCATATTCAGGTTCATGTTCATTTTCGTGTGATTCATCGTCATGGGATATATTTCTGTATTTCTTTGTGCCTGGGTATCATAATTATAATGTTGGTGATTGATATTGGGAAGCATTGCATTCATTGAGGTATTTGGAAATGATGATGAATTTACATTTATATTCATATTCATATTCACATTCAAATTTGTATTTGTATTTGGTATATCGCTTGAGTATTTCGTTGCGATAGGAAAAATATTTGGGTCTGAGTTCAGTAGGAAATTCGCAGTGCGGAAAGAAGCCATTAGTTGTTGACACAAGAGAATATATTGGGTAAGTAATAAGCAGAATAAGAGCCAGATGCGTGAGAAAGAAAAGAAAAAAAAGATTAAGGAAGATCGAAAAATTCGTAAACAAGACGTGCTAAACTGTAAAGAATAAAGGAAAGAGAAGGACGAATATAATAGTAAAGCTAAAAAGTGAAAAAAAATAAAAGACTAAACTTGTTTTTCTTTCCCTGAAAAATTCTCTGTTGATGCAAAGGTTGCGAACTCGGACAATACTGGACTCTCTATGACCCGCAAGAAAGTATGAAGAAACGAAATAACCACAAAATAACAATATGTGTAACTAAAACGCACAGCAGGACGACAATGCGTTCTGGAAGTAAAGTCAGGGAATGTTGGGAAGGTAACAATTTATATTAATAATCTTTTTCGCTTAAAATTTTGTTCACCGTCAGGGAAAAAAACTGCAAAACCGATCGAATCTTGAGAAAGGCAAAGAACAAATGTTTTAGCTTCCACACATGATGTCACCGTTTTTAGAACCTGCGCTGCATGTCGTGTCAATTTCTATGCGGCTGTAGCGTGCTCGCGCGAATTTTAGCGTTACGCCGCCAAGAAGCGCTGCGCGGCCCGCAACTGCATATATGCCTGCGCAGGGGCTGATCCGTGGCGCTGTGTATGCGGAAGCTGTCCAGCCCGTGCACCAGCGGTGTCGTACTCGGACAAACTTCTGAACCTGCGCCGTCGGAAGAGGGGAGGGGGCTGGCTCAATCTGCAAGGCGGGTGACACGTTGGCCAGCTAGCTAGCTAGCTGTCAGTGTTGGATGTGCAGATCCCACCCATAAACACTGGCAAAGAGCGGCACTACGGAAGAAAGATACCGAAGGACTCTTCACCTGGGCCTTGTAATGCTGGATGAAACATCCTCCGGAGACCAGGCTTGCTAGCTGGTTTCCAATATATCGAGGACGTGAAGAAACGCTTGAAAACACCGTTCGCCCCTGTAAGCCATAAGTAAAAAAATAGACGTCGGAATAATAGGAACGATCGACTTTTCAAAAGAACATTTCGAATCCAATATGTAGAGGTAATTATGACGTGTTTGCGCTTAGTGCTAGTCAGATATCCGTCATTTTTTGCCCCATCTCGGCATCAATATGAGACTTGCGTCAGAAACGTTGCACTTTATTTGACGAGCGTGCAGATTTGCGTGCAAGGATATAAAAGTTTAACGGCCTGTATATTTTGTATTGGTCTCTGGTAAGCTGCTCTATTGCTTTGAGATAAGGTGTTTATGGTTTTGTTTTGGCCAGATGGTTTGGCTCCCTGTAAAGCCAAGAACAATTTCACATGCGGATACTACAAGTTATTGACGGCTATCAATTACAACATTCCCACGCGTCTGCGTCAATGTTGTGCGTCCAACTAACGAGCATAATAGTTTGTGGCTGCAAAGCTTCGCTCGACGTTACGAGCAGCTCGGGTCAAATTTGCGCCAAATTCATTTGTGTATTGAGCGTCCCATGTTTTTTTTTTTTTTCTTGGAATTAGACATACATTTACATCGTTAGCTTCGGATAATCTTCTGTGCTATTACAGTCGGCACAACTTTTCGACTAGTTAAACAAGAATCATTGAAGTAGTACTGAGAGAAGATTTTTTTCTTTTTTTTTCATCTGCAAAACTTGTAGCTTAGTTGTTTCTATTTATACCTGCGCTCCTTTTCTCACGTCATTCGGGCGTAAAGAGAATGCCACCTAAAGAAGAAGCCCTTGGTTTCTTGCTCATCTCTTTTACAGTATCTGTGCATTGCGGGTACCTAGAAGGTGGAAAATATCACGAACATAGTGACGCCAATGTAAAATAAAGTAGTCATGAGCTATAGCTTCAGCGTTTTTGAATATCATTAAAATTATAGTATAGCAACGTATATAAAACACACACATAGTGGTTTATGTGTATGTAGGTGTATGTTTTTTTTACAAAAAAAAGAAAAAAAATATTAAAATAGAAACCTGCCAGCCCGCTTACTTAGAAATCAACATCGTCATCACTTGAAGCAGTTTCTTTATGATCAATCTTAGACTTTTCCTTCATGAAATCATCAACGTTTCTGTGATGTGGCTTCCATTTGAACGAAGTCAATGGTGTAGTTTCAACCAGCATAACATCGATTTCTTCCAATGTTAAGCCTTTAGTTTCTGGAATTAAGAAAATAGCATAAACTAAACAACATGAACATAGTGATCCCCAAATAAAGAAAACTTTGGCACCTAAATTACCCTTATCTGTGCCAACCATGTAAGGTGTTATAACTGAAATAATACAATTCCATAACCAGTTTGAAGCTGTTGATAAACCAACACCTCTTGATCTAATTGGTAGTGGGAAAATTTCACCAATAATAATCCATGCACCTGGACCCCAAGTTGAAGCAAAAAAGAAAATGTAAATACAAATAAATGAAATCATCGCACTAACGGTTTTGGAATTCCCGCCATCAACTGTACCTGCAATTGCAACAATGAATTCACATACAAGCATACCAACGGCACCATAAATCATTAAAATTCTTCTACCCATTTTTTCCACAGTCCAAAAAGAAATTGGTGTTGAACAGACATTAACCAAAGTTGTGATAATTGAAATCAAAAATTCATTCTTGATAGTACCTAACTCTTGGAAAAAAGTAGTACCGAAATAAAAGATAAAGTTAATACCTGTCCACTGTTGCATCATTTGTAATGAAGTACCTAAAATCGTCCTTCTTAAATTAGATGATTGGTCTTTTAAGGATCCTTTGAAACATGAAGTCCATGATTGGATGTAAGATTGAGTTGGAATTAAGGCAGCTTCTTGTTCATGATTTTCAATGATTTCGGCTAATTCTTCTTGGACATAAGCAGATTCAACAGGTTGCTGTCTTAAAACTGATAAAACATGAGCGGCACGGTCAACGTTACCCTTTTTAACAAAATATCTTGGAGATTCCGGTAGAAAAATTAAACCAGTTATCAAAACAATGGCCCATAACATTTGAATTGCAACAGGAATTCTGTAAGATCCTGAATCATTTCTGTTTTTGGTACCATAATCAACACATGATGCTATCAACAATCCGAGTGTAACACAGAACTGATAACCTGCCACAGTTGTACCTCTCACTTTTTTTGGAGCAATTTCAGACATGTATAAAATAATCGTTGATGACACAGCACCAACACCAAAACCAGCAATAACTCTACCAACTGCCAATAAAGCAATAGTCGTGGAAGCAGTTTGTAATATGACACCGATCAAAAAAACAACACAACCAATAATGATGGTAACCCTTCTACCAATAAAATCCGCCAAATCACCTGAAATAATAGCACCAAAGAAGGTACCGGCAGAAAGAATTGATGTGATTAGAGATTTTTGCCATGAATCTAGTACAAACGCGTCAGTACCATCATTAACTTTGTCAGTGAATTGATGAATGAAATAATCCATACCCATAACACCAGATATATAACCAGAATCATAACCAAAGAAGAGACCACCGAATGAAGTAAAGCCACAGATTACCCAAGTTTTCCAAGTCAATGGAGCATCATCTCTTGAATAATATTCCGCAGTTTCAATATCTGCATCAGCATTTTTGAGAGAACCAGCATCTACGAATGAAACGTTTTCAGTTTCGGCTGAAACAGTGTTTTCTTGTTCCATTGGTGTGCTTTTGTTGAACTTGAAGTCGAGCATGCTTACAAATGAATCTTTGTCTTGTATAGCAAAAGAAGAAAGGAAAAAAAAGAAAATGTTAGAAATATGTTATGGAAGTTGGGGAGAAATGGAGGGAAACTGGTCCTTTTTATAAAATTCAAAGTTAGGGAAGCTGCTCAAAAATAAAAAGTGGGAAATGAAAGCTATACCACTCCCCCAGGTTTTTCCCCAACTTTTTTACCGTAAGTTTTTCCCCACTAATTAAAAATTTTCCGCCTACTGGCCTTTTTTGGTCTCTGGTGCGGCAATATCGCGAATCTGTCTTTTTGTAAATACCCGGGCTTTACTCCACCGTACGGCGTGTTTTGAAATCCGGAACCAAGCTCAGCTCGAACAGACATGTGACTTGGATGTATTTCAGCATACACCCCAAAAGGTTCAGACCTGTTTTTTAGTTCCTATGAATAAGCAAGTTGTAAAAAATGGCATTACATTGTTTGAGAACGAGATGATTGCGGTAAAAGCGAAGTATACACTTGTCCCCTTGTTGGCCATCCCGCCTCCACAGGTATCCTACTCCACTCCACAAAGCGAAAAGTGCATGCGTGCTTCAAAAATACCCTTCCCCGCAGACAAAAAAAGGATAAAACCCCGTTGCCAACATCGCAACTTTGCATCGCGCCGAGATTGTACGGATTATCATTGCGCAAACACGCACTTTGCGTTTTTCCTTTCTTTCCTTTTTTCCTTATTTCCCTTTTCCTTTATTCCTTTTTTCCGGGATCAAAAGTGGAGATTATGCGTCCAGCCGCTTTCCGGATGTAGCCGTATGTAGCCGCGTAAGGTCCTTTTTCAAATCATATAAGCCGTACTCCTGCCGCGAGTAGCCGTGCTTGGCTGTGTTTCATGAGGGTTTCGCCCCTCCGGTTAACACCCTTGCACCTTACATGTGGGGAAACACAAATCTCTTGCTGCTGATAAGAAGCTTGCAGGGCTTCCGGTTCGAAACAAAACACGGTGGTAAAGCAATAAATTTGAAATCTATAAACTACAGGATTCTTTTGTGGCTTATACACATAGTTCCTATATCACATGATCACGCAGGTCTTTTCAGGATCATGTCCGTACTGTTCCTTGATGATTTCTTTGTCATTTTCAGTTTCCTTCTGCCGTACCTCTTTAGGAAAGTACATTTTCATGTAGTTCATTTGTGCGACATCAAGGTCGTCCGTTGTTAATGATAATAAGCATTCATTTCTACACAACGGACACTTGTCCTCGTGGTTCCTTCGTAACTTAACTAAACACCGGATACAAAACAAATGACCACATTTCAATCTAATTGGTTTAAAAGCAATAGAACAACATATTGGACAGAGGTAATCATCAATTTGTGGTACAATTGTTAATAGTCTTTTTGATATAATAAAACAAATGCCTTTAGCAACCGATCCATTCAATATATTGATTTCATTACTACTAATAATCAATTCGGGGAAAATCTCCTTTGAAGATAGTTGTGTTTGTTTATCAAATTTCTTCAAAATTTTTGTGACAGCTAAATTGTTGAAAGTTTGATAATTAGAAATTTGCATAATTTCTACATTCAATTCTTTAAATTGATTGAATGCAATAATTGATTCTTTTTGGTGAAATTTATTAACAACATTCGATTTATTAACTAACTTCAAAAATTCGAAATATCGTTGCTTACTCAAGTTAACATCAACCGATCCAGCTCTTTTCTCAATGGTACTGAAGAAAATCTCACTTTCCAGATAATACTGAAAAATTTCCCTCCAAATATACAAATCTGTTTTTTTCATCGTAGGTCCAGTAACATGCGATACCTCGTTTGCAATTACTTCAACAACACTTGTTATTTCTTTCTCTTTTTCTGCTTGGAAAGTATCCAAATCTTTAATTTCCTCATATAAAAGTTGGAAAAACTTGGTGTCCTCCAGTAGCGAGATCCTCAATTCGTAAAAAGGTTTTGAATCTTCAAATGGATTAACTGCTGATTGCAATGATAAATTACTACCACTGTAAGCACTAGCAACGTCATAATCACCAATTTCTTTAATTTTTAAAGGTGTTATGTCATAAATGTATCCCAAGTTATCGAGCTTATCTGCAATCAATTGTTTAGACAATGGTGAAATTGAAACTTTCAACAATGGATGAACTTCAGAATCAATCATCTCAATATTGTAGGTAACATTCATATCGTCTTTACTAATACCAATGTTTTCCAGTTCTTCAACCACTTTATTTATCCTTTTTTTCAGTTTTTTGTATTGAATTGCCCTTTCAACCCATTCGGCGGGCAAGTGCTCATCTGTTAGAGCTTGCTGGAATACTTTCGCAAACTTCATGGCTATATCGCTGCCTTTCTTATATTGATTAGCGAGGAAAACAGTGTGTTAGAACAAACAGAAAAAACACTTTGCAGGACATGCACTGGGTCTTGGATAGTGGGTAGTCTTTCAGAGGCAATAATTCTTGCAACCAATGGCAAGGCTAATTTTTCTATGGCTGGATTTCAAGATAACAAGAGATCCAATATTTTAATTAGTCCCCACTGTAAAATTTTCACTCCCACCGTAATCGCAGATAATCGCTACGCAGAAAAGAAAAAAAAAAGAAAAATAAGAAAAAAAGAAAAAAAGAAAAGATGTCGTACAGGCAAAACACCGTATCTCACATCAGAATTGCAATCAGTTCACCCAGACACTCCTCCATTTCAGAGACACTTACGTTGATGGGGACGTCTTCGTTGCTGGGCACCTCCATCTCTATATTGGACACGCCTGTTCTGTTCCTGAACTTGAAAAGCATTGCCCGAATGAGTAGTTTCTCAAGACGCCGTTGCTCTCGTCCTCCCATACATGATTGAATTCCTCTCATCCTGAACTCGCCCTGAATAAGTCTCTCTGAAAGTCGTATGAAGTTGCCGGATTGTACATTTTCCGCTTGCAGTATCCACGATGATGGGGAGGAAGCTGAAGTGGTCGGTGTAGATACGACAGAAGAAATTGGTGATGATGTAGATTTTGTCTGTGATTTGGAACGACGTCGTATTATATGCGCAGCCAAACTACGTGCAAGCGTAGATTCTCGTGTACTTTTATGTCTGTTGTGTTGAAAAATGCATCTCATGGGACCACTATTGAAATCTATGAAACGTAATGTCAGCGTGTAAGGACTAGTGGTCAATTCAGGGTGTATTATACAATACAGATCGTCTATTTGTGTTTGCATAAACAAGGATATAATTTTGCCCGACCTTATGGTGTTTTTCATGATTACCTGTATAAACTCGTAACTTGTATCAAAATCCGTCTCCGTCTCCGTATCCTTCAATTCAACCTTGTGTCTTTTAGTGCTCATAAAATATGGCGGAATTTGCTGGAGATCTATCAGCTTCAGAAGCTTCACAGTCGTTAACATCGGTTCGAGTGGAGGAGTAGTTCCAAGTTGTAATTTTCCTGGCACGCCAATGGTACTGGTATCCACAGTCAACATGGTGTCGGTTGTTATACAATGAGGTGCAAAGAAAAAAAGTCCAACAAACACAAAATTACACAAGTCGACGATTTTTCAAGTTCTTTCTCGAGGGATACTTGATAATTTTGTGAAGGTTCTTCAAAAAACCAAGTGCATATGTTGGATCTACAATTCATGAACTACACCACATGTTGCAAGAAAACCAAGCCTGAAGATGGCGCAGATGTTGTTAAAGGGAAAAAAACAAGCATATTTTAGCCAAGCGCCCCGTGTACCCTTTCTTTCTCCCGTCAAGCTTTGATATTCAGCCCAATGCCGGCAAAAGTATTCAGAACAACAGACGAAAATGAAATTTTACTTTGCCAGAAGAACAACTTTCCAACTTGGGGGGCACCGCTCACATTGGAGCAATATCAGCACCGTGATATGATCAATTACAAATCCGAGTATCTTAATGTATTGAGATCCAATGCCAGAAACACAAATGGTGGTGTTTATTTTGTGTTCAAGAATGAGGAAACAGCTGAAATCGAATCTTCTTGTGAAATTTTAATTAGAGACTGCTGGGTTGCTGTTGGTAATAGAGGCGACAATATAGTTAATGCCAGGAGTGCCGTTATTGGTTCGGTTTATACATTGGAAAAATTCAGGGGCAACGGTAATGCCACCAAATTGATGAATGAATTAATGGACCAGCTTAAAAATGAATACTTGACCGATCATTACGATACAGTGTTTTTGTATAGTGAAGTCGGTGAATATTATTCACGGTTTGGGTTCAAGCATTATAATGTTCCCGTTTACAATTTTGACATTTCATCTTACGATAATGCTGTTGATGGCAATCATAATTCTGAGGAACTAAAGATGGATTTTGAAAAAGTTTCAAATGATTATGCAAATAGGATGTACGAGTTATTGAAGATTGAAAGTGTTAAAACGGCTAACGATTCGTTAACTTTTTCACTTAAACCAAGTGTTGGACTTTTCAAATTTTTTGCAAGTCGTGCTAGAGTCAATTACTGGGCAATGAATCATCCGGAATTGCCTGCACCTGGTACAATAGGTAGTGAGAGCCATTTCACCGATTCATTAACTACTGGTTTCACCATTACGTTGGAGAACGGCGATTTGAACTATGTTGTCATCTATCCTCAATTTCCAACAAAAGATTGCTACATCTTGGCATTACATGCAACGAGCAGGGAACTCATGATCCAGCTACTTGAGCTTGTTTTCAAACAGTGTAAAAATTGGTGCATGGATCATGTCTATGGTTGGTTCACTGAGGTGAATGATTACGATAATACCGGGAGAAGCGAGCCAATACTAGAGCTTGCGGAGGCTTTCGGGCGACACGGTGTCCAGACCAGTGTAAAGGCCACCAATGACAGTCTCAGTGCTCTGCGGGCTGTCGATCTCTCCCTGAAGGGCAGCTGGACATGGAGTGGAAACGGCAAATGGTGTTGGTTCTAAAAAAGAACGGAGTGTGATGCGGGAGGCAAATTTGCCGTTCTCGCGTTGCATGACGGTGGAAGAAGTTGAGGTGAGTTGGTGGGTGTTTTGGTGAGTGATTGGGTTGATGTGTGTAGTTTGTACCGACTTAGCAGCACCAGACAGACAGAGCTTAATACGTAAGTTTAAACGCATAAGATAATGTCTGTGGGGGAGACCAATTCGGCAGGAAACAAGATATATTCGGTGGCCAGAGTCTACGCAGATGCCAACGAGCGTAGACCCCAGGAATACTGGGACTACGAAAACTGCACAATCAGCTGGGGTGACATATCAAACTATGAAATTGTTTCGAAAATTGGCAGGGGAAAATACTCAGAGGTATTTACTGGAGTTAATGTTCTTAATGACCAGCCATGTGTTATCAAAGTTTTGAAGCCTGTCAAAATTAAGAAAATTTACAGGGAGATCAAGATTTTAAAGAATTTAACAGGTGGACCAAATATTGTTAAATTGTATGATTTAATTCAAGACAAGGACAGCAAGATTCCGGCACTAATATTCGAAAAAATCAATAACCAAGATTTCAGGATTTTGTATCCAAAACTAACGATTAGTGATATCAAATTTTATTTTACTCAGTTATTGGTTGCGCTAGATTATTCACACTCCATGGGTATAATCCACAGGGATGTAAAACCGCAGAACATTATGATTGATCCACTGAGCAAAAAGTTGAAGTTAATTGATTGGGGGTTGGCTGAATTTTATCATCCTGGAATGGATTTTAATGTTCGTGTTGCATCAAGATATCATAAAGGACCAGAGCTTTTAGTGAACTTACAGCAATATGATTATTCTTTGGACTTGTGGTCTGTTGGGGCAATGATTGCAGCTATCATATTCAAAAAAGAACCGTTCTTCAAGGGTGATTCAAATCAAGACCAACTTGTCAAAATTGCCCAAGTTTTAGGTACTGATGGTTTAATGGCATATGTAAACAAATACAAAATCAAACTATCAAATGAATACGATGATATATTAGGCCAATACCCACGCAAAGCGTGGTCACAACTTATAAACAATGATAATAGAACCTTGGCAACATCCCCACATATTGTTGGTTTAATCGACAGCTTACTTATATACGACCACCAGGAAAGGCTCACAGCAAAGGAAGCCATGGATCATCCTTTTTTCAAATCATAGTTATTGCTGTGTAGTGTGTGTATTTTAATTTTATATTTTGCTATTTTCTTGTATGAAAATGAAACTTCAGTTGAGTACGCCAACTGGACATGAAACAGCTGCTGCACCCGCACTGTGCAGGAATTAGTAGCTGGGGGGAAGACAAGCCATAGTGGAGACTCTATCGGCTGCTGTTGAAAAGACATATAAATACACACTGTCAGCATGTCTGATGCTCAAAGTGGCTCACCGGTGAAGTCCCTGTCACACAACCACAACCATGGTTCTCACGACAATACTACTGCTTTGCTCGGTTGGATAGGATACAATGTAAAGGTTGACAATAAACACAATGACAGCGCTGGTAAAATAAGTGAAAAATGTCTTGAAATAACTGACCTTGACCAATTGAACGACGGAACTGTTCTTTTGAGGCTTATTGATAGATTGACTGACTTTACTGAATCTTCAAGGTTGAAACCCGTATACATCTCCGAAAATGGAATACTTCCACCTTCCGTTTATGACCCGGTACAATCGAGTGAGACGGGTAATAAAAATAATAAGAAATGTAAGATTAAAGTAATCGGGCAAAATAAAGAATTGTCTAGATTTCAAAAACTGGCAAATATTGATATTTTGATGAAATGGTTGAGTACAAGTACGCAATCTCCGTTTGTCGGAGTTTCAACCGTCTCTCGGCCAGGAAACGCTGCACTTCATGGTCTTAACAAAGATATGCCAAATAATAATGGTGATATAACCGTACGAGGTGTTGCCGCATTAGACATTTTAGAGAGTAATGCTAAACTCGTACCAGGTCTCTTATGGGGGGTTTTCTGGGAATTTGTTCTATGCAGGTCCAGCATATCCAAAAACAAGAGTGAGCTATTATGGGCTTGGATAATTAACACGATTTCCAAATTTGAGGGTAAGCCAGTAAATGAAGTTAAGCCATGTGTTACGTTCAGGTCTGAGAATTGGTATGATGGGTTGTTAGAGAGATTAGCATTGAGTTTAAGTATAGTATCTGCTGATGATAATTCATCGATTGAGGATATATTAAAAAAGGCGAAAGCCGACTATAATATTCCCGTTTTTGTGAGTGTACAGCGGTGGGAAAAGGGGATTGATGAATGGAGCATAATTGCGTATATAAGTTGCTGGTTCGATGTTTTCAATAGTAAAGAGAATAATAAAAGCAATATTACCCAGTTAGCCTGCAATGATACCGATAACACTCTTCTTATAGAAGCACCGAATGATGACAATATTAATGGAGAATTTTTTGACTTTTTTGGCCCCAATATCTTATTCAAAGCAAGTACAATCTCAAATCATGAGTATGATATGCCTCTAAAATTAAGGATTGAAACCTTTCTTGTCATTTCGGTTGAACTTATTGGCATGAAAAACAAGTACTTGGGTAAGCTTGAAAAGTTGTTATTGGAACTTGTCAATTTATTGGGACAGTTTGCAGAATTAGAAAATAATAACTATGAGCGAATGGAGAAGTTAGATTTACAAAAAACTATACACATGTTTGATGATGTGAAGTATCAAAAAGAGGATATTTTGCATCTTGAACAACAGCTTTTATATGATGATAAATTAAGTGAGTCTCTTCAGGAAGCAATCAGGAGTATCTCATTTATTGTTAAATTTCGAAATTCTACGAAGCAAAAAATTTATGAGCAGTTCATTGAATTGAAAGTTTATCGGTGCCAGTTATTTGATATGCTACGAACTTATGGTCTTGAAAAATTTACTGAGCCTCCGCAAAAATCAATTGAGAAGATTTCCAAGTTTTTTAAACTATTGAAAAAGTCAGAAAGTGTAATTTATTCTGCCGCAAATGAATTTATTGAACATAAATTGAATACAATTCGAAGTTCTTTTACGAAAACCCATTTAAATGTATTGGACGGTTTTGAAATTATTGAATCTCAGACAGTGAACGCTAGCGATATTAGTGATTTTGAGGAAAGGATAAAAGAATTTGAAAAGGTTAAACATAACATACGGGGATTGAAGGAACTTCATTTCAGGACGGTTTTATTGAAAAACGAAATTGAGATGGTAAGTAAAAGTCTTGCGTACGGTTTTGATAAACAATATTACGAATCGATTATAAATGAACAAAGGTACAAATTGAATTTTTTCGAAGACATTATAAACAAATCTGTCAAGTTTTTCAACAATCTGATTGTACAAAATAATGAAGCAATTGAAGTACTGAATATTGCTAAAGTTGCGGAAAAGTATGGGAAATCAAAGGAAATATTGGAACTTAATGAAGATAAACGACAATTAAATGTTCATTTACTTGTGCATAAGTTAATCCAAAAAAAATTTCATTTTAAGAACATAGATCCAACAGATGCATTATTCAGAAAAATGGATACTGGATCCAAGGGGTATTTGACGAAAAGTGAGTTCAAACGTGCATTTTTGGTTGCTTATCCGGATGCGAAATCCCTGGGAGCAACTGCTGAAATTGATACCGTATTTGAGACGAGTTATGAAACTATTGGCAAAGTTAGAAGAGGTATTGAATTTCCTCAATTCAAAGCTATTATTGAATTGGGAAACAACAGTAAAAAATCTGAAGATAATATCAATCTTGTGCCTTTAATCAATGAGTTAAATGAACATAATGAAGGTAATGAGGATAAATCAATAAGTAGTGTCAGTACTTCGAGTAGTAGCATTGAGAAAATATTGTCACAGATAGAGAATGAGAGATCTGAGATTGACCTAACTGGTGACATATTCTACGAGTCATTTTCCAAATTATGTGATAATCGGGAATATATTGATGTGAATGATACTGATAAGATTTACTTGAACCAAAATCTAAAGAATAAACTAAGTTTGGTTTTTCCCGATTGTCAATTTGGCGAATGGTTTCAGCATGTTGATCAAAACTCAATTTACCAAGACAATGATGAGGAAGAGGAAAAAGACAATGAGAAAGCTGATTTCTCCAGCTACTACAACCCAAATCCAAAGGATGTTGCTTTGAAGAATATATTGTACGATCTTGAGAAGGTAGACTTGAGCAAAATATAAATGTTAATAAATAGATAATATAATAGTTGTTAGTGGTAATGTAAATTAAAAAAAATGGAGACAGCGCGAGAGAAGAGATGCAAAGAAAAAACAAAAATTGAGAATTGCTGAGCTTCGATGCTGATTACACTGTACAGGTTTGCTGGTACAAAGGCTAACGCAGAGCTAAAAGAAGTTGTTTACCGGACAGTTATGTCATTCAAGTTAAACTGGAACGCTATTGAGAAAGATTCATTTTCTGTGTATACCAGAGAGTTACTTGAGGAAGCATTGAATTCAGAAAAGAGACCATCAATTTTGAGTGATGATATCAAGATTATTGACTTGCACTTTGGAACCACCGCCCCAATTTTCCAGATATTGGAAATCGGAGATCTGGGAGTTGACAAATTCCGGGGTATTTTCAACTTTAAATATTATGGTGATGCATCAATTACTGTTACAACTAAAATTAGTGCAAGTTTACTAAAAAATTACAATAATAATATTGGCGATGAATTTAACTTTATTAAACCCGACTTTATTGTAAGTGATTGTGATTTTGATATTCCATTAAATTTAACGTTAAGTAACTTCAAAATGAGTTCAATCATTATAATCGTTTTCAGTAAAACTAAAGGTTTAACATTGGTTTTCAAGAATGATCCACTCGAGAATATTGACGTTAGTTCGACTTTTGATATGATTACACCCATTGCCAATTTTTTGCAAAAGAAGATTGAGTCTCAAATAACTGATTTATTCAAAGAGTTTTTACCCAGTTTACTTTATAAATTTAGTCTAAAGTACACGACCCAATCATTTGACCAATTCCATAGAGATTTGTTGATTGAGGAACAGGAAGAGGATGATAATCGAAGGAAAAATAAGGTATTATTGAAGGATTTAGATCCTGAAAATCCATTTAGAATTTCTCCAGGCAGTTTAATGAGGTCGACTAGATTATCGAGTATGAGACAAACATTATCGTTGGGCAACGGAATTGATAAGTTATCATGTGATAAATTTAATAAAGATTTAATTACCAAAGCGTTTATGAACATTCTAATCAATAAATCTAAGAATTATAATTCAAATCGAATTGAACTATCGGATAAGGATTTTGAATTTAGTGACGTTCATGATAAGTTAAATTTTATCAAAAATTTTCAAAATAAAGCGTTCAATAAAAATTTCAACAAGAAACCACAAAGAAGAACGATTAAAATGAACCTGAAAGCTAAAACCAGCAAAAACGATGCCAACAAACCAAAGGAGCTATTAAACGAGAAGAATATTGAGGAAAAGAATACCAATAATGAAACTTACAATAATCTACGAATGGATAAATCAAGAAATGGTAGTGTTTTCAGTGATGTAGCCTCTGATTTAGAGACCTTGGTGACACCAGCTAGCACATCAAAGAGGCCATCAATGAGTAAAAATAGCACTGCAATGTCTAGGTGTGTATCTTCATCTGCATCAACTATAGCGAACTCCTATAATAGCAGCAGATATGCACTAGCAGAAAATAATGAACTTGATTTTGGAGCAAAAAGTGAACCACGTCGAAAATCATTCAACAACCCTAACAATGGTTTTGAGAAAAAAGTTTCTTCCCGTAGACAATCTTCCTCATCAAATAATAGGTTCCGTAAGGGTGTATTACAAACTAAAGATGCGATGAAGATGGACAAAGAGGAAGAACGTGAAATTAGGAGGCGTATGATGAAGTTAGATCGCTTGGTAAGCAAAAAACGTGAAGATTTGCATCATTATAACAGCGGAAGGTTAGCGGTTCAAGCACCGCCACCATATTCGCTTTGAGGGATTATTGTGTTTTTAGAATACTGGATTACGTGGGATTTTTGTATAGAGGATATAGGTACTTTTTGGTATTTTTTGTTATTTTCGTTATGCTTTAAAGATTATTATTTACTTTAAAAGGCGTACAATTGATAGGAGGAACAATTGACCAATGAGATCGCGTGTATATGTAAGCACGAAATTGACAAGTATTTCAAAAAAAAACGATAAGACGAAATCCTTAAGGATTATATGAAAGAAAATCTTTGAGGATTAAGACATAAGGCTATAAGATATACAAAATGAGTAAAAGTGGGAAGAGGGACACACAAAAACAGAGAGAGAAAGGGGGAAGAGAGAGAAAGAGAAATAAGGGTCTGAAATGTTCAAGAACTGAACAATCTCTTTTGTTCATCCCATTCAGACACAGTAAAAACTTTTTGAGTAAAAGCATGAATCTGGCTGATTTCCTCTTTCAAAGCCGCATTGACTAATCTATGACGAGCCAGTTTGTTCTTCCCAAGAAATAAGTCACTAACTATAATAACTGCAAAAGCTTGACCACACCCACCTGACATATCCTGCACTTCGACTTCAGTTGCATTTAACCTGTCTTTGATTATTTGTGCAAGTGATTCAGATGTCAGTGACATTTTGTTCTCTTCTCTGTGAGGTTGTTCAATGTCTACGACAAGAGGTGATAGGTACAAATAAAACGGTAACCCTATATAATCCATGATACAATTGTCTCCTACGTGCTATTTTTCGCACCGGAACGTGGAATTTTAAATCTTTCGTAGTTGCATTTTCATTAAGTGCCTTCGTGGTAGGTTTTAACGAAAAGGAATCAGACTAGATATCACTGTTATTACTACCAGTATGATGATGAGAAAGGGACTACGTCAATCAGCTTTGAAGCAAGTTGTGGATTCAATGAATAAACTTTATCCATTAAAATATGCGGATAACTCCTGGGATAACACAGGATTGTTGGTGGACTCATCAGTTAAAGATTCTGAAAACGAAGAGTACGGTACAAACGATGTCAAGATTTTACTGACCATTGATTTAACAGAATCGGTTACACAAGAAGCAATTGATAAAGAATGCAATATAATTATTGCTTATCATCCGTTTTTGTTCCGGAAATTTAATAGAATTACACCAAATAGCAATGGTGGTTGTAACACGCAACAAGAATCGTTAATTAAACTGATTCGTAACAATATAAGTGTTTATTCGCCACATACGGCGATTGATGCCGCTAAAGGCGGAGTTAATGATTGGTTAGTCGACGGAATTAGCCAAGGCAGTGAAATCAAAGAGAGGAAAGTGATAATTGCCGATAAAAGCGGTGATGAGGGTGTAGGTATGGGCAGAATTGTTGAGTTTGAGCAAGAAATCCTCTTAGAGGAGGTAATTGAAAGAGTCAAAAAGGCATTGTCGATTGAATATCTACAATGTGCTACCAAGAGTCGGAAAGAAATTCAAACGAAAAAAATCAAACGTATTGCTCTATGTGCAGGCAGCGGTGCAAGTGTGTTTGCTGGTCTGGACGAAGCCGACAAGAAGAGTGTTGACCTCTATTACACTGGAGAAATGTCCCATCATGAAATGCTTGCCCTGAAAGAAGGCGGGAAGGCTGTGCTGGTGTGCGGCCATTGTAACACCGAGCGCGGCTTTTTGTCAGCCGCAATGCTTCGAGCCGTCCGCACCGCCACGGTTGCTGAGGTAAGCGAGAGCGACTCGTCTCCGTTTCTCACAGTGTAGTGGTGTAGTGTTGTATAGACAGGTAAACAAAACCACGCACGTTATTTTCTAGTTAGGCGCCGCTTTGGGAAGAGCTTCGTACTATTTTGTCGTGCGGGGATTACCTCACCCGGTGCATGGTGATGGAAATTTTACAATTTGGGAAGATGGTGGAGGTGGTGGTGCATCTTCAAGGGCAAATTGCAGATTGTGCAGCCCTTTGGGTGGCCTTCAGATTCTCTTGCCGCAAGTAGTGGGATAATGCGATGGATGAACTAGCAGAGTTTGAACAAACCTCACAGAATGCACAGAATGTTCCAATGGGGTCTTCCAAGTCACAGCCCCCGGAGCCCACTAGTAAATCGAAGAAATTGAAGTTTTTCAACAAACTACACTATTATCAGCATTCCAACAATCCTAATCATAAAAGTAATAAACAAAGCAATACGGCTGATAGATCAAAAAATAGTAATATTACTCTTTATTCTTCTCCCGCATCTTTATCTACTTCAACAACATCTCTTGCTAATAATGAATCTTCAGGACCCGTTTCAATTGAGGATATTGCAAAATCGAATTCTAATATTACCCCACAGATTGACGAAATAAACGGTCATGATACAAATGCTCATACTTCATTCGCAAACCAACCGCCTAGTCCTAGCATAAGATTTGCAACTGCTTCGCCTGCCGCTAATTTGGATCCACTTCAGAAATCAAACTATGGTAATCATTCAAGTCGTTCAATTTCTTCAAATGGCTCAATAAATGTAGCCAGTCAGAATAACCTTCCAATACAACGTTCTGCAACTGTACCAGTTCATATGATGGACCCACCTACAAGTTCTTCACCAACATCTACGTCTAATATACCAGCACATAATTTAAGAGCTACAGCTACTACAGCCACCACAGATACTCAACCAAAAACTCCAAAAAATAAGTTTCTAAAGTTTACCAAGAGAGCAACTAAAATGGCAGGTGATATTGCGTTTGGTTCAAGCTCAGATTTCCACAGTACTTCTAAACCTCCCATTTATCCTCCAAAATTACATTCAAAGCAGCAGTTGTTAAATGAATATAAAAACCGGCTGAAGAATATAGTTTTACTAACCAGAGATCATTCAATGGAGTTTTATATTGATTATTTGCGCTTTTTCTTGAAATATATGGATGAAAGTGAATTTGATGATCCCGTAAATTTTTCTGTCACAAGAAACACTTATTGGCATTCTTGGCTTGTCAAGGATCTGGAGCTAATTACCGACATCATCAACTCTCACAAAGTTTCTTCCAAGCAACCAGCTAACTCAGCAAAGGAAGTGCCCGAACCGGAAACTAAACAAGAAGTGGAAGAAACTGTAACCAATACCCCACCTCCATTAGCAAAGGATGGTATTTTGGACGACTATAATGATATATTTATTGAAGATCCCAAACCAAAAGTCAAATCCAAATCCAAATCCAAGTTTAATCCCAGATCAAAGGCCAAGTCCAAATTAAGTAAGTTACAGTCAGCTTCAACGTCTATATCACCATCACAATCTGAATGTAATGAAATAAAAACAAAAATTGATGATATACCAACTATCGAACAAATAGATAGTGAAATATTTCAAGATAGAAGGATTGTGTTACTTCTATTATGGCATAACCAAATTATAAATAGATTGTCAAATCAACAAGCTGTAATGAAAAAACTGTTATCAGCTCATCCAAACAATTCAGAAATTTGTACAGTTACTGCGAATAAATTAAAAAATTATCGTTCAGCACCTAATGAATCATTATCAAAAGTGTTGAAAGAGTTTACATCACCAGCCCAGTTAGAATTAATTGATGGCTGGCAAATAAGACATGATTTTCCGCAATTCAAAACTAACCTTGTAAATATAACTGATAGATTTCAAGTTGTTTTAGATTTGAGAAATTCAGGTTATTTACCGGAGGATTTGTTAGAAAAATATCCAAATTTTGCTGATTATGAGTTTTTGTCAGATGAGTTTATTCAAACGAAATTGGACGATAAAGAAAGATTGTTTTTATCAGACTATTCTTCGTTTACTGCACCTTCTATTCAGCGGTTACCATTAAAAGATAGTTCTCAAAGTTTAATCTATGCACCAGATTTTGCAAGATTAGTGTTTAGTGAAAACGACGTGACAGCAGCATTAAATGAATTCAAAAGACTTTTGAAGCCTTCTGGTTCAATTTCATTAATTTTATATGATATTTCAAATTACAAAAAAGCTCACAATTTGGATCATAACGTTTATATTGGTGAATACATTCAGCTTTACATTAACCATGAAATATCTAAATTGTCAAAATTACCAAATCTAAGTGAAATTATAATAAGACTCTTAAAGCAACAAAATTTCAAAAATATTAAATATGTCAAATTGGGAATACCCATTTTGAATATGTACGAACAAAAATCAGATGAATCTAATGAATCTAGTGAAACTAATGAAACAAATAAAAAATTGCAATCACATGATGTGCCCTCCCCGTTGTCAAGTAAAGAAAGTAACCAGGAAAAATTTGAGACTTCAGATATACGCATGCTGAAGAGTAAAAACTTTTCTGATGCGCCCAGCCAATTTATAGATCAATCACAACTTCCGAGACAAACAGGTCGCCGCCGTTTATCATCTGAAAATCAACCTGCTCGTTCTCAATATCATAGTTCTTCACAGACTCAACAGAAAAATACTCAGTCAGTTCCCCGTACGAGTGAACCACATTTAAATAGGTTCAAAAGTAGATCTGAAAGTCCATATGTTAGCATGCCAGACGATGAGGAAAATAAAAGAAACACGCTTTACAATAAAGTATTAAGTATTAATGATCAGCCAATTGCAGCATTGTTTTCAATGTTCTCGTCATTTATTGACTTTCGAAGGGTTAGTCAAATGGTTGAATTAAATTCGTGGATTTCCGATCCAGAGCATGGCCTCTTATCAAACCCACAGGGCAAAGATTCCATTTCAGGAATTTCAGGTTTAGGTGATGAGACCATAAAGATATTACGTTTGTGGTTAGATTGGAAAATCAATGGAATTGATGGTCCTATTGTACACGAGAGTATTGACTATCGTCTCAATGAAATTATTGACAAAGAAGGTGTGGATAACGAACTTGGGGTTAAACTAGTTACGTTCTATGGTAGATCAAAGTTTACAGCCAATAACGTCGCTAGGAATTCTGAAAGTGCTGCCGGTGCGAATGATCCACCAGCTACTGAACCAGGATTAAAGAATTCTGAGGGTATTGGAAACAGATTTGCTTATTCTATAAGTAATGAGCATACTGATTTCAAAGACGGTCTTATGGGCGGCCTTGACTTCATCTTTTTGGTTACTGCTGAGAAAGGTCCAGAGTAGTTTGTGATATTGTTTGTATTTTTATTCATTTACGATTTTTGTTTATTGGTTTCGTTTATAAATTTTCGTTTACAGTTTTTTGTGTATACTTGTCTGCTCATGATTCTTCGTTTATAGTTTTCGTTTACAACGCTGTCAAATTGATAATTCGATGGCAGATCGAAAACTGATCCAGTTTAAAAACTTGAATATAGGCTTTAGCCTTTAGAAAAAAAGTATAAAAGAGAGAAAAAAATTAGTTAAATGTCCTTTACCAAAACCCAAAATGTGCATAAAAAAAAAGCTTAATTGCAAATCAATTTCTCGAACCATGCTTTAAAAAGTCTAACAGATCCATTTCCTCTTCGCTGTTATCCCTTACGCCTTTACGGTTTTTTCCTACCGTACTGTTGCTACTGCGGTTATCATTGCTATTATTGTATTCCCGACTTGATTTGTGGTCAAACATGTGTAGGTTCCAATTCACGTCATTGGTGTTTCTATATTTGTAAATATTATCATCACATAATCCATTGTTATTGGTTGAAGTTTTATCTTTCGGGTCATCAAGAGAGCTCGAATTTGCCGAGGGAACTATTTGCAACTCTCGAAATGTATATCCATGTTTTTGCTTGGGGTACGAGTTGCTTGATCTATGGGATTTACCTGATCCTGTCGACCATGTGCGACATGAAAGTCTCGAGGCTCTACGACCGGCAGAGATACTCGGGTTTGAAGATGCCGATATCGAAGCCTTCGCATTCACATTCAAATTAACTGTGGGATTCATACCGGTTATTGCGCCTGATACATTTGAACCTACAGGTCTGCTACTGCTCGAACTCAAATCCCCAACATCAAAAGACCCGGAACTACCTGTCTTGACGTAAACTGATTTGGGTTTCATAACGGTTGGAGTTTTTAATTTTTTTAGTTTAATCTTTTCTTTACCTTGACTCGCATTAGTGACCACACCTGAATTAAGGAAATCTGTGAGACTCATTTCATAGTCAGCAGAAGCCTCACTCTCACCGTCTCCATCATCTTCGTACTCGTAATAGTTATCAGCTTTGTAATTTTCGGGTCTATTTTTTTCGTGATGTAAAATATTTGAGATATTATTGTTTGAATCATGCATGGTAGTAAAATTGGTTTCATTACCAATAATTTCAGACGTATTTGAATTCAAACGAGCTAATCCAATAGCCGATTCTGTGTCACTGTATTTGTTTGAATAATTACCATAACCAGGTAACCACGAAAAGTTATGCCTCCAACCATGATACTGATAATTTGATGAGTTGGCTATAACTCCATCCAAACTTTCAGTTAAAAGCCATGGTTTTTCTCTTATAAGAAAAACCGTTACATCAACGAAACAACTTAAAGCTTGAAAGATAGCACTTGGGGCTGTAGACCACATTGATTTCTTCTTAGTTCTAATAAATTCATAGTGATTGATAAAAGGCAGTATCCATAAAAATATGAATGCAATTGGATAAATAAAGATCACCTTCATTTGCTTCATAATTAATGACTTCCTTTCTCTGAATCTTTCCATTGTTTCCTCAAATAATAATCTTTGGATTTGTTTCGAAATTTCTTTATTTTGGATATTTGCAAAATTGGCATCTGTTTTCAGTGTCTGTTCATTAATCGGCGGATCTTCACTTGTTAAAATTGACTCGTTTTTTAATTTTTCTATATTTTCAAGATCTACTTCAGTGTCTAGGTTATGACCGTATAACTTGGCGGACAAATTGACATCAGGAAACACTAACATTGTTAAACCTTGAAAGATTTTGTACCATAATGATTCGCCAAAAGCGTTCAGCATAATTCCATTTTCATCATCAGTATCTATATCGATATCACTATCAGAATCATAACCATCTCTCGTGTTCTTTTTAATTTTGTATTTCAAACTTTTGGAAATTTTTCTAAACTGAACTATAACATACACATAGATTGTAACATAAATCGCTAATATAGTAACAATAACAACGTGCCTTATGGTCCAAGTAAAATACCATGGTCCTGTCCAGCTTCTGAAAAAAGACCAAAAAACATACTCTTCGTATGTATCATGAGTGCAGAAACTAATGGATGCTACCAATATTGGAAATAAAAAACAAAGAAGGGTAACAGTGTACCTTGTATTATATAAACCACCTTTTGAGTTTTTCAACTGTGCATTTGAATCACGAGGATTATAGGAAAATTGTGAAGATAGTGAACTAGATTCGTTATTATTTTCATCACCAGCTCCACGTTCATCATCTTCGTTAAATCGATTTGTAGTAAAATGTAGTTTCCAGTTATTGAAATTTGGGAAGGATAAGTTTATATTTAACTTGAGCTCTATTTTTTGAATTAAAGACTGTTTTAGTTCACTGAGTTGCGTATTAAAAACTAACAATGCCAAATGTAAAGCAAACATCAAAATGGTCATATCTGCACCTTCTATACTAAAAACTGTCAACCACCCAATTCCATTCACTAAGGAAGAATTGTATGTTGTGTAATTATTAAACACTGTACCTGTGAATACCATGATAGAAAGTGTTTTCACAAAATCGAACGCAATCAATAGGCAGATGAGATAATGCCTAAAATTGAGTCTTGATGGATGAATCATTCCAAAAAAGTAAACGAAAACCAAAGCTGAGAATACTGAAGCTGAAGCCCCTGAAAGGGCACATGTCCGAATTTGCTGTAGCTGGGCCAGATCAAAAAAGTCATATCTGTGAACTGGCTCTGTCATTGAAGAAAACCCTATGCATATAAATTTTGCATGTGCGTGTAAATATAGGGTACTTATAATTAATGCAAAAGTGAGTTAATGTTGACAGCAGATATCGATGTGGATGGATACACGAAGGCTAACAAGCTGCTTCAAAGCTGAACAGCTCAAACAGCCAACACGAGAACAGCACGCACACATGAAAAAAAGCAACCTATAAATTAAGCCTCACCAAATGTTTCTTTATTTCTTGCTATCATCTTTTATCCATTGTTCACTGGCCACTGTCCTGTTTGCAGACAAGTCTTCTGTGGGCTACCGGCAGAGGCCATGCATCTCGAACCTGTGTAGTAGTTGATTCTTGAACATCCGCCGCCAACAGAATTGGCACTGCCTAGGACAAAGGAAACAGTGTTGTGCACGTAGAAAAGCACATTGTCATTTCTATGTGATCCACTGACGGCAACCCCTACAACACCGAAACTTGTTTGCTTTCTGCCATCAATGACCTCCTGAACCGTCTTTTTGGCACTTTCAACAGGAATGCAACCGGTTGGATCATGTTCCATAGCTTGAATGACTGATTGTGCAATTTTCCTGGCCAAATCGTTTTTGATGATCTCTTCCCCCTGGCCGGAGGCCATGACACATACAATGTCTCCTGTTTTGGAATTCCTCTCAATCCAGCATCCACTGCCAATCACACCAGCACTTCCTACTCGTGTCCACTCTCTTAGTAAATTACCACCACTAGATGATCCTATGCTCATCATCACAGAGCCATGCTCATCCTCCTCATAAAGGAAAACCCCAATAGTGTCTTGCACTATATTCTGCAACTTGTCTTCGACTGTCTTACAAGTATCTTTAAGCTTTTCGAAGATTTGCCCCATTTCCTCACTGACAAGACTGTCATCTTTTTGTAGTTTCCCAACTTTAACTATTGGATCAACTACTCCTTGCTCCCTGAATGTATTCTTCCCAATATACTCTACATTACCCATCCTCTGTCTAACTACACCAACAGCATCTTCCATTGGATACCTTGATGAATTGCAAACAACACACCCAATCTCCACATTCGTTTTGTCCTCATTAATGCAGAAGTTCTGTACTGTCGAATCACATCTCACAGTACCATCATTACAAAGACACGATCCATATCCTGTATTGGTCAATTCTGAATCTTCCAAAACTTTACTGATCTGTACAAATTTTTCTAAATGATTGACAGGAGGAAGGTCCTTGCTACACTCGTTGACAATTTTAGCCATACTTAATGCTTTTCTAATAAGTCTTTTGTATCGTCGAACGCCTCCTTTCTCTTTACTGAGGGGCCCACCAGCACCTACATGAACAACAACTATTGACCTTTCTCCATTACTCATGCCTGTTTATGACTTTACAAACTACAGACAATTCCAGCACCAAAATGTACCTTACGAGCCCATTGTAAACGCCAACAGCACTAAAATTGTTTTCGGTCCGTAGTAAATTGGAAAAATCGCTTTCTTTGTTTTCATTCCACACTCTCCGTCACTCATCTCTTCAGACTCCCTTTTAACGAAGAGCTTTGGTGTTGCTTCATTTCGATTGCTGCGGTACTCTGTTTCCTAAAGTTTGCACCCTACTTACTATATATTCATAGGCGTCTGTTGATTGAAGGCATATAAATAAACAAAACTTGCGGGAAACTTTTTTGCAGACATTATGTCGGAGAACTTCGAACTATCACATAATCGTGAACATGATATGATTCCCAGTAGTTTGCCAATAACACCACAAAACCACAACACCCACTTTCCGCAACTTCAGCTAAATACATCAAACTTGCATTCAAGAAAAAGTTCAATAAACACTACAAACACGACAAATTCAACTTTACTAGATTATTATACCGCTAATGACACGGATGATGAACCAGATGGAAACACGCAGCTCAATCACACTGATATGTCCCCGAAAAAAAGTTCGCAGTTGAAGGATTTTGTTCTCAATGACCAAGATATAAAAGAGGAAGAAGAAGAAGAAGAAGAAGAAGCAGACGAGGAAGAAGAAGAAGAAGGAGACGACGAGGACGATCAAGAATTTCAGAACCAGATTTCCATCGAACTCCCGACAAAGACACGTCTAGGGATGCATGAAAACGTATCATCTTCTCATATAACGAAGCATGAAACCTTAGAATCTATTGTACTATCTAGGGCAAAATTTAAAACTTTAAAGCAGAAAATTCATGATAACATTACGATCAAAGATACCAACACATCAACATTTTCGTCCAATTTTAGAAGTAAATCACATTTCAAGAAAACCATTAAAAAATCTGAATTAGATCGTTACGGATTCAAGAAGACAAATCAATATATTTCGACGAAAGATTATAATGATTGGTGGAACGAGTATTGTCCGTATTTAATTAGAAGAAAATCTAAATGGATAAAGTTTTTTGAAAAAAACGGTTTGTATTTGAATGATCAAGGCATGCCAACTAGATTTCCCATTAAATCTGATGAAATGGCAAAGTTTGTCAAAAAAGGTATACCCGCTGAGTGGAGAGGCCAAGCGTGGTTTGATTTCGTACATGGTAATGAGAAACTAAAAGAAAATACTGGATTATATGAAGAATTGGTTAAACAATCAATTGATCTTGTCAATGATAATACAGATGCCATTGAAAAAGATTTACATAGAACATACCCTGATAACACATATTTTAAGAATTACAGTGACCCAGAATCAAAACTAGAGATAGAGTCCCCAATGTTGAATACTTTGCGTAGAGTGCTAAAGTGTTTTAGCCTATATAAACCAACAATCGGTTATTGTCAATCATTGAATTTCATAGCGGGTTTATTGCTTTTATTCTTGAACGAGGAAGAAGCTTTTTGGATGCTAGTCATTATCACTGAACGATATTTGCCAGGCGTACATGAATCAAACCTTGAAGGTTTAGCAGTTAATCAAGGTATGTTATTACTTTGTTTGAAGCAACATTTACCTGATGTTTGGAGAATCATAATGGAAAACGATTATGATGATAGCGCTGCTTATGGTAATTCATTCAATAATGATGAAGATACATCGTACTTGTTTATTTTGCCAACTCTAACATTTTGTACAACAAGCTGGTTCATGTCTTTGTTTATTGGAGTTTTACCAATTGAAACAACTTTAAGAATTTGGGATATAATATTTTACGAAAACTCTAAAACTATTTTTCAAATGTCGCTTGGAATTTTCAAAATGTTAGATCCCGAATTAAGGAAAGTTTATTGTCATGCTCATGGAATACCAAATTCAACTGTTGTAAGTCAACTGAAATTTCATTCTGATACTGATTTACCGACAAGTGGATTAAATTCTTTGAGAATTTCATCCAGTAATAAAAGCAGCTCAAACTTAACCGAAAATTCCCATAATAATAATCAATTATCTGGATATAGCAAAGAGCTTTTATCAAGTGAATTATTCCAATTGATTCAAAATACACCTAAAAGGATAGTTAATGTTAATCTGTTTCTTGAAGAATGCTTTAGACAAGATACTTCATCATTTTGTAAGCTAACCCAACCTGAGATCAAAAGATGCAGAGATTTTGTTGTAGCTTCACGGGAACGTCATTCAAGTTTGATTGAAAAACGAAAAGAATTGGGCATGTCCCAGGAAGAGCGTAATATACTATTACGTCAAGAAAGGGAACTATCAGAAAACGGTCTTGGGTTGAATTCTGTCTGGAACAATAACAATTTCAATGATGACAAAAAGAAGAGTCGTCGTGGCAGTAACATTAGCACCAATTCAGATAATTATACCAACATGCATCGTCATAATATCACTAATAGCAGCAAAATTAATGATTATAAAGGAAATAACCACAACAATGGGAATGGCAGCAATAACAATGATGTAATGGGTAAAACAGGCCGTGGATTAAGGACAGCATATTGGAATGTTGGATTGAATAGACGTATAAAGAAGATATACAGTAAAGGTCCCGAACCAAATTCAAATTAGTTTTATTAGGTTGTAATATTTATTTATTAGTTTACTTAGTTAATCAATATTTATTATTTATTCATTACTTATTTAATTTGCAAGTAATATATCCACAGACTATAATACATAGTAGTAATTACTCACTTTCAATATCCATTAGTTCATCATCATCAGCTTCATCATTATAATTATTAGTTCTTTTCCTATTAATTCTCGCATTTTTACCTTTACCATGTCCAAATGATTCGAAAACATGTGCCAAATTCGTGGATGGTGAACACTTAATTTTATTTGAAACCGTGGTCAAATTTGTTGGATTCAAAGTATCATTTAGAAATTTTTTATTTGCCACTCTGACATTCATATTTAATGCTTTATCTAATAAATCAGTTGCCATTGGATCATTCGGTTGAATTGATAAAGCGGTGTGTAAGAATTCAATGGCATTTGCAATTTTTCCAAGCTTTAAATTTATCAATCCTAATGTCGAATAAATATTAACGTCATTCTTAGCGATTTTCAAAACTTCGTTGAAGTGGGTAATTGACTTATCGTATAAATTCATTCTTCTATACACATGAGCCAAATTACAATGAATTGAGCACCATGCTTTTGACCCATATTCTAAAGTTTCAGATGCAGTAAGTGCTTTTCGTAAATATTTCTCAGCTTTTTGAAGTTCGCTTTTATGATAATGCAAGACACCTATTTCATTTAGTAGAAGTGGATCGACTGGACAAATTGAATAAGAATAGTTTAAGTATTCCCATGATAGTGTATAATTATTCATCTGTAAATATTGCATACCAAGGAATAGATTTGGTAGATGAGTTCCAGGAAATAATCTTGATGCAGTCGCATATGCGCTGATTGCCTGTTCATGCTCACCGTCAGCTGCAAATGTATGTGCAAATCCAATCCAAGCAGATGCAAAATTCGGATTTAAAATCGATGCCTTTGAAAAAAAAATTCTAGCTTCTGTATTTTGTTTAATTGAAAAATAATAAATTCCAATTGCAACCCATGTTATATAATGGTTTGGATAATTTTCAGCCAGATTGTGGGCCATTAAAAACAATTTATTTTTGCCACCCAATTCAAATAGACAACTCAAATAATTAGATAATGCAGATATGTTCAACTCATCTCTTTCTATGATTTTAGCACATAAATCTAGACACTCTTGAAATTTGCAACGAATAAAGTATAACTCTGCCTGGCTTAATAGAATATCAATATTATTACCCAAATCATATTCATCCTTCAACCTTTGTTTTGCATCTTCATATAAATTCAAATTTTTATATTTGTTAATGTGAGTTGTGTATAACATTTTCACCAACTCATTATTATTATCAGCATCGTCAAAGTTCAAAGAATTCAATAAATCCCATTCTTCGTCAGGAGTCAATAAGTGATTGGATATTAATTCATCGAAAGCTTCAAAACACTTAACATCAACCAGAATAGCCTCTTTGAAGCAGTATTTTGCCTTTTCAAAATTATTTTGTTTTGAATATATTAATCCTCTCAAGTAACACATCGAAGACTCAAGTTTTATTCCCCCATCTGGATTTCTAACCGAATGATCTTTTTTAAACGGGTTAACTTCACCGATTATATCCAATGCTTCATCTAATTTATCCAATTTTATCAAGCATAAGCCAGCCAAGTATCTACAACCAACGGAGGCTTCAAATCTTGGACCTGCTAACAAATTTCTAGCAATCTGGTAATTTGATGAGGTGTAATGCACTTGAGCTAACCAAAAGGCATCATTTGGATCATTTGTCAGGGATAGTACTTTATCACCTATGTATATTGCTGTTTTATAATGATGCTGTAAAAGGGCATCGTGTCTCCAAAGTCGTAGCTTGTCTGCCTGTGTTAATGGGGTATTGATGTCTACTATTGTTGAAGATTCCAAGTTACTGTTATTATTATTATTGTTGTTGTTGTTGTTGTTTTTGTTGTTATTGTTATTGTTGTTTTTGTTGTTGTTGTTGCTATTGTTGTTGTTATTGTTGCTGTTAATGCTGTTGTTGTTGTTAACATTCGTATTATTACTATTGTTTGTACTATTTAGGTTGCCAGTTGCATTGCTTTGATTACTGTTATTATTATAATTTAGGGTTTTATTGATATTCCTACTTTTACTGTTACTATATTTCTCATCATTAGCGTTAATAGTATCTTCATTAGTTGATTCGGTAATGATAGAATTGATATTCCTCAAATTATGGGGAGATGACTGATGTATGTAAGAGCTCGGTAAAGGAAGTATTTGGGTTTTATTGCTACTCGTTGCAGCTATATTGGTACCATTGACATTAATTACATTGGAATGTGATTGTTTTGGATCATTTGGAGGCGTTTGAAAATGGTCCCTCACTCTTTTTGTGGCCATAAGCGGAGAAAAAGTAAGAATAGAGTTATTGGGGCTGTTTCCAGACATGCCGAGTTCCAGATGCAGAGAGTTGCTGGCAAAGGTAGCTGCTAGTTATAACTCAAGGGCTAAACACCAAAACATGTTACCGAGAAGATCTCCCCGCGCGACAGAGCGCATGTCGTGGCTGGAGAAAACTTAGTCAACGGTGACTCTTTTTTTTCACTTATCTCTCACTGATGCTTGTATATACAGCTAATGGTTGGGCACTCTTTTTCGTTTTTGCTCTGCTTTTTGGAGGTTTTTGCTTTTTCGGTACACAAGCACATTATCACATCATGGCAAACAAGGTTATTCTTCATGTTAGAGCTGAGACTAAGCCAAGAGAAGCAAGAGCTGCTCTTACTCCAAAGACAGTCAAGCAATTATTAGACACCGGTAACTTTGAAATCTATGTTGAAGAAGCCCCACAGTCTACTTTCAAGACCGATGAATATCGTCAAGCTGGTGCTAAGATTGTTCCATTTGAATCATGGAAAAATGCTCCAAAGAACAGAACTGTTATCGGTTTGAAGGAATTACCTGAAAATGAAACTTTCCCATTGGTCCATGATCATATTCAGTTTGCTCACTGTTACAAAAACCAGGCTGGTTGGGAAGATGTTTTATCAAGATTCCCAGAAGGTGGTAGTACTTTATACGATTTGGAATTTTTAGAGAATGATCAAGGTAGAAGAGTTGCTGCGTTCGGTTATTATGCTGGTTTTGCCGGTGCCGCACTGGGTGTTTTAGATTGGTCGTTCAAACAATTGAATCCAGATTCCAAAAACTTACCAGGTGTCACTCCATATGCTAATGAAGATTTGCTAGTCAAAGATGTTAAAACTGAACTTTCTAAAGCTTTTGAAAAAACTGGCAGATATCCAACTGTTTTAGTTATTGGTGCATTAGGTAGATGTGGTTCAGGTGCACTTGACCTTTGTAGAAAAGTTGGTATTCCCGACAACTGTCTTTTGAAATGGGACATGCAAGAAACTAAAAAAGGTGGTCCATTCCAAGAAATCGCAGACTCTGATGTTTTCATCAACTGTATCTACTTATCCAAGCCAATTCCGCCATTTATTAACTATGAATTATTAAACAAATCTGATAGAAAATTAAGAACAATTGTTGATGTTTCAGCAGATACTACCAATCCACACAACCCTGTTCCAGTTTATACAATTGCAACTCAATTTGATGATCCAACCGTTTTAGTTAAAACTACTAAAGGTCCAAAATTATCAGTTATTTCAATTGATCATTTACCATCATTGTTACCAAGAGAATCATCTGAATTTTTCGCTAGAGATTTGTTACCATCATTAAAAGAATTACCAAATAAGGAAAATGCACTTGTATGGTCAAAAGCTAGAAAACTTTTTGATCATCATGTTAAGAGATTAAACAAGTCCAAACTTTAGATGAGTGAAAAATACGTAAACAATCCTTTCAACTGAAAATTATACTTTTTTCTTTTTTTTAATTTACGTTATATATTATTTCCAATTATATACATAATTCCACTATTCCATTTCGACCTGTAATAGCTTTTTTTTCTGTTTGCGTTGTTTCTTTTTAGACATTTTCTTGCTTTGTCCCTTCATTAAATGAGCCAAACTTTCACCATCACTTTCGTATTCACTATCGGTTGCAATATCTTTTAACTCGGAATCTGGATTATAAATGGGTTTCATTGTACTTGCCTTTTCAATATCTTCTTGTACGGTTGATACAACATTCAATCTTTCACCAGTGGTATAGACTGCAACTTGATCCATTATATTTGTGTCCAAGTTCCAAACAACAATTTTACCATCTGAAGAAATTGAAACCATGAAAATATATAAGTCGCCATTCACCACTTGTTTGAAAAAAGAAATACCTTTGACTCTTACAGCATGACCTTGCAAATTCCATTTTGGTTTTGCTAATTCTTCAAGATTACCACCATCGATATCTTTAATCTCTTTACCCTTTGATAATTGGAACAAATCATTGGTAAATTCATAAAAATTAATCGAACCATCGTTTAAAGCAACCACTAAATATTCAATATTGTCTTTCAAAGTGACAAATTCGATATCCATTATTACCTTCCTATTCAAACTTAAAAAGTTGATCATTTGCGCTTTTCTGGTGTTCCAAAACATTATTCTATCCCTAAAACCGATTATGAAAAATTCACCAGTGGAATCAAATTTGACAAATAATGCAGGCTGGCCACGAGTTAATGCTCCTCTTAATCTCAAACTACTTGCCTTTTTTGCAGTCATCAAATTCCATAATCTAACAGTTTGGTCTGATCCGATAGAAATGGCAATTCTACCAGATGGATGAATGGCCAAGTCGTTAACAGCACCATGGTGTCCCTTTAAAAGCCCAAACTTCTCCCAATCTTTAGTACGCCATATGAGGATTGTACCATCTTCCGAGGCAGACAGAAGCCATTTACCCCTTTTATGGCTGGGATATTGTTCCTGGGGTTCATTTTCATTTTCATTTTCATTTTCATTCTCGTTTTCACCTTTCGTATGTTTTTGATTTGATTCATCGATTTCGTTTGAAAAAACAAGTTTGGTGATTGACCCCTGATGTTGTAATAAAGTACCCAATTCTTTTCTTTTCTGTAAATCGTAAATCCTGATATGCTCGTCATTGGAACCGGTAACCAAATATCTTTTCGCAATATCCATTGACCTAATTGATAATGAGTGAGCTTGAAAGTGAAATATTGTTTGGAAATGTGCTTGTCTAGTAGCATTCTTGGAGTCTTGAGAATCGTTGGAATCTTTTGGTTCTGCCGAGTCATCTATATGTTTCGAGTTTGTATTGTTTAATGGAATGGAGACGGAAAGACAAAGTAGAGAGTGTTCATAAGAACCAACAATGATTCTAAATTGGATTTGGTCCTGCATGGTGGTTGTCGGATGATTGATGGAATCGAACTTATTATTCATGTGGAGTTTTAAGTGAAAAAAAAAAGTTTCGAAATCTCAAAAAAAAAACAAAACAAAAAAATCTCAAAAAAAGAAAAAATCGAAAAAAATTAATACTAATGCAGGAGAACTGGAGAAGAAAACTACAAAACCAGCGAGGAATGATTGATCATAGGAATACTGTTTACGTGGAAGAACGGTGGATAGGTATTGTGGAAAAAAGCAGTAGGGCTCAGTGAGTGGAGATAATTGCAATGTCTGACATGGATATGGAGACGGAAATTATGAGAGATACTGGTCTACAGGATGTGGTGAGAGAAGAGATGGAAGATAGAAATCAAGACAGCGACAGGGAAAGAGAAGATAGCAGAAGAAGAGGAACCAGAAATTCCAGGGATTCCAGGGATTTTCGAGGTCGGAGAGAAGATAGAAGGGGTGATAGAAGGGCGGATAGGAGGAACGACAGAAGGAACGATAGAAGGAACGATAGAAGGAACGATGGGAGGGACATAAGGAGTGGGAGAAGAGATGATAACTCGAACAGAAGTTTTAGAGATAGCACCCCCAAGGCGACATTATATGTTACGGGATTCCTAAGAGGTACTAGTGCCAGAAGATTGGCTGGAATATTCGAGAGATACGGACCACTTTCGCAGGTCAATGTGTTGCCACCTCGGAAAAGCGACAATGAACAGTATGCCTTTGTTGCATTCAGAAGAATCGACGATATGAATGATATTCTTGATGATATCGAGGATGGCAAAATACTCGATGATGGACTAGCAATTGATGCATACAGGGGTATATCCTGCGAAAGGGCAAGACAACTACCCGTTACACAGAGGAAATCTGGTAGAAGGGACGATCGGGATAGGGGCTATAGAAGAGATGAGAGAGAGAGGGGGTATAGACATGACGACGATGGCCGAAGAGAAGACAGAGGATACAGAAGAGAGGACAGAAGGACCCTAAGAGGGAGAAATGACGAAGCCAATGACGAAGCTAATGACGAAGCCAACGGGGCTGTTAACAGACATGCCTGCACCAGTCACGTGCAGCACGTGAGCGAGCGGAGAGAGAGATCGTGTTCGCCCGAGAGACGGCGACGCGACGACGGCGACGGCGACGGCGACGGCGAAGAGACAGGAGGTGGCGGAGGCAGCCGGTGAGCCAAGCTCGGTGGCGCAGAGCAGACAGAACTGTGGGGCAGCCGCAGAAAGGAACCGAAAATGTTGGCATTGGCAACGGTGTAACAACAAGGCAGCCACGGGTGTATAGTGTGTGTAGCAGAAAGCGCTTGGCAGCAGCAGCAGTGCGGGTTGCGCACGAGCCGCAGCTTCGGGAGGGCGCCGCCTCTTTGGGCGTGAGAATATGTCAGAGCCGCCAGCTGGTGCCGGCAGGTGTATGTTTGAGAGCCCTCTTCTTTACAGCACAGGCTCACCACAGCACAGCAAGGCCCCGCAAGGCACAGCACATTGAACCCCGACAGCAGCAACTATGGACACTCTAATGAGCTTTATTTCCCACGGAGGCTACACGCCAAAGAAGGAGCACATTGCAGAATTCGAACACGATCGGTACACACAAGAACAGGAAAAAAATTTGCAGAAAACCCCAAAGCGCACTATGGAACTTATGCCAGACGGTGGCAGGCCAGACGGCAGCAGGCCAGACGATCAGCAATTCAACGAACAATTAATGGATGACGATTTATTAAAAGAGTTCATCAATCCCCAGTGTTTTGAGCAGCAACAAAATATACTAGATTTCATCGACAGCAACGTGTCTGATGTAATTTTAACGGACCAGAATGCAAGTGCCTCCACTGACGGTTTGAAGCCTAGTCTCCTGAGTCCGTCGGATGAACTCAAGTATTACGAACAATCCAAGCAGGAATTGATGAAGGTGAGGTTTGGTTTGAATGACGATTCCAAATACGTTCACCGGTCCAACATTGGATTCTGTTACACCGATTCCCCCGTTGTCAGCAATCCCGAAGATCCTGACGTTTCCAGTACTTTGTTACCTCAAGAGTACAATGACACTTTCTTTAAAAATGAAAACGATTTCCCCTACAAACTCAAGCTAGAGGATTTGCCAACACATTCAAGAGTTGAAACCCAAATCAAACTGGAATTATCAGTATCTCCTCCACCACCGCAATTTTTAATTCATATTCCAAGAGATTCGGTCACAAAACCAACATTTACATTGGCTGATAATGGTTTGACCGACTCACTTAAAGATCACCTGTTATATTTGGATATATTTGTTATCGGGTCGCAAGAGGCAACTTCCAACTCATCAAACTCGAGAGATGGTCGTTTAAGAAGTTGCAATGTTTGTAAAAGTTGTATGAGGCGTGAGCTGAAACGAGCTTCAAGGCGAAAAGATGGTTTAGTCAGTGAAGCCTCAAATTGGAATCTAAATTTACCCAAAAGGGCAATAATAATCAATGCCAAAGAGATAATTTCGTTTCCTGCGCCAAACGGGAATTTGAATGAGAGAAAATTGCAACTGTTATCAAGAATAGTTTGTTATTGTAGGCATCATCAAGAATTGGAGGGTTTTCAAATTGCAATTTTTTTGAAAAACAAAGACAATGAAATCGTCGGTAAAACAGTTTCGACTCCAATTTTGATCATGGATAGAAAGAAAAAATTGAAATCATATACTGCATGTGCTGCTATTAATAATCACGATAATTTGAATGTCAGTACGAAGAAATCTTCCAACACTTCTATTAATTCGAATGAGGATTCACAAAGTGATTTAGGACTAACGACATCTTCGACAACTACTTCGGTACCGACCAGAGTACACAGTTTAGTATCCTTGCCAAATTCTATCTCCAATTCAAATTCAAACTCAAATTCAACTTCACATTTAAATCTAAATTCAAATTCAAATTCCGTTTCTGTTGCAGATCTAACCTCTTTAAATATTTTATCTACGAATACAAATTCTCATAACAAAAATAATTCTCAAATGGGCGTGTTTGCATCATTGTTCTCATTGAACCCTTCAAATATTTTAGGTGGTGGCAATGATGACAATACAAGCAGAAGGAAAAGAAGAAGACCTTGCGCAAATTCTGAAACAACGACTCAGCAAAGAGGTATCGCTTCTCAAGCTTTAGGACATATCAGTAGCAGCAATAATACCACTAACAATGGCAATTATACTACCAGTGTTAATAACAGTAACAATAACAATGCAATTTCTATCAAAGCAGAGGCTGCGTCTCCAATAACCTCAGATGCAATTTCACCTACAAATCACAACCTATCATCGGCAACAAGTGCATTTTCTTCCACGCCTGAAAGAAAGGAACATGCCAAATCTGTGGATTTGACCTTTTCTCACAATAGTGAATATCTAGCTAGGAACGACAGCAATGCAGGTTACGATATTAATATGAATACAATTCAATCCAATATTAATGAAAATCTCCCGGTAATTAGAAAACTCATACCTGCAGAAGGACCTATCAGAGGTGGCATTGAAATCACTCTACTGGGGTCCAATTTCAGACCTGGATTGAACATAAAGTTTGGTAGCAATATTGCCCTTGCCACTCAATGCTGGTCAGATTCAACAATCGTAACATATTTGCCACCTGCATCTCAAGCTGGGCCTGTTTTGGTCACTTTTGAAGATCCAAACTCTATTCTTACTAATTCAAGCACTCACCAAATTTTCACATATACCGATGATACAGATAGGCAACTAATTGAATTGGCACTACAAATTGTTGGATTGAAAATGAATGGTAAGTTGGAAGATGCAAAAAATATTGCAAGGAGAATTGTTGTTGATAATCAATTTGACTCATCTTCAGGTCAGCAACAACATGTATCAGCAAATCCATCAACGACCACACTTGCACAGTTAAATCAGCAACTACAACTTAATTGGATGGCTGTTGCATCAAATAAAATCAAAGAATTGAGTAAATCATCACTCAATCATGAAGAAATTTTAGTCAAATTTTTGGCAATGATGAAAACACCTAATTCTTTAATTTGCAATCCTAATTGGGCAGTTTGCAATAGTGAAAGTCAAACGATGTTACATTTGGCATGTTTGAAAAACTACAACAAATTAAGTCGCTTTTTAATCAAAAATGGATCAAGAATTGATTACAAGGACAAAAATGGGTATACTCCTTTGCATTTTGCATTTATAAGTGGTAATAGGCAAATGATTACTCTATTGACTAATTTAAAAGCAAACAATTCAAACAAACTGGATAATGGGGTCTCACTGAGTGATATTTCCGATTCCAACGTCTTGGATTTGATTAATTTGAAAAGAAGATTGTCCAATTCGTCAACTGATATTGATGATGACGATGATTATGAATATGAAGATATTGGCATTGATGATGTTGATGCAGATGATTATGGAGAAGGAGATGGAGAAGGAGACGTTGACGAATATGATGAAAATAAATCAAATTATAAGTTACGTTCTCATTTACGCCATAAAAAACGGAAATCTGCTTCCAGAAACATTGAAGAATACGAATTTGAAGCTGATAATGAGGATGATTTTGAATCTGTGTCACTATCCGAAGAAAGCTCGAATAAAGAACCTGATCTATTGGACAAAGAACCAAATTCTTTTGGGTTTAATTTATGGGTTGCGATGAAAGAAGCTATTAAGAATAAAATGGCGGAATTCAGTGTTGGCCAAGATGGTCACAACACAAAAAACAAGTATTCTACATCCAAAAAAATAGCCGGAGATACAGAAGACGAAAAGTCTGACAATGACCACCTTCCAACCTATGACGATTTGTTTCCTGATGGAAGTTCATTACGATCGCTGATTAATTTCCGTGGACATCAAGATGGTGATAGCCTTTCCAAGAATGTGAGTACGCAGCTGAATAGTGCGAGTGCAGGTGCAAATATGATAATTCGAGATCATAACGTTTCTGATGATACCTGTGACGACTTGGATGTCGATATGATGGCAATGAACTTACATACATCCATTAACTCAGATACAAAACTTTTGTTTTTCTGGCTACCTTGTATGCTTTTACTTTTGTTGGTCGTTATCGGTAATCGTTTCGATATAATCACGATCCAAAATTTCCAAATGTTTTCTTATCTCCTTGTTAGAATACGTGAAATTGTTGGATCGTTTGCACTTGGTAGAGACAGGTTTACCAACTTGTTAAATGAGAACATCAATTACGGTAGAGAAAGAATGGAGAATCTTATCAACGACGTGAACGGAGTTGTAATGACTGCAGTTGCAGGTGTTGGGCGATAAGATATGTACTAGTTATATATAGTGCTTTTTTTTTTGGTGTATAAACCGAACCCAAATATATATATACGTTTTCACTTTTCAACTCTCAATGTTCAAAAACGGAAAGCCCGTTTCTCCGTGCGTGGGGCTGTGTGAGTCAGTGCGTGTGGGGTGAAGAAGAAGAGTGTAAGTGTGAAAGACTCATATGACACAGATTTCTGCTAAACTTCTCTCTTGGGTTCTTTGACAGGCAGGAGAGCAGGGAAGTCAGTAAAAATGTCATCCTGGAAAATGAGTGATGCTCTAAGGCATCAGATATACAAATATGCAAAATTGCCTCAGACCGGGGTGTCGCTACGACAAATGGTCCAGTTTGGGCCAAGGCCATCTCAGGGCACGTTATTTCATGCTTCATATTTTGCTGTCCATGAATTGCCCATACGGTTAAGTCACAGGGTTCGAGAACTAGAGAACTTGCCGCTTGGCTTAGATGTCGAACCATCAATTACGTTAGTACGTGATTGGTATGCACAGAGTTTTGAGGAGCTAATGAATGTCGAGGAACCCGTTTTAAGTGATGAGTTTAGGGACTTACTACTGAAGCACAGGAAAGATGATAGTATTTGGGATAAATTTGAAGAAGACCATTTTTCAAAAAAAAAAACTGCTAGTAAAACAAACAAGACAAGCAGGAAAAGTTTTGTTTTTGAGGATGATGGCATTGTCATAGGTAAGAATAAAAGAAGTTATGCCGATGAAAGTGATGACCTAAAATATGGGATGAATCCTGTTATAAGGGAAACAGCTGAAACTTTTGATTCAGAAGAGTTTGATAAACCGCTGGGCTTGAAAAACTATTATCAAAATACCCCTAATGATATTATATACCCAAAGGAAGTTATTGATTACAACAAACTAGTCACCAAAACCTTAGTAAAAATTAAGAGAAGGCATGATGCAACTGTTGCAACCTTAGCTAGAGGTGTTCAGAATTGGAAACAAAAAAACAATTATAAATATTTGAATAGTCCGATCAACCAATTCTTGGATAGATTTTATATGAGTAGAATTGGGATTAGAATGTTGATTGGTCAAACTATTGCGATTAATCAACAATCGCAGAAAAACATGCAAAATGATGATTATGTTGGTATCATTTGTTTAAATTGTAACATCAAAGAAATTATTCAAGATGCAATTGATGCAGCTAGATTTGCCTGTGAGGAACATTTTAACATTATGGATGTGCCAAAAGTTAAACTTTATTGTCCCTCCGATTTGACTTTTAGATATGTGCCTGGCCATTTGGTTCATATGTTGTTTGAAACAATGAAAAATAGTCTAAGAGCAACCATTGAACATCATAGCAAATTAAATCCTGGTGTTGATTTGGATGATATCAAATACCCAACAATCAAAATAATCGTTGCAAAGGGTGATGAAGATATTACCATTAAAATTTCGGATGAAGGTGGAGGTATACCTAGATCAGCAATTCCATTAATTTGGACTTACTTTTATACCTCCGCAGAAAAACAGTTGAAAGATGATGATTTACATGACTTTAATAATAACCATAAAGTTCCATTCATGGGATTAGGGGTTGGTTTACCACATTCTCGTTTATACGCAAGGTATTTTTCCGGCGATTTGAAGTTGATTAGTATGGAAGGATATGGAACCGATGTCTACCTCCATCTCAACAGATTAAGTGGTTCGAGTGAACCATTGCAATGAGTCTCTCTTCTAGCTAGACGCAGCTGAGTCGGTAGTTAGTACATTATATAAGTAAGTAGGTACTTGACTTGTTTTTTGCTTCTTTTACATGTTTGTTTATAGTTTGATCTAATAGATTTTTCTAACCTAGAGTTTTGTAGTATTCATACGTAATAAAATGTGCACATTTTACAGCATTAATGACCGCTTTTCTGCACTTGGAGACTTTTGACGCGAGTAGAGATGTACTCAAAATTCCAGCTTCCTACTTGACATGAATTGGATGGGAAAGATAATTGTATGTCTCTGACCATATTTTGCGGCCACAGCAATAGTTTTAATAGGGAATATGTGGCGACTGCCGCCGAAATTTCATCGAAAATATTTTTTCCGTGGGGTTCTTCTGGCGAAAAGAACAAAATCTATATCAAGAATAAGTTCAGCTGAAAATCCGTATGCTCCGTCATCATCGAGTGCTAGTTCAAACAAAAACGACCAACATTATGTAACCCACGATCGAATATTCCAACAATTGAATAACCTTCAGTCTCTTAGTCTGTCCGATCATGGGTCTTTAGTCCAGCATGGCAACGAAAATCTCAGAAACAGTTCAATCGACAAACGTGCGCTTTTTGATTCCTATATAGAAGAGGAAGAATTGGACGTAGATTTTGCACTCTTTGAAACCCACCCAAAAAAAAGAAATTGTCGGTTTCATAAAGTCGGAGGAAAAGGTGTTGCTAGAAGTTCAATTGAAGCTGCGATGAAACAAAATCCTAACGAGTCAAGTGAGTTGAGATTGGTCGGTGAGTATCATGATTACAAGATTGACCACAGTTCAATCAAAACTTTTTATGATGAGGTTTTACGAGAAGATTTGAGTGTGGACACTTATCAATTTGCAGCACCAGTATTGCCTGATAATTTGGATACGACAACCTTGAAGGCATACCTAAAAAAAGTCAACTCCATTAATTTTGATTACGATTTTCAGGGATACGAGGACTTACTTTTCACTCAAATGTATGGGTTGACTAAGAATATATATAAACTAGAAGGAATCGTGGACATAGATGTAATGCATGAGTTTTTGAAATTTTTTAGTAATTATTCAATGGTCAAGCGAATATTCTACATCATTGATCAATTTGAAGGTATAGGTATCTTTCCAAACAGAAATACACTACATTTGATGATATACAAACTTGATAAAATTGTTGATCTTAATTTCAGAAAAGTCACTTTGGATTTTTATCTTACCATGGGCGTGAGAAAATGGCAGATTTCAACAGACTTGACTACGAAAGCTTTGATATATAAGATAAAAAAACCAAATAGAAAGCGATTGGCAATAGCTAAAGCATTGATCAATGAAGGCATTGAATCAAAATACCTGAAATGGGACATTGTTCAAGATTATGTGGATATTGGGCTGAACAAAAATTTTGGAATGAAGTTTGCGGAATTTCAAAGTGTATTATTACGCAAAAAACTCATCAGTGACACAGCCGTCGATAATAGAAAATTATTTGCAATTTACATAAGTTCATTAACACATAGAAATAAAACTAATGATGCATTGTGTGAAATTTTAAATAACCCACAATACGCAGACAGTAAAAATTGGGCAGTAATTATAGATAAACTTTTAAGAAACAAGGAAATATTTCAATGCTTAGCAGTGTTTAATATGTTGATCAACAAAACCTATACGGATTTACCGGTTGTTTTGTTGGGCTTCATAAAAAATTTCGAACGAGTGTTTCAATTCTTTACTAAATCTGGCCAGCGTGGAAATAAACAATTCTGTGCTATTATGAAACATTTACAACAAATCTCTGGTTTAAAAAGCAGTTCAATGGATGTGTTCATCGATTCTCTGGGTTACGGATGTAATGCTGAAATTGTTGAAGAGCTTAAAAAAGTAAGACTGTGGAACGGTTCTGAGTTAGGCTATACAAAATTTGATACTTTTTTACATGTTAACGATTCTAGACTGTTATGGGACGTGCTTATGATTGAACGAGAAAGAGTTTCTCAGGGAATGATCAGTGTTGATCCGTTAACCTTCCCATGGGTTTTTAAAGTGAGTGGACATTGTTAACTTGTGTATAGCTTACGTAAAATGTATTGAAATTATTGAAGAGCGAGTTTTTTCATCGATCGAATTTGTTGGTTTCAATCATGCTCAGCATCTGTTTTTCCGGTTGAAACGACAGTGGTTGTCATATACAGAAAACATTCATGTTTAGAAAAGTCTTAAGAAGCTTTAGCACTAGTCGTGCAGCACTTCAGTCTTCGTGTAAGGAAGGTACAAAGATCAACTTAAACGTCTACAAGAATGGAAAACCAATTGTTGCATTAAAAGACGAAGAATATCCAGACTGGCTCTGGGGACTACTTGATAAAGAGTTACAAATGGAGCAGCTGAAGCAAGAAGACTGGTTCAGATATAACAGAAAGTTGATCAAGAAACAGAATGTTGCCCGCATAAAGATGAACAACTTCATGCAAAATATGAACCAATAAATCCAATAAAATTTTGTTCCTAAATCCTATCATTGTCGTGTATATATAATCACTATCTCCCATTTTTGTAATTAGTGTATTTGATACACTTATATAGACTAGTGAATTTTCCACTAAAGTCACGGTAGCGAAATATTGTAGTTACCGCTGTAGAGCTATGGTCGATAGTCTCTAAGCTATCAAATTCTCTACTGTGAAGATCGATGTGTTATGAATATATCTTAACGCATGAAATAGACAAGCTGTATTAAATTGTGGCAAATACGGTCAATCATGTTCAGGCTTATTGGGACAAATATTTTTAGAGGTCATGTTAAGATTGACACCAAAAGGTTGTTACTTACTGGACCTACGAAAACGGGATCCAAAATTGGATCTTCGCCCAGGACAATGAAAAATTCAACATCCAAATCTGAAGAATCAACAGGTACAGGGTCACCATTTGACTCTTCATTTACGTTTCAGCTGTTTTTAATTGTGGGAGCTATGGGAGCAGGATACACTTTAGGTAAGACAACAGTCTTGACATCACCTCCTGCCACATTATTTCCCTCGGGAAGTACAACTTCATTTGAGGTTCTAAAAGAGTACGAGAAAGTCGACAAAGAGAGAGAAAATAAACAGTATGACATGTTTAAAAGATGTATTTTGAGAATATTAGAAAGTAAAGGGATTGAAGTTGATATGAAGCACGGAAAGAATGAGTTTTTGTATGATGAGGATTATTGCAACAAAGAAATTTCGGACATTATGAACGATGCTGACAATATAAATGATGTTTTCTTCGGTAAAGACCCAATAACATGGCAAAATAAGAAGTTTATTTTTTACCCACAGAATACAGAAGATATATCGATGATTTTGAAAAACTGTGACGAGTTTAAAATTCCTGTATATAGCGATACTTCGAAGGTGAATACTAATGGACTAGTGTTTACGATTGATTTCCAGAATTTCAAACAGCCGGCTGAAAAGAATGGTAAGGAGGGTTTCAATGTCAACAACACAAATAAAAACCTGAACTTTAATGTAAGCTCGATTGATCTATTTTTGATGGGATGTGGTATTAAATTGTCTACTTCCAATAACAGATTAATCAATAATACCTTTGATGTTAGTAGTGTTAGCGAAATTGAATGTGTTTTACCTGATGGCAAAGTGCTCAACATAGCTAATGATATCAAAGATGCAGATAATCATAAGCTTTTTCAAACCTTGACCAGTTTTCAAGATGAATTATGTTTAATTACCAATGTTTACGTTGACAAGAGTAAATTAGCTGAAAGTGACTTGAATCTAATTGTTATTGGGTCAAATGATTTGGCTAAGTTAAATGAAACTGTGAAGGAGGTTCAACAAAAATTGAATGACACAGAAATATCCATTATTGACAATAATGGATGCGACGCTATCTCACATAAGTATGGTAACTTTAATACTTTTGCGTTATTAAAGTTGACTGATAAGGAGTTGAGCAGGCTGAACCGAAAGTTCACTAACAATGATGAAGTTGGTGCTGAATTAAAGATCCAAAAATTTAGCGCTACTGATTTTTCCGTCGAGAGATTCTCAGCCTCTGAAAGTTACTATAGTAATAAAGTTATGAAGGGAGACAAAGCAATCATTGTAAAGGGCAGCATTAGGGACAATACAATTGGGACGTACTTTCAAATTGATCCCACAGTAGAAAGTGAGGCTATCGACAGTATGGAAAATATCTATAACGTCCCAAGGGACTTATCAAGAAGATTGAAGCTTGCAGTAGATAACGGCCGGGTGTTAAATCCTGGGTATGGTGTCAGTGTGAGATACTCTGACAAGAACTCAAAACCAGTGTAGGAAGTATATAACAGTGTGTGTAGACGCAATGAACTGATAAACATGATGTCACGTGCAAATGTGAAAATAAAAAACAAAAAACAAAAAACAAAAGAAAAGGGGGAAAATCAAATGTATGCAGCCTCAGGAAGGCAATAGAAGGCAATGGAAAAGTGGTGAAGCTTACTGCAGTGCTGTGTTTGCACATTCTCGTTTTGGCAATATACCAGCTTATCGGTCAACCCAATCTTATCAAAGCCCACCGCCGCTTTAGCCTGCTGGACTCTCAAACATCATCTGCTATCCTTTGAGAATCCTTCAACAAAACAACAGCTAGGACTCGAACAAGCTTTGGAATTGTGACCCCCAAGTAAATTACTTGGAATCACTGCTACTCACCGATTCCATACTTCAAATAAGGGTTTGAAAAATTTCCACATTCCTACATTTATTTCTACATTTTTACCGTGTATATGATTTTAGTTTGATCTAGTATCTACATATCACACAACTTGTATTGGATAACAAATAATTTTACAAGGCGTAAAAAAATATAACTAAAAAGAAATTAAACTTTTCGACAACAGCAGCTGTTTACTATTATAATATATTCCACTCACGAAGACGAAGCGAAATGAAGGATAAAATTACACAGACTCAGCATCTAGCTCCCAATAACAATATTTCTGATACTATCGGCACACTTAAAATGAGTCATTTAGCAAATCAACCATTAGATCCTGCGTTATCATTTGATTTGATTCCTCCATCAAATGCAGCGATTCGAAACGATGTATTATCAACTGGAACTATACAATCGCCAAATGCTTTATCACCAATGAGTATTTCTTCTTCACACTATGGTCCAGGTTTGACACCCTTGAATCCCGATGCCGCTACAACTAAGCGTAATCCTGAAACTTATACTTTATCAAATTATCAAAAAGCACCTACCAAAATTGAGCAACTAGCCACATCGTCAATAGTAAGCAACAATCAAGATATAACTAAGCCTGGGTTTGAACTAAACTTAGATAATCTTGATAAAGATGATATCCTGAATTCAATAAATACGGAGAATGGTAAAATCACGAATGAACTTATAAAGCATGGTTTAGGACCTGATGATGTCAAGGATACCGGTAATGCCTTGACATCTTTTAAGAAACCAAAACAAAAGAAATCTTCCATAAATGTACCGATGAAAAGACCAGCATTTGTTGTTAAATTATGGAAAATGGTTAACGATCCAACAAATGATCATTATATTTCTTGGATGGAAAAAGGTGATGCCTTTCAAGTGAAAGACCGTGAAAGCTTTATGAAATTTGTTTTACCAAAGTATTTCAAACATAATAATTTTGCGTCTTTCGTTAGACAATTAAATATGTATGGCTGGCATAAAATCCAAGATATTAATTCGGGTTCATTGGAACAGACTGATGAGATTTGGCAATTTGAAAATCCAAATTTTTTGAGAGGAAGAGAAGATTTACTAGATAATATTGTGAGAAATAAGCCATCGAAAGAAAACGAAGAAGATGACGTTGATCTCAAAAGCTTAATGGAACAACTAGAACAAATGAAAAGGCATCAAATGCTAATCACTAAAGATTTAAGAAGGGTCAGGCAAGACAATGAAATGCTATGGAAGGAAAACTATCTTGCTAGAGAACGTCATAAGGTTCAATCTGAAACTGTTGATAAAATCATGAGATTCTTGGCAAGTATTTATGGCAATAATACTTCAAAATTAATTGAACAGATGAATGGTACTACTAATCCTGGTGATCTAGTTGAGTTTAGCCAACATCCTAACCAATTTAATCATTATGTCCCTCCTCAAGGCAGTTTCAACTACTATGGTTCAAACACCAATAATAATCTTATAAATTCAAATGGTATGATCTCAAATGACACAAATGGTATCAATGGTCTCAAAAGCATGAATAATGGAGATCTTTCCAATCATATGTATGCTAATCGTGATAGCAATCAGCTATATCATCCTTTCCCATCTCAAGAGTTTCCAGCAAATAATCTATTAAGGAGACAATTAATGATTACTAATATGGAAAATGAGAGAAGGTCATCGCACCTTCCATCATCTCGTGGAAGTAGTGTTAGATCACTAAATGAACTTAGAATGAACAGCCTAGGCTATGTTCCATCAGCATCTGATAAAACTGATTCCTCAATTCAAGAAATTCATAGAGGTCCAGAAAACAGAAATAATGATAGTGCCATCAAACAATATGTTAAACATATACCTGATTACGCAGAGCTACCAAGACAATTTTCTGAATCTAATGTACAATCAGCTTATGGTCCTCAGACGTTAGGATTTAATGGAACCAGTTCTACTTTGAACTCGTCATTGTATGATACGCCGTTATCAAACTTTTCTAGTGTACCACCGGAACACCAAGCACAACCACCGCCAGTCATTCCACATCCTCAAATAGTTTCACAAACTAGTTCGGCCAGTCAGGCCTCAAATATTCAATCAATGGGTAGCGTTCCAATGTACGGTCACGACACCAGTTCAAGCGCCAGTAGAAGTTCGACTGCTAACCTTAGAACCGACTCTGCGGCTAATGTAATGGGCAATATTCATCAACGAATACAAAAGAATCAGAGTACATTAAAACAAGCGAATGATTGGCTTAACAAATATAACGATAATATTGATTCAGATCTTCCACTACCTGATGATTTCAAAGTTGAGGACTTCTTACAGCAACCATTAGAACTAAGTGTTGCTGGAACGCCATTAGATTTCAATGGGGTTGATGGTTTTCTTAATAGTGATACTCCAATTCAAACACCGGTTATATCACAGCCACAGTTGAATTTATCAAATTCAGGTACTCCTGCTACAAAACGTGCATACAATAATATGTCAAATGATGCAAGCACTTCTGCTTCTTCATCGGTTTCGGCTATTGACACACCAAATGTGAAACGTTTCAAGCAAAAATAAATTATTTATTTTCCACATTTTATTAGCCGTGTAACTTTCAGTTAATATGATACCTTTTTACTACAAAATTTTTATAAATCTTTTTTTTACTTTTGATTTTGATTTTTAGCTCCGGTTATATTTTTTATTTTGAGCTTGAGTTCGAGAGTAATTTTTGTATAGATTTAATATAAATATGCGTTACAATATATTTTATTTTTGCCCTATTAGTTGGGCAGTTTTGATAAAAGTTTCGGTGTTTTCATCTAATCTGAAAACTGGTTTGTTCGTCCAAACTAAATCAGTTAGTAAGTTTGTCTTCAATAGATGATCGTTTTTATCCATGACACAAAAATTATTGTCTCTAATATTATGAAGTTCACAATAATCATTCAAGTTTGACATTGTTTTAGTATTTAAAAACGTGTTGCTTTGTTTTGAATTAGGTATGACAATTCTAACTAAACTCAGCCAATTTTCAAAATAGGGACAATCCTTTAAATAAACATTTATAATCATACTATGCAAAATTGATTTTGTATTGATCCGGTAGTTTTTGTGTAAGTAGTCTGCAAATGCAAAACAAAATGCTAATTCGTTATTCTTCAAGAAATGATTGGCAAATATAACAAATAATCCGCTATTAATCATGTTTTCTAGTCTTGAATCTTCAGTAATAAGAGTCCATGCTTCATTAATTCTATCATCTTTCAAATAGCATGCTATCAATTGGTTGAATAATTGATAATTCAAAGTTCCATTATCAATTGATATCCCTTCACTTTCATAAATTTCTACCAGTCTTTCCGGTGTGAAATAATTAGTTATTGTTGATAATGAAGAAAGTATAGGTTTAAGAGAAATCTCATATTCTTGCATGATTTCAATCATTTTTACCTTCGGTTCAGAATTTTTGAACATGTTGAAAATATAATACCATGTGTTTGCATTTGCCTTCCAGTTTTTCTCTTTTAAATGTTCTAATCTCTCTATTTTGTGTCTATAAATTGGTGGTCTTGTTGATCCGGATAAAATCACATTGTCAAAATCCACATCTTGCTTAATTTCAGTATTGTCAATCATCAAATTCAGTATTTGGAATCCAATTTTGTCATTAGAGCGATAGTGATGGAATAATATGATCTTGAGGTATAGTTCTTTGGTAAGAATTTGCGGAGTGTTTTTGACGATTTCAAGTAGTGCTTCACTGATTTGGTTTGAAAGATAGTTGGGATATTTGAAACTAGTTAATTTATTAACATATGCAACAATTGATTTTTCACTTAAGCTTGAAGGTAGCGTCGGTAAATTTTTAACTCGAGGTAACTCCACAAAGTTGACAAATTGATATTCTGCTTTTGGCACCGGTTTCTCCGATATGTTTTGCAATAGTTCAATGATGGTTTCTTCGTCGACATTAGATAAGAAATGTGACTTTCCTAACATTCGATAATTCAACAGTGGTGAAATCAAAGGTATATTGGACGAAGGTATGTCATTTTTACAGGTTTTTGACTGACTGCTAAACCAGCGTCTACGAGTGAGGCTTGATAATGCCAAAGATTGTCTCCACATATGCCTTTTCTTCTTTTACCTCTTCTTAAAATATATTCTACTACATTAATCAAGCCATCAAAGAACACTGAAAAGAAAAGGAACTGGCCGATCGGCGCGATAATCTTTTAACCCATCAATTTGATCTAGCCGTTAGTTTTTGATCGATTGTTAAAGTAGTAACGTAACTTGTTTTTGCTCGACAGTCAACTGTTCTCAAACAATTTCAAAGTAGATCCTACAAATTATACAAATATGACAATAGAAAACTTGCCACCGCGTAACAAATCACAACGTTTGATTGATCGAAAACAAAAACAGTCAATGGAGACCAAATTAAATGAACGGAAATTACATAACATAAGGACGATAAAAAATCCACAGATTCCTGATGTTTGTCTGGGATTGAATGAACTCACAGATTCATTACATGCATTCCCGCAAGATATAATAAGTTACTTTACTCTTTTGAAAGAAATTGAGGCAAAATGTGTTTATACCGTGCCCCATTTACAAGCGTATATTAGAAGATTTATAACAATGAGGCACAATCATCCCAAGAGATCATTATTATTAGCCAGGATAAGGGAATGTATAAAGGAATTGATGCCATGTATTGAAGAGAAGATGCACGTTGCAACTATTGCATCAGATAGTGTCAAAAAACATGTTAGAAGAATTGACCAAGCGTATGATATTGTAACTAATCATGAAATACCTGAAATTGTTAGAATTGGACCAATGTGGGAATCATGTATGAAAGTTAGCGAGCCAAAGACATTACATCAACAAAGAAGTGAAAGTAGAAGGGAGGCACTGGCGGCTAAGAAGGCTAGGAATGGTAATGGCAGTAACTTTGATGATGATTACGATGGTACTGGCGGTGAAGAGTCATCTACACCATCGTCAAAAAAGAACTTAAAATTATCTAGACGAGAAGCGAAGTTGCAGACCTCAAATGCTGTAGTTTCCAATACAAAAATGGCATCTTCCAGTTCGAGAAAAAGAAGGAGTGGCTTGGATGATGAATACAATAGTAGTGCAGATACTTACCAAAATAATACCCTAACAAATCAAAACAGTACCAAAAAGACTAAAAGTTCTAAAGCAAAGAGAGAAGGTAAAAGGGATGTCGGTTCGAGCAGCGGTATCAATGGTAATAGTAATCAAAATGCAAGTAGTAATTATGATAATGAATTATCTAGATCCAACGGTAACGCACATAGTCACAGCCACAATGACGTTAATAGCAGAAGTAGGAAGAGCGGACATGGGCAGGAAGACGTCAACCTAGATAATTTGGCTGACGCAAACGGGTCTAAGAATAAAAAAGACAATATACCAACGTCACCATCAAACTATGAGGGTGAACCGGTATATTGTTATTGTCAGCAAGTTTCATATGGAGAGATGGTTGGTTGTGATGGTGCAAGTTGTGAAAAAGAGTGGTTTCATCTTCCATGCACTGGTTTAAAAGAACCACCTAAAGGAGAATGGTATTGCGACGATTGCAAAGCTGAAATGGCAGCTGCCAAATGATTTTTTCCTAGCTTGTTTCTCTATTTGTGTTGTATATTTGTACGTCTATATGTCCGTTTGTCTATAGTGAAATGGTTTATCTAAACTCTGGGTTCAAGCTAATGATACTCTTGGGTGTACACGCATGAACAATTGAAGCGGCCCAGAAAGGGAATTTTCCGTGTGCCGGAATAGTTGTAAAATGTGCAAGTGGTGCATTTGCACATTACGTACGGAACATCACCTGCTTTTCTTTGCATCAAGAGCTTTGGGCTATACAAGAAGCATGAGTGGATCAGCTATGAATAACGACGAGTTCACGTTTGATGATATTGAACCACTTGCAATATCCGATGAATCACCAGAAACCAAAGATGTTGTGTTGTGTAAAATCCTTTACAGTGATGAATTTAAGATTGTGTTTTCATATCTCCGTGCGTTGATGGAAAAGAATGAATTATCCAAAAGGGCAATGTACGTTGCTTGCAAGGCCATAGATATTGTGCCTGCACATTATACTGTTTGGAGATACAAGTATAAAATTGTTGAGAAATTAGTTAACAATGAAGAGTACGATATTAAGGATGAGCTTGAATGGTGTTCCAATATGGCAATAAAAAATGAAAAAAACTATCAGATATGGCATTACAGACAGATGATTATTGAGATTTTAGTCAAAGCAAAATATGCAGGCGATAGAAGCAAATACGCAATTGGAGATGAGTATGTAATTGTAGAGAAGATGCTAGACAGTGATGAAAAAAATTATCATGTGTGGTCTCATAAAAGGTGGTTAGTGGATTACTTTGAGTTGTTTAATAATGTGAAAGAGTTAGAATATACGGAAAAAATGATTAATTCTGATGTTAGAAACAATTCTGCGTGGAATTTTAGACATTTTGTTGTTTTTGGAGGTAACAAAGAAATTAGCAAAAAGCATGTTGCTAGAGAGTTAGAGTTTACAGAAAACCAAATTAGGAATGCAATTACAAACCCATCATCATGGAATTACATCAAGTATTTGTTCGCATTATGTACGAAGAATGATGATCTGAAAGAAAACATAAGCCGGATAAAAATGTTTACAACAGAATACTGCGAAATGCAGAATCTAGAAGAAGCACTTGTACTGAAACGTCTTTCTATTCCGGCATACGAACTTTTAAGTGAAATCTTCAAGACAGAAGGAAACGTGGACAAGCAACGTAAATTGTACGACTTACTTGGGGAAACTTTAGATCCTGTGCGATGCAACTACTGGCTTTACCGGAAGTCTCTTGTCTAAGCTAGCTTGTATAGTCATGTACAGCATGTACCTGTAAAGAGTCTGTGAAACCAATTAGTGACATTTTTTTTGACAAGTGAAAGTGACATGAAACATGAAACCCCGTTGTGGCAAAAGATAAACACCAAGGGACGAGCGACTGGAGAAAAAGACGCAGTTCAGTGTATAAGTTGCAGTGCCCTCATGGATGTTGCCGTTGCTGTTGTTGTTCTTTTGACTTTGGTCCCTACTCTCCTGTTGCTCTTGTTAATTTGTCTGTTCCTTGCTGAGCTTGCATACTGCAGAGAAAACAAAATGTCCACTTTATCCAAAAAAACGAAAGGCCAGTTGGTCGAAATTGCAGAAGATCTTGGTATTGATATCGCTGATTGCAAAATCAAGAAGGATATTTACGAGGTTGTTAAAGCCTTTTTTTTAACCAATTCTGATGATTTTGATGAAAACTCGAAATACTATGAATTAGCTGCACTCTCTAAATTTGGTTCTCCAAAAAAGACTGTTTTTATTGAAAGTGATGATGGCAATGTCAAAGAATTCGATGTCATTGAGGAACCAGAAAATGATGATGATGATGACGATGAAACTGAAGAAGCTAATGATGACGAAGAGGCAGCTGAAGACGAAGATGAAGCTGAAGACGAAGATGAAGCTGAAGGAGAAGATCTTGATGAAGATCTAGATGACAGTAACGGTGAAGAAGCTGCGAGTGATGGTGATCATAATGACGAGGAGGAGGAAGATGAAGACTATAGTGATGACGAAGATGACGATGATATTGTTGACTTTGATCTTGAATGTTACACTAATTTAAGCAAAGCGATTCAACATGGTACTCTTCTAGAGTATATTGAACTCAAAAACTATGAAATTAGAGATTATTTGGGTGATCCGTATTCACTCAATGAATTAACCTTTTATATTGAAACTGCAGTTTTGCTATTCAGTTTATCAAAATTCACATCATTTGATACCTATTTTCCAACATCCTTCTTAGAATATCTTCCAGAAAGTGTTCTGAAGCTTCCAGTTTTATCAACCGAGATTTTTAATTTGTCAACTTTATCAACTGTTGTCTTATGGTATTGTACAGGAAAATTTCTACCACTTATTTTTTCCTACTATGTTAACTTTACATACGATTTCGAAAGGGATGCATTTACTGAATCATTATCTAAGTTATTTCTAGCGATTCTTGTTTTCAAAACTGATATTGGTTTTCCATCTGTTACTGATGAGCTGAAATATGCTTTTTCATTAGGTAACATCACAATTGAGACTTTCAAACATTTCACTTTCATTGCAACAATGAATTTAAGAGAGACTTATGGTAATTGGATTTTAATCGATGCACTTTTCACTTCAGCTTTAGCTCTTTATGCAAACCTAGCTTTCGTATAAACATATACCTAAAACTAAAGCGATTTTATCCAGATGAACACAATGAATATTGATAATATTGCTAATATTGATACTTTCTTTTTACTTTTTCTCTCTGTTTCCCGTTGGATCTCTTTTTTATTATTAGTATTATTTTTTGTTGTGAAATAAATAACTAGATTATTAATATCAGTTTTTTGTTATCACCTTCATCTTCTATGCCAGTGTATTTTATTAGTTTATTTATGTATTTTTTCTTTATAACTTTTATATAGTAAACCAGATGTGTATTCTACTTAACTATACAGTAAGTTTGGGTTAAAAATCATGTAAATCTTCATCTAAACCATAACAATATTCATTAGTAACTGACCAAATTTTGTCATGAACTTGCTCAATACTCATCCCATCAACAAAAATAGTTTTCCATTCATCGTTTGAAGCAAAATTTTCAAACATTAGTTTAACTTTTTCTTGAAACTCTACAACTTCATATCTTTCATCACCAAAGCCATCTCTTTCTGAGTTTTCTGTATTTTGGAACTTGAGAAAAATAGTTAAATCAGGTTTAGGCAAGCCTCTGTCCGGACTCAAACACCACTGAAAATCTAATCCTTTAGCTGCAGAATACGCAATGCCTGAATAAACGTATCTATCAAGAACAACACTAATACCGTTTTTCAAGTCCTCTTTTATCTGATCAACTACTTCCCATCGGTTGGCACTGAACAGTAGGTGTGCTGCCTGATCGCTCAAGGCAAAAGACTTATCAGTAAGATACTTATCGATCAATTTACCAATCAGTGTCTCTCGTTGTGGAAATTTAACTAATTTATGTGGGACATCAAGAAAGTCTAGCTTTTGTAACAATCTCTCGGTCTGTGTGGTCTTTCCTGTCCTGTCAAGGCCTTCAATGGCGATCAATGCTCCTCTAACCATGATTACGGATATTAATTACAAGGATTCAATGGTTAGCATGTTTATATTTTTTAAAATTTTACGTGTTTCAGTTAATGTTAACGCATGACAATGTTACCGTTGTATTTTTTGATTCGACATGCTTAATTCAATAACCAACTCTAGTGTAAATTTCTAAATTAAACATGATCATAAATTGAACCATAAATAGTAAAAAATTATTTAAACAATTTTTCGAACTTTTGCTCTGTAAATAGTTTGTAGTTTGTAAAGTAGATAATAATTGACTAGTGAATAAAGTAAAACATTTCAAGCATTTCAAAATGTTTTGCTATAAACTAGTTTACGTAATCATTACAAGAAATATTAACATCACATTTAGGAAAGCATAACTCGAAGATTTAAAAGGAGGTAGCAGTATAATTACAATATGGATAAATAGTTTACAATCTAATATTGTGTTAAATGGTTTTGGTGGATGGATGATGTGCGAGAGAAAGTGACCGAAATGATTGACTGATGAGTTGCGTACTGGAAAAAATTAAATGACTCTGGCCACAATCAAGTGAGTAAAAAAAAAAAAAAAAAAGAAATCTAACGAAAAAAAATTTTCCTGTAGTATCACATGAAGTTTATTGTACCTTTTTATTATTGACTTTCTTTTTTTTCAAACCATCCCATCAAAACAACAACAATAAAGATGTCTACTGAAGAAGTTGCACCTGCACACCAAATTTTTGACACTATTTTAGTCCTAGACTTTGGTTCACAATATTCTCATTTAATTATTAGAAGATTAAGAGAATTCAATGTTTACGCTGAAATGTTACCATGTACACAAAAGATCAGTGAACTACCATTCAAACCAGTTGGTGTTATTCTTTCTGGTGGTCCATACTCTGTCTATGAAGACGGTTCACCACATGTTGATCCTGCAGTTTTCGATCTGAACGTTCCAATACTGGGTATTTGCTATGGTATGCAAGAATTAGCATGGATTAATGGTAAAAATGTTAGTAGGGGTGACAAGAGAGAATACGGACCAGCAGTTATTAGTGTAATTGATGAAGCGTGTGAATTGTTCAATGGAGTTGATAATTCACAAGTTTGGATGTCACATCATGATAAATTAACTGCATTACCAACAGGATTCAAAACTGTTGCCACATCAGGAAATTCACCACATGCAGGTATTTCACATAATGAAAAGAAGATTTTTGGATTACAATTCCATCCAGAGGTTACTCATTCACTACAAGGTAAAATTTTGTTGAAGAATTTTGCTATTGAAATTTGTCATGCAAAACAAAACTGGACCATGCAAAATTTCATTGACACTGAAATTAAAAGAATTAGAAAATTAGTTGGACCAACTGCAGAAGTTATTGGAGCAGTTTCTGGTGGTGTTGATTCTACTGTTGGTGCTAAGTTGATGAAAGAAGCAATTGGTGACAGATTCCATGCTATTTTTGTTGATAATGGATTAATGAGAAAGGATGAAGCGATCCAAGTTAAGAAGACACTAGATGACGGATTAGGTATTAATCTGACAGTTGTTGAAGCGGGTGATGACTTTTTGAATAAATTAAAGGGTATCACAGATCCTGAAAAGAAGAGAAAGATTATTGGTAATACATTCATTCATGTTTTTGAAAGAGTTGCTGGAGAAATCAAGCCAAAGGATGGATCCGAGATTGAATATTTATTACAAGGTACATTATATCCAGATGTTATTGAATCCATTTCATTCAAGGGACCTTCACAAACTATTAAAACGCATCACAATGTTGGTGGATTGTTAGAGGATATGAAATTAAAACTAATTGAACCATTAAGGGAGTTATTCAAGGATGAAGTAAGAGATTTAGGTAAATTGTTGGGTATCCCAGATGAACTGGTTTGGAGACATCCTTTTCCAGGGCCAGGTATTGGTATTAGAGTTTTAGGTGAGGTTACGCCATCACAAGTCAAAATTGCTAGAGAGGCAGATTATATTTTCATTGAAGAAATCAAAGCACACGGATTATATAGAGAAATTTCACAAGCATTTGCTGCCCTTTTACCAGTTAAATCAGTTGGAGTTATGGGAGATCAAAGAACTTACGAACAAGTTATTGCTTTGAGAGCTATCGAAACCACTGATTTCATGACTGCTGATTGGTATGTATTTGATTCATCGTTTTTGAAGAAAGTGGCATCAAGAATTGTTAATGAGGTTGATGGAGTTGCTAGAGTAACATATGATATTACATCCAAACCACCAGCAACAGTTGAGTGGGAGTAGGTACAGAGGGAAAAGATTTATTGATAAATTTATTTATTTTCTATTTAATCAAAGTTAAAACCACTACTAAAACCAAAATTAAAATCAGGAGTAATTTTTTCTATAGAATTTGTTGTCTTATAATAAAAGTAGAGACTAAATTTGCGTCATGGCTTATTGTACATAGAAAAGATTCATTTTTATTTTGATTACAATAAATAGGATTTCCTATTATGGGTTTACCCTGGGTATCATTGATTTTATACCATTGATTCATTATAAAGGAAGATTGTTGTTTTTGATCAAGGGATTTGTAAATTGCCTCTTTGACACACCAAGCAACGGATAAAAGTTTAGCGCATTGAGAAATGTCGTTTTCTGTTTGTGCCTTGCGGAAAATTGGGAGTTCAAATTGCGGGTGTAATATACGTTGGCTGAAGCGAGTAGTTTTAAAGCTGTTAAGGGCACCGTTACGAGTGAGAATATTCAGGAATCGGGTGGAGTGGTGCAGATCCGTGCCGATGCCGAGGATTCTAGCACCCATTTAGGATAGGGGTGTAAGGATGAAAGGAAGAGAGAAGTTGGTTGAGTGGATGAGAAATTGAACCATTGATAAATAGGAAGTTGAGCTGAAGTGGGCTGAACAGAGCTGTGCCGTTGGCTAGCTAATCGGAATAATAGTGAATTCGGGCAAAAGAGCCAGCGGGTGAGCGAACGAGCGAACAGAGGGTGGCGGTTGAGGAGGGGCGGCAAGCATTGGCCAATTACGAGTGGGGGGAAAAGCCGTTTTGGGAAGGTGTCGGGGGAATAGTAAATAGAGAGGATAGATAGGGCAGTCGGGAGATAGTGGAGTCGGTTGGAAAAGCACAAGCACAAGCACAAGCACAAGCACAAGTACGAGATAGACACCGTTGCGCTGCCACACCCGTAGATACTAACTGCCTGCTCCAATTGAGAGGAAACAGCAGCTGAGTTTCCATTTTTATTCCACGGGCGGCGCCAATTAATTGGGTGGCGGGCAGCAGCCAATGGAAGCGTGTGCTGCAATCGGAGCAACCGCCGCGGTGTTTACCGATTGCCGAATGGGGCAGGCGCGAGTGACGTATTCTGGCAGTTGTCTGGCGCTGTTCTGGTAGTGTTTGGACATTCTGTTGACATTCTGAAAAAGCATTTCAAGCTCAGCGTTTGCCCACTTTTCAATTTTTCGTTGCCCTTTTTTTGCTTCTTAGGACCTTCTTTTGATCTTTCTTTCCTTTGTCAGTCTCTTTTATCCCGTAACAGATACCCAAAAACATTTACCTAAATAATCAATCGAAACAATTTAACTTTCATTCGTTTCTATTCATCTATTTATTCATTTAATATTTAATAACCAATATTTGATTTTTTTTAATATTCAACCATTTGATTATTTCAATTATCAGTATTTCCCAACTTTGAATAGTTTTTGTTGATTAATTTTAAATTTGTTCTTATCTGCTAGTTTTTAAAAGACGCTTGAAAAAAAAGGAACAACCAAACAATATGTCTGAAAAGGAAATTCACGAACCTGTTCAAGAAAAGGCTCCAGCACTCGCTCCAACCGCTGGTGCTGAAGACGAAGAAGAAGATGAGGATATCGATCAACTAGTTATGGAATTACAATCTAACCATAACATTGGTGGTGAAGACGGTGAAGAAGAAGAAGAAGAAGAAGAAGAACACTCCTCTTCTTACAAGGAAGTTCCAGATGAATACTTACATACTGATCCAGCTGTCG